>BQMB01001523.1:2500-102500 GCA_027943415.1 Closterium sp. NIES-67 | reverse complement strand
ACAGCACCGAGTGGCAGCGCGCATCCGTAGTGTGTGCAGAGATGTTTCGCAATGCGCGTCTCCCGTGCATGCAGGGCGCGGGACGTGCATCAGCCAACCCTTTCCAGCCGCCTCTTATGGTCCAGCTTCAACGCTGCTCCCTCTTCCCCTGCACGCCAACAACCATCTGTCGCCGTCCCACGCATTCCACGCTCCCAGTGCCCTTCACCCGCTGAAATCAGCTTCGTCTTCCTCTCCCTTGCCCCGTCTCCCCTCCCCTCCCCGCCCGCCCTCCCTCCCTTCCCCTCCCTCCCTCCCTTCCCCGCCCTCCCTCCCCTCCCCGCCCCCGCTACCCCCTGCGAGCGCCATCAGATCCCTCCGCGCAAGACCGCAGCGTCGCACAGGTGAGTGCTCGCAGCCTCCCTGTGCCCCACCACCTCATGCCAGCATTGCCCCCATCTTTGGTCGCATCCCACCCGCTCACGCACATTGCACGCACCGGCTCTCCTTCCCCCTGCTCTCCTTCCCCCTGCTCTCCTTCCCCCTTCTGCCCATCCCCGCGCCCCATCTCGTTCCCCGCCCTTCTCGATTTCCCCGCCCCCCATCCATCTCCCCGCCCCCATCAATCCTCCCCCTCCCGCTCAACTTCCCTCCCCCCCAGGGCGGACGAGTGGAACATCAACAAGTGGGCGTGGGAGGGCGCCATCACCGTGGCGTCGCGTGGCGACGACTGCACCATCCGGCTGCACGACCGCGGCACCAGCGAGCTGTTCGCCCAGGCGCCCGTGCGCCCCGACCAGCCGCTGCCGGTGGAGGCGGTGATCGACAGCAGCCGCTTCTTCGTGCTGCGCATCGAAGACTCCTCCCCGCCCGCCGCTCCCCCTGCCTCCGCCTCTAACAAGGCCGGCAAGGCAGCAGCGGCAGCGGCAGCGGCAGCGGCGCCCTCGGTGGTGCGGCATGCATTCATCGGGCTGGGGTTCCGCGAGCGCACGGCGGCGTACGACTTCCAGGCGGCGGTGTACGACCACGTGAAGTACGTCAACAAGCAGCGCGAGGCACGGCTCATGGGGCAGGCATACGACTCCAAGCCCGCCGCCGACTACCGCCTCAAGGACGGCCAGAAGCTGCACCTCGACCTCAAAACGGTGCGTGTGGTGGTGGGAGAGCAATGTAGTGAGCGGGGGTGCGTGGTGAGATTGGAGTTGTCGTGACGGCTGCGTGTCATCAGCATGAGGAGGTGGGCACGGCTTTGGAGGCTGGGCGCCATGGACTGCACGCATGCTGCTGGGCACCTCGCTGGCCCTTTCCCCCCTGCTCACTCTGCACCCATGTGCCACTGCCTGCCCTCATGTGCCGCTGCCTGCCCTCATGTGCCGCTGCCTGCCCTCATGTGCCGCTGCCTGCCCTCTGCATCCTGCCCCCCCCCCTCCCCCCTCCCAGCCGTCGCTGAGGGCGAAGCCTTGTACGGCGGGGCTGCCCCTGTCGCCCACCACGCCCGGTAATGTGGCCTTCAAGCCGCACTCCATCCTCGCAAGCCATGCGCCCACTGCACCTGACGCGCCCTCCCCCATGCGCCAAGCATCAGGGGAGCACGCTGATGCTGCGCCCTCCTCCCCTGACGCCGCCGCCACCACCGCTGCTGCCAGGAGCAGCAACAGCTCGGACTCCAGCAGCTCTGCTGCCGCCACCCCCCCCATCCTGCCTCCCCCGCCCCCTGCGCGCCTCTCCTCCCCGCCCTCCACCTGCTTCTCCTCGCCCTCCTCCGCCCTCGCCTCCGCCCCCTCGTCCGCCTCCCCCTCCATCGCCTGGGCCTTCCAGTCCGACTCCCCTCCCCCCCCCGCACCCCAACCTGTGGGGTCTGCAGCGCCAGCATCAGCAGAGGCAGCAGCGGGCGGCGGTGCGGGTGAGGGGGCAGACGACACGGACGACTTTGGGGACTTCGTGGCGGCGTGAGCAGGTGGCTGTGGCCTGGACCATTCCTGACTGAGCCTAGGTTATTCGCCCGTGTTGACCTGCTGTGATCCGCTGGATGGTCTTCAATTAGCAACACGGAATCTCACATGAAGCAAGGCTGCTGCTATGCCATGGCATCACAAGGTGTCAACCGGGCAAGCTTGTCAACTGGACACTGAGCACTGATCACTCGTTTTACATGACATTCTTGTATACATGACCACCACAAAATAAACCAATTGGGTGTAGTCGTACATTGAAAGCTGCTAGCCATCATCATTCTACTCCACCGAAGTGGTCCCCTAGGCACCAGTCACCAGCCATTTTCCATCATCCATGAGCTTTATCCTGGACTCCAGCTCACTACCTCCCTAGCTCGTGCCATTCCTCTTCCCCCCTCCCACCCCCTTCCCCTTCCCCCCCTTCTTCCCCCACAGCGTCTCCCTATGTAGGAACGCTGCACTCATCCGCGCCGCCCGGCCCCCCACCCCCTCCTGCCCTGCGTCCTTCCCCGCGTCGTCCCCCTCCCCCCCCCCATATCGGATGCGCCGGGCCTCAGTCTGGAAGTCCCGCAGCATGTCTCGCACCACCTGTGCCGTGATGCCTCTCACGTAGTAGTCCAGGGGGGGCGGCGGGGCCAGCGCCAGCTGCACCACCTGCTGCAGATGCACCCTCGACGCCATGCGCATGCACTGCCCTGGCCCATCCTCACTTGCACCGCCCTCAGCTGCGCCTGTCTCCGCAGCTTGCCTGCTGTCGAATGCCTCCTGCGCATCCTCAAACTCGCCTCCCTCCTTGCCTTCTCCCGTCGCATCCTTCCCCGCCCCATCCTTCACATCCCCATCCTTCACATCCCCATCCTTCACATCCCCATCCTTCACATCCCCATCCTTCACATCCCCATCCTTCACATCCCCGCCCTTCTCTTCTTTCTCCGTCCCCGCCGTCCCCTCCGTCCCCGCCTTCCCCTCCGTCCCCGCCTTCCCCTCCGTCCCCGCCTTCCCCTCCTTCCCCGCCCTCTCCCGTTGCGCCCGCATCTCCGCCGACCCCCCCACGGGCAGCGGCTCCACGCGCCAGAAGCCCTCGAAGCGCCGCATGAAGCCGGGCTGCGCAATTTTGAACGACATCTGGGGGGAGGGAAGGGGGGGATGGGACAAGGAGGAATCTGGATCAGTTGCGCGAGAGCCAGTCGACACGTGGACGCAGCTTCGTTTCCTCCCTCGGACCTCTCATGCTGCGCTCGCATTGGTCCCCGCACTCCCCTCCCCCCTGCCCCCGCACTGCTGGCGCACCTTGCGCTCGGCCCTGTCCTGCGTGACGAGCAGCCTTGTGTCGAAGGCGCCCGAGAAGACGAGGAAGCGCCAGGCGGCGGACTGCTCGACCTCGACGAGCTGGCGGTCGCCGTCGTCCTCCAGCACCTTGCGGTGCTTCACGGCCTTGATGTTCTTGAACACGCGCCTGTTGTACGGGTCGCACAGCGTGTTGTACACCGCGTCGGGCGGCAGGGCGAATGTGACCTGGCAGTCGAGCTGGCAGAAGGTGCCTTTGGGCGTCGACACCGTCAGCTGCGCCACCTCATCGTCCCACTCGGGGTCGGTGCGCCACGCCTGCATCTGCCGCTCCAGCTCCGCGCGCCACAAGATGCGCCCCTCTCGGTACCCGTCCATCTGCACCACCGCCTCCTCCCCCTTCCGCTCCGCCTCCTCAGCCTGCCGCTGCGCCTCCGCGGCTGCGTGCGCCTGCTCCCACTCTCTCTGCCGCGCCAAGCTCTTCTCATCCATGACAAGTGGCGGCTCCTCATTGGTCGCGTCTTGGAACGTCTCTTCGGCGTCAGCGTCGCCGTCCAAAGCGTCCTTGCATTCACCGCCATCAGCGCCGGGGGTTCCGGCGCTCGCTGCGACGGGAGCGGGCAATTCGGATTCCTTCACCCCATTCGGTTCGTGTATCACGTTTCTCCCCTCCTCCTTCCCGCCTGCCTCCATCGCCGCTCACTGCGTCGGCCTCTTGCCTCGCTCGCTCCGTGGCTTACGTGCGACGAGTGTTACCCCGAGCACATGCAAGATAATCGACACTGGCGCGTGGTCCCTTCGCTTGCTCTAGTTGCGAGCTCGAGGCGGCGTGGATCAAGTAACTGAACTGTGTGAGCAAGATGGGTTGCCTTGAGATTTGCTCCCAACAATGACAACGTGCGACAAACCGTCGAGTCGAGACTGCAAGTTCTGTGAGGTTCGCTGGAGCCAGCGGGCTTTCGGGGGGGAAGACCAAGAAATGGGACACTCACGGGTTGGCTACGCCGGGCCCATGGTCGAGCTGGTGGAGTTGCCCGCACGACGGGTGCTCGCGCGAAGACTCGGCTGAGCTGCCCACGTTCCCCTGTGACGTGGTGCTGATGTGTCGATCGCTGCTGCCGTGGCGCTATGCAAGCTGACTGAAAGGGCTGCGGGAGCCAATCGGGAGGCTTGCTTTGGCAAGGCAGGCAAGGTTCGCATTGTTCGCGACATCGGAGTTGTCAGCCACATTTGGCTGTACAGTAAATCTCCAGCTCAGCATTATTTACGAATTCATACAAAGAAAAAACAATGAAAGGTATAACATGAATTTATGTACAAAGTGTCTCCTTGCGGGCAACGTTTGGCTGCCCTTTGGCAATGTGTCTTAGGCACAAAGCCGATGTATATCACGCACCTCTATATCCTTAGCACTTCACTCCCTTTCTCATGGGTACCCAGTGGCACTCTTTGCGTGGGAGTGAGCTTTTGAGCACCTCCTTATGAAGGAACGCAGCACTCTTCACCGCCCAGAATTCGTTGTCCCTCTGCAAATGCAACTCACGTGGCTCCACGCCCTCTCCTCCTCCCACCTCCACTGCTCTCTCCTCCACCTCTCGCTTCTTCTGCTCCACCTCCGGCTTCCTCTCCTCCTCCCCATCATCTGAGGAAGAACCCTCATCATCCTCGTGAGAATCCAGCCGCACAAGAGGCGGAGGGGGAGGCAGAGGCACCTCCGGCTGCAGTTTTCCAGCAGGCACGGCCGCCATGGGGGCGGTATCGGGGAGGGCGTCGTCATAGTCGGCCACGGGCACGTCCTCCTCCCTCAGGCGCTGCGCCTCCGCCATGAAGCTCTTCAGCATGTCGCGCGCCTCGTGCGCCGTCTTGCTGCGCGCCAGCATGTCGAACGGCGGGGGCGGCGGCATGGCCAGCTGAATCACCTGCTGCAGGCGCACGCGCGAGGCCATGCGCATGTGGCACTCCACGCAGCACTCCTCCTCGTCACGTTCACCAGGTAACACGTCACTGGCATCGAAGAACACGTCACCGTCTTTGTCCATCTCTCCGCCTGTCCACCCGAGCCGTCCATCCCCCTCCCTGTCTCTGCCCTTTCCACCTGCAGCCGCGCTCTCCCGGGCGGCCATGGCGCGCGCGTGTCGCGAGCACGGCACGGGAAGCGGATCCACCTGCCAGAAGCCCTCGAAGCGGCGCATGAAGCCCGGTCGGGCGATCTCGAACGACATCTGCAGCGCGAAGAGGTTAGGAAGCGGTTTGAGTCAACTGGAGAGCGGGTGAGCGGCACGACAGCAGCGCGCGGGGATAAACGAACGAGGGGAAAAAAACGCAACCCATCAAATGAAGAGCTGCTCTGGGACGATCATTTTGCTCAAGGATACCGGTGGAGTTCGACGTTTTTTTGTGAGCTCACCGTGTGCTTGAGTCGGTCCTGGCGCACGAAGAGCCGCACGTCGCACGACCCCGAGAAGACGAGGAAGCGCCCCACGGCGGACTGTTCCACCTCGACGAGCTGCCGGTCGCCGTCGTCGGCGAGCACCCTGCGGAACGTGACGGCGCGGATGTTTTTGAACACGCGACGGTTGCACGGGTCGATCAGGATGTTGTACACCGCGTCCGGCGGCAGCGCCAGCGTCACCTCCGAGTCGATCTGGCAGAACGCGCCCTTGGGGGCCGACACCTGGTCGGGGGGCGATTGGGAAGGGGAGACAGCAGCGAGTGAGCATTCGGCGCAGAAAAGGCGGAGTGGAGGCGACGACAGAGCATCTGACGCGATGCAGGGAAGGGAGAGGCGCAATCGACGATGGGAGGGGCGCCATTCGATAGTGGAGCCCAAGTAACGGCAGGGTCTCACCTTGACGTTGGGCGCCTCGTCGTGCCATTGCGGGTCGTCGCGCCACGCCTGCATCTGCTCCTTGAGTGTCTGCTGCCAGCGCACCGTGCCCGCCTTGTACGGCCCCATCTCCACCACCGCCTCCTCCGCCCCTCCTCTCCTTCTACTCTCGCACGCGGCGGCTCCCATTGATGCTCGACCCAGACTCAAGCTGTGCAAGGCGAATCAAACGAGCGCGATTGTAGCTCCTGTTGGTGGCGTTATTCTGCACTTCGAGGCCCAACGCGATCGCGTGGCGGAATACGGATGACCGAGGCAGCGTAACAGATTATACGGGCCTTAATTTTCGCTACTGTAGGGAGTCTTGGCGATGATCGTGAATCTACGCTCAGCATGAATGAGGGTGAATGGAAGCTAGTCAGTTGAAAATGGATAAAGAAGCTGGTGAATAAAAAAGCTCAGATTTGCATCCCTCGCGTCATCAGCGTGCCACTCCCCATCTCCCGGCACAGACCCGCGTCGCCATCCCCACACACCCAACCTCCGCCTGCCTTCTCCAGAAACCCCTTTTTCCTCCACTCGTTGCCTCGCGTTGACCGCAGAGTGCCCCGCCCAGACCAACAACAACCAGCGCTCCCCGCACCACCCCCACCGCCCCTACACACGTCAGCTCACCACCATCCGTAACTGTACATCGTGCGCGCCTCACACTCACACCTTGGCTTTGAATTCGCGGCTCGGTGCTCCCCCTCACCCCCTTTTGCTGACCTGGTTTTCGATGTCGCCGATGTGTCACAGCTGCGTTCTGTCGTGGAAGTGTCGAAGCTCACAGATGAAACGCAAAGCGCCGAGCTTTCCTAATGGGGCAGCCCCTACAGTAACCTCAGCGCCAAGTGTTCGCCAAGACGTCGACATGACACTCGCTGCCCGTGGCACATTGGGGAAGTTGATGTGCTTTGGTCCGTTCACCACGTGGCGAAGTGTTGGCATGACGCCAGCTGCCTCTGCAAGGCTCTGGAGAGACCCAGATTCCAACCGCCAGACGTCACTTTTGACCAACCTGGGAGTTATACACGTGGACCTAGGATCTCCTGAAATGATGCTCCGCGAGCACGAGCGAAACCTCTGGCTGCCAGTGACTTTCGCGAAGCTAGTCGCCTCAAATCCATGGAGGAGTAGTGACGTGAGCGATTGAAACTCGATATAAGGGCGTGTCGTTTTCGGCCAATATCCTACCGAACAGTTTTAATGTTATATTTGATCCTTCTGAAAAGCAATTCATCTTACCAAACCGCATTCGGACGAACTCTTAGGTTAGGACACACCCTACTCTACTGAAAAGTTAGTGTCAATGTTTAACATCTTCAAAATATTTAAACCAACTATCCTAGCTCCGCCTTAGTTATCATTATCACTCCCAGCATATGAATCTACATGAACAGTTATTCCTTTATAAGAAAAATCCCATATCATGAGATGTGCACTCGATCTAAACATAGCACTGTCGGGCTCAAACCACCAACACAATGACAAGCTTATGTACAATCACACTCCACATGACAACTCAAGTAGCGCTCGCTCAATCATCCAGTTCCTCTTCGCCTGTCTCAGGCCCCTCAAACATCTCTTCCAGCGGTGGCGGTGGCACAGGCATGCACGCTTGCCCTCTCTCCCCCGACATGACACACAGTGCCTCCGCATCCCTGAGAGCAGCGTTGAGGTCGATGTGGCAACTGAGGTCGTTGGCAAACTTGAGGAGCGAATCAAACTCCATCTGCCCACACCACACCACCTCCTCCGTTAGCCAAACTGTTCCTAGCTCTGTGGAACAAGACCCATCACCCGCCTTGTATATGAACCCACAAACATGTCCCACCCATGACGAACCTAACCCCCCCAACACCCCTGCCCACCTGCTCGTCCATGATGCGGCGGCGGTGGCGCTTGAGCACGGCGGCGGCCACGAACAGGTGGAAGTGCTCCGACAGGTGGCAGCTCCACAGCGCCTCCCACAGCCGACACGTGCCCTCAAACTCAAACTCCCTAAAGGGCAGCAGCGCGAGGGATGATGCACCGCGCACACGAGGGGGAAAAGAGTGGGTTACTCATGGTGGAACCGGTTCCTCATGCAGCGCAGCATAGACAGGTGCAAGTGGGGAACGGTGCACACAATATTGCCATTCACTGCTCCCTACCGCACGGCTCACACCCACTCACCGCTTGAAGCGCACAAGGATCCATCGGAAGCAGAAGAAGAAGTTGAGGCAGTCCACCGACTCCAGGTACTCGTACAGTGGCGGGTCCAGCAGCCGCATCAGCTGGGGGGGGGAATGGAGGGGGGTGGCGAGGGAATGAGAGGCAGCATGCCTGGGGCAATCAAGTGTGGCAACAAGAGCGCAAAATAAATGAAGAGAAAAGGGCGGGTGAGGCAGAGGACAGGTGGAAAACGGATGTCGCCATGTGCTGCGAATGCGCATGTGCTGTGAGTGCGCATGTGATGTGAATGCGCATGTGCTGTGAGTGCGCATGTGCATGCACCTTGGAGAGCGCGCAGAGCTGGGCGTGCATGCCGCTCTGGTCGCGGTGGAAGTTGGGCGCCATGGCGTCCATGAACACCGTGAACGCCCAGAAGCTCTCCTCCTCCTCCTCTACCACCATCATCAGCGGCGCCAACAGGTCGCCCATGCCCTGGGGGGGGAAGAGGAGTCACGATGGACACAACCAGGTGGGACACAGACGAGTGTGAGACGGAACCTGGGCAGACGAACAGGCATGACGAGAGTAGCAGCGCGCCTGATAGCAGCCTCCAGCTGACCTGGCAGTAGCCTCCAGCTGACCTGGCAGTAGCCTCCAGCTGACCTGGCAGTAGCCGAGGTCGAAGTTGTAGAAGGAGTAGGTGACGAGGATGCGGCGCAGGCGCTGCAGATTCCCGTTGCCCTCGCCCGCAAAGAAGGGCAAATGCCGGTCCGTGCGCACCTGGTGGCAGCCGCACGGCGCAAGGGGCAGTGGGAGGGCCACGAGGGAAGACGTGGAGACGGGTAGGTGAGAGGGGAGGAAACTGGCACCATGCAGGGAAGGGAAGACGGCACTATAGGGACGGAAATAACATGGAGGGCAGGGCGAGGCAGGGCGAGGCAGGGCGAGGGGCGCACCACGTCCTTGTCGATGCGGCTGCAGCGCTCGCGGTACTTGGTGAAGCGCCGCGCCTGCTGCTCGCTGATGGACTGCCGTGAGTGGCATGCATGGGGGGGGGGCGATGCAGCATGCACAAGACACAGACATGGCAGAGGAGAGCATACGACGTATGAGTGATCATGTGCCAGCATGGGTACCTCGTGCATGAGTCTAGTTTTGAGGCGCCTCAAAATTAGCCTCGTGCATGAAGCGACGCGCACGCAGGAGTTACCCCATGCAGCAACACGCATCTGACACGCGATGGCGCCCGTAAGCCCTGTGCACGCAGCTGCCGCCCACCTGCCACTGCTGCAGCAGCGCCTTGTACCCGGTGCTCTGCTGCTGCCGCAGCGCCGCCTGCTCCTCGTGGCTCGCATCCCACGGCACGTAGCCCAGCAACCGCGGCCACACCTGCAGGCGGAATGGGGCGTGGCATGGGTGTGATTGATTGGCATCGGATGGAATGAGATGGGTCTGTTAGCGACATGTCAAGCTAGTGCGCATCCATCTATGCCACCAGCGCGTGCGCCCATGCATCCCATCCACAGCACCCACGCACCTGTGCACGGAGCGCGGGCTGCACCCCGCTGTAGAAGACGCGGCGCAGCACGGCATCGCGGTTGGCCTCGCTGATGCGCCCCTCGCTGTCCTGGTACCCCAGCCACTGTGGGGGGGGAGGAGGGCGAGGGGAGGAGCGGAGGTCAAGGGGGGCGGGATGGAAGCAGATGCAGAGGCGTTGATAAGAATGCCATCACGGTGCAGGGGGGAGAAGCTCATGTGCATGGCAGCAGGGCGCACAACTGACCTCCTCAGGAGAGAGTGGCGGCAGCAGCGGGCGAGCAGGCACGAGCGACGAGGAGTTGTCCTGCCAGGGACACATGCACGCAGGCGACATGCACTGTTGGCATTGAAACAAGCACGGGCATGAGATAGGACACCAAAGAGAGGGCCTGGGAAGAAGACAGGAGGATGCAGAGGAAGGAGCAGAGCATGGGGGCGGCATGGGGGCGGCATGGGGGCGGCATGGGGGCGGCATGGGGGTGGCACCTGGAAGTCGTCCAGCAGCTCGAACTCGCCCACCTCCGTGCTCTCGCCCGCACTGCCCTGCTCGCATGCACACATGGCGGCATACAAGCATCAGGGGCAAACAGAGGGGGACAGATCCACAGATTGATGAGAAGGGGGAGGAGCGAATATGGAGGGCGAGGAGCTGCTATGGACTCATGTATGGGTGCAGAGGGGTACGATGAAGGGGTCAGCACACACACTCGTCGTATCCTATGCCCTCATTCCGCCACTCTATCACGCCTCACAACCCCCAGCCACCCACCTTGATGGTGCTCAGGCGACTCAAGCTGCCCTCGCCCTCCCCTTCCTCCGCCTCCACCTCCGCCTCGTCATCCTCTTGCCACTCCCTGTCCCCCCCCCACGCCCCCCCCCACGCATCAGCAGCGGGCATGCGCTCCTCCGCGTCCCTGCCGCCCAGCAGCCGCCCCTCGTAACCCCCCATGCCGCCCATGCCGCCTATGGCCTCCCCCACAGCAGCGGGTGCGGCGGCCAGCATGCCGCGCGCTAGGCGAGTCACGGCGGAGAAGCCCCCCAGCACCTGCACGGATGGGGTGGGGGGGGGAACGGGAAGATGGTGCACGGAGGGCGCTACAGCAGCAGCGTGCACGGAGGGCGCTACAGCAGCAGCGTGCACGGAGGGCGTTACAGCAGCAGCGTGCTCGCGCTGGAGGAATGCCATCCCCGCAAAAACGATCGGCTCAATGATTGATGGCACCACCTTAAGATGGTGGGATCTTCCCACCTGCATCGAGATGTCCTTCGCCACGTCAGCAGGCTGCTGCCGCTGCACGCGTTGCTGCTGCTCCCTGTGCTGGTGTCCTCGCCTCCTCGCTGCGTCTTGCATGGCCCTCTCATTCGCCGCCTCCAGAATCCGCAGCATCTCCGCTTCCGAAGGCTGCTCCTCACTGCCCCCCTCCCCTGCCCCCTCCCTACCCTCCGCGCTCTTCCTGGCTGCCTGCTGCCTGGCCAGCTCGTGGGCGGCCTCCAGCATGCGCAGCATCTCCTCCTCGCTCGGGTACTCCTGCTGCTCCCCCTCCTCCCCCCCCCCATCCCCTACAACCTTCTCCCCCCTAGCCCCTCCCCCCTCGCCTTCCTTCACTCCGCCCTCTCCTCCCGTCTCCCGCGTGCCAGCAGCAGTGCGCTTGAGCGTTGCGCTGCGCAGGGCGTGCAGCGACGGGGGCAGCTTGTTCCGCGGCACCAGCCGCGGCTCCTCGCCCTCCTCGCCCTCCTCGCTCACACTGCCCAGCGCCCGGCCCCCCAGCTGCCCCCCGGCAGACGCACTGCGCTCGCCCACGCGGTACCCTGCTGGCCCCACTGCGCCCCTTCTCCCCCCATCCCCAGCGCCAGGAGCAGCGGCAGCAGAGGGCGGGCCAGCGGCAGCGGAGGGGCGGAAGGGCGCGGCGTGGCGGCGGGCGGCGGGGAGCGACACGGAGCGGAAATTGGCGGAGGCAGGGGGCTCGGAGGGCTCGGTGGTGGGCGGGTCCCACAGGTGCAGCTGCGCCAGACTCCTCTGAAAGGGGGGGAGGGGGCGGGGGGAGGGGAGGGGATCAAGATGAGATGTGTGGTTGGATGGCGCATGAACGAGCCCACCCTGCACGCGTGCCCTGCGTGCACATGTGTGGTTGGATGTTTTCGCCCCAGCAGCACGGACCTGCAGCAGGTCGAAGGACTCGTTGACGTTGTACACGTTGGGGTCGTCCAGCGAGCGCACGAGCATGGCGTGCTGCTTGAGCACGTGCAGAAACTCCTTCACCCCCCCGTCGTAGAAGTACAGCGGCGGGAACGCCACGCCTGCAGCGCCGCCCGGCAGCAGGCACGAGGTGATGGTAGGGAGGCAATGGGGAGGGGGAAGGTGAACGGAATGGGCAATCATGCGGGTCAAGGAGCGCCGGGTGGAGAGGAATGCGAGTATGAGAAACACGCTGGGTGGAGAAGTGGAAGGGCTTGCAGACCTGAGGTGAGCACAATGATGATGTAGTGCCATCTGACCTGAGGTGAGCACGATGATGATGTAGTGCCATCTGACCTGAGGTGAGCACGATGATGATGTAGTGCCATCTGACCTGAGGTGAGCACGATGATGATGTAGTGCCATCTGACCTGAGGTGAGCACGATGATGATGTAGTGCCATCTGACCTGAGGTGAGCACGATGATGATGTAGTGCCAGCCGAAGGGTGGTGTGTGGCGGCGGATGGACCGCATCTCCGACACCGCCACGGAGCGGATGGAGTAGAGCAGACTGCCGCGCGCTATGCCTGGGGGGGGAGGGCAGGGGGGGGGAATGGGAGCAGAGTGAATGCATCACAAGAAACGGCAGAGAGAGCTCACAAAAAATGCATTCTAGCAACATACCTGACAACAAGAGTGTTACCTGGACAAGACGATTACCACAGAGACCAGATACTGTCAGCACAGATGCGTGACAAGCAGCATGCACGAGTCAATCACCCGGATTGCATCCCCACGCACACCTGTGGGTGTGCCGGCAGGTGAGGAGGGCTCGTACGGAATCCAGTTCTGCACGCGGGGCCGAGGCCCGGGAGGGAGGGGGCGGACCAGATGGGATGGGGCATGCGAGATGGGCGAGATGGCATGGGGCATGTGAAATGGGAGGGATGGCATGGGGCATGTGAGATGGGCGGGATGGCATGTGGCATGTGAGATGGGAGGGATGGCATGGGGCATGTGAGATGGGAGGGATGGCATGGGGCATGTGAGATGGGAGGGATGGCATGGGGCATGTGAGATGGGAGGGATGGTATGGGGCATGTGAGATGGGAGGGATGGGATGGGGCATGTGAGATGGGAGGGATGGCATGGGGCATGTGAGATGGAAGGGATGGCATGGGGCATGTGAGATGGGAGGGACGGCATGGGGCATGTGAGATGGAAGGGACGGCATGGGGCATGTGAGATGGGAGGGATGGCATGGGGCATGTGAGATGGGAGGGATGGCATGGGGCATGTGAGATGGAAGGGATGGCATGGGGCATGTGAGATGGGAGGGACGGCATGGGGCATGTGAGATGGGCGGGATGGCATGGGGCATGTGAGATGGGAGGGATGGCATGGGGCATGTGAGCTGGGAGGGATGGCATGGGGCATGTGAGATGGGAGGGATGGCATGGGGCATGTGAGATGGGAGGGATGGCATGGGGCATGTGAGGTGGGAGGGATGGCATGGGGCATGTGAGATGGGAGGGATGGCATGGGGCATGTGAGATGGGAGGGATGGCATGGGGCATGTGAGATGGGAGGGATGGCATGGGGCATGTGAGATGGGAGGGATGGTATGGGGCATGTGAGATGGGAGGGATGGGATGGGGCATGTGAGATGGGAGGGATGGTATGGGGCATGTGAGATGGAAGGGATGGCATGGGGCATGTGAGATGGGAGGGACGGCATGGGGCATGTGAGATGGAAGGGACGGCATGGGGCATGTGAGATGGGAGGGATGGCATGGGGCATGTGAGATGGGAGGGATGGCATGGGGCATGTGAGATGGAAGGGATGGCATGGGGCATGTGAGATGGGAGGGACGGCATGGGGCATGTGAGATGGGCGGGATGGCATGGGGCATGTGAGATGGGAGGGATGGCATGGGGCATGTGAGCTGGGAGGGATGGCATGGGGCATGTGAGATGGGAGGGATGGCATGGGGCATGTGAGATGGGAGGGATGGCATGGGGCATGTGAGGTGGGAGGGATGGCATGGGGCATGTGAGATGGGAGGGATGGCATGGGGCATGTGAGATGGGAGGGATGGTATGGGGCATGTGAGATGGGAGGGATGGCATGGGGCATGTGAGATGGGAGGGATGGTATGGGGCATGTGAGATGGGAGGGATGGGATGGGGCATGTGAGATGGGAGGGATGGCATGGGGCATGTGAGATGGAAGGGATGGCATGGGGCATGTGAGATGGGAGGGACGGCATGGGGCATGTGAGATGGAAGGGACGGCATGGGGCATGTGAGATGGGAGGGATGGCATGGGGCATGTGAGATGGGAGGGATGGCATGGGGCATGTGAGATGGAAGGGATGGCATGGGGCATGTGAGATGGGAGGGACGGCATGGGGCATGTGAGATGGGCGGGATGGCATGGGGCATGTGAGATGGGAGGGATGGCATGGGGTATGTGAGGTGGGAGGGATGGCATGGGGCATGTGAGATGGGAGGGATGGCATGGGGCATGTGAGATGGGAGGGATGGCATGGGGCATGTGAGGTGGGAGGGATGGCATGGGGCATGTGAGATGGGAGGGATGGCATGGGGCATGTGAGGTCGGAGGGATGGCATGGGGCATGTGAGATGGGAGGGATGGCATGGGGCATGTGAGATGGGAGGGATGGTATGGGGCATGTGAGATGGGAGGGATGGCATGGGGCATGTGAGATGGGAGGGATGGCATGGGGCGTGTGAGATGGAAGGGATGGCATGGGGCATGTGAGATGGGAGGGATGGCATGGGGCATGTGAGATGGAAGGGATGGCATGGGGCATGTGTGATGGAAGGGATGGCATGTGGCATGTGAGATGGAAGGGATGGCATGGGGCATGTGAGATGGAAGGGATGGCATGTGGCATGTGAGATGGAAGGGATGGCATGTGGCATGTGAGATGGGAAAGATTCCCGTGTGTGGACGGCGTCAGAAGGGGGGCTCACGAGGAAGACGTCGGCGCCGTGCTTGACTCACGAGGAAGACGTCGGCGCCGTGCTTGACGAGCCGGAGCTGCCCCGCGATCTTCTTGCTGGACGACGCCGACGGGTGCACCGCCACGTTGCCCTTCACAAACACCACCTCCCGCGCCACCCCCGCCCCCGCCGCCGCCGCCGTGTCCTGCGCGCCACCCCCGCCAGCACCCTCTTGCGCCCTGCTCCCCCCTTCGCTCCCCTCTATCCTCCTGCTCCCGCCATTCTCACCCGGGCCCGGCTTGCCCCGCACCTCCCGCGCCTGCGCATCCGGGCTGCTGCTGCCGCCGCCGCCGCCTCCGCCGCCGCCGCCGCTGCTGTGATCGCTCCCCCTGGCTGGTGATTGCTGCGCGGCCTTGAATCGGCGCTGCGGCGGCGTGGTGGTGGAGCGGATGTAGCGCGCGCTGCTGGACGGCACCGACGACGACGACGGCAGCGAGCGGGCATTCGCAAAAGGAGGTGGATTCGCCGGCACCTGAGGAGCAGCGGAGAACGGCGGGACTGTCAGGTCTGAAAGTGCGCGCGTGAATCCAAACGGAAACATGATTTCGCGACGACCGACGAGTGGATGTTAGTAGATTGAAAGCGAATGAGAATCTAGAAATGGCGGATGTGAGCGACAGCAGGTGAAAGGGGTGCTTTGAGTGGAGGCACGAGTGGTGTGTTGGACGTGGAAGGCGCTGGCAGCGCCGAAGCTGGCGACGGAGAACGAGTGGTTGAAAGTGGCCAACGGCACTGACGAGAGAAACTACTGAAGCTATATCGACAACATCACCAACGACATACTAACAATAGCGGCCAGCACTCGAACAAAAAGAAATCGAGACCGGGCCGCCGGTTAGACGAAGCGTTAATGAAGGCATGGATTCTTAGCGCGTCGGACCTCTCGGAATTGATTGCGGAATGACGAGTGAGCCGTGGGCGGCGGAGGAACGTGGTCGTCATCGTTGGGCTCCACGCTCACACTCCTATCGCGCGCCATGCCTTCGCCGCTATTACACGGTTCAGTCACACCCACTCAGTTAAGCTCACACCGCGAAGCTATCTAAACGCAAAAGCTATACCAGAAACTGCTAGCGTATGTGCTGTCGCCTGGCTGGGAAGGCCATTCACAGGAAGCACTTAGAGGCAGCAGGTCATGCACTTTATTCTCGCTTTGACTCGAGTGCTTCACGGGAAGGCCGTGGAGGATTCCTGCGAGCAGCACAGGACAACTCAATCCAGGTGCGCACGGCACCACCGCGCCCAGGGGGAGCCGCGGAGTGACAGATGAGTGATGGGTGACTGGGTCGCTCACTCGCTGCCTGTCGTACGGTGTGCGAGGGATGTTTCAGGCGACCGTCACGATGGGGAGCGGAATGTGACGGGGAATGTGATTGGCATGCGATGCGTGGGGAGGGGATGAATGGGCCCGCTCATGCCGAATTTATCCGCGTGGGACGAATGCCGCCGCTGACGCGCAACTTTGCGCGCTTTCCCCCTGGTTCGGCGGGACTGGGGTGCGTGCAGAACACGCTTGACGAATGGCTCGAGACAGTTAGGGCGTGTCCTAAGCGTTCGTTTTTGGCAAAAACCCGACCGAACCATTTTATAGAGTTATTCATTCTTCCTGAAACGTAATTCACCTTACTCAACCACATTCGGACGTACGTCTAGGACACGCCCTTATCCAGTCACGCAGCATTTCGCGAGGGTTGAGTGAGGTGGCCTGTGGCCACTGAACTTTCAATTGGCTGGGCAATATGAACGTCAGGTCTCAGAGAGAGGTAAACAGTGTTACAGAGCGGTGAAGTAGGATGCAGTGGTGAGCCGTCATTCTGAAATGCCACCACTAGCCTGGAATGAGGTGGTTGGTTGGCCTCTGATAGAATGTTGGTGCGTTACAAGATGGTGCGTTACAGAATAGACGATCTACTGCGCAAGCCCAAGGCTTCCATTATAGATTGTTGAGGTCTAGGTCCGCACGCACATTATTGATATTTGTTCGACCATGGCCCCATGGCTGATCGGTGTGCCGTTCGGTCAGTCAGAAGCTTGGCTCTATGATCCGTGCTTAGTCTGCCATTCCTAGTTTCATTCTACAACCAATGACCGTTATTGCGGCGCGATGGCTTCAAGACGGTTGCGGCCTCATTGGCTGCAACGATCACCGATGGCGAAGCTACTGCGATTCCTCCGAGTTCCCTCGTACCTATTCCTAATTCTCTCAGCATCCGCGGTTGCAGCTGCCACTCTTACCACCCGCCAATCCAATCAGCCGTTTCCCGCCTTCCCTAATCGGCTTTCTGCCCTTCTCAACAATTCGCGCGAGCCATACCGCGAGCGCCGCAGACTCGTGCTGCCGTCGCATCTGGCTCGCCCGCACTCCACGGACGACACGGACCTGCCGTGCGGCGACAGCTGGCAGCGCAACTACACCGCCTTCCACTCCGCCGCCCGCGCTGCCGCGCGCGATCCGTCGGGGCGGGAGCAGCAGAAGGCGGAGCTGCGGTACCTGACGTTCACGTGCACGCCGGGGCTGTGCGGGGGCATCGGGGACCTGCTCATCGGGCTCGTGTCGTCGTTCCTGCTCTGCCTGCTGCAGGACCGCATCCTCATCATCGACTACCCCTGGATGGACGACGCCTTCGAGCCCAGCCACGTTGACTGGCGCCTGGGAGACGATGTGCCCATGGAGCCCGCCAGGGCGTTCCCCCCGGGCCGCCGAGACAGGCGCAGGCGCGGGCAGGCAGACCCGAACGAGGTGCAGCAGGGGGAGGTGCTGCGCGTGAACATGCACAACGCGGACCTGCCGAGCAACGTGACAGCGTTCTTCGAGCGCATGAGCGAGGCGAGGAACGTGCGGCTCATGTGGAACCGAGGGCTGCTCGTGCGGCTGTACGAGGAGAACGGCGCGTGGTGGCACGAGCTGCACAGACGAGGACTCAGACTTCCGTCTGCGTTTGGGTGCATCCTGCGGTACCTCATCATGTCCGTGGTACCTCATCATGTCCGTGGTACCTGGTACCTCATCACATCTCTTTGCTCATTAGCGTGCATGCGGCGTGTATGCAGTTTGGTAACAAGGTTGCTTGCTGAGCAGTGCTTGCATTGCATTTGCTGTGTGAACGACGTTGCACAAGGTCATTGTTCAGTCTGTCACTTTTCTTGTTCACACTATCCAACCCAGCCGCCAAACCCCTCGCAAACACGGACCCCTCTTCAGCTCTACACCTCGGCTCTGTGTGTCCCCCGCTGGTGCGTGGGCAGGCCGAAGCCAGCAGTGCGGCACATGGTGAAGGAGGGCATCGCACGGTTGACCTACCCGGGGACGGCGTCCATCTGTATCCATGTGCGCACCAGCGACATCTCCACGTGGGAGCAGCCGAAGGTGGGCGAGAAGGTCAAGCCGCGCAAGGAGAATGTCAAGCGCCTGCTCAAGGGCTCCCAGCGCCTCTTCGCCTGCGCCCAGGTGGGTCGCTTTGGCGATTTATGTGCTCTTTGCTGCCTTGCTCAGCATCATATGATCGGGACTGAGTATTCCACGTGGCCCATGCAGAGGCTGGAGGACTACTGGTATTCGAGTGACGCGCCTGGCATGTCAGTCAAATGGGTGCTCATGAGCTCATCTCTCGGACTGAAGCAGGCTGCTCAGAGGAAATATGGCAGCAAGGTAACAGTGGAGCCTCGTTGAGTGGTGTTTGTGAAATCTGCTATTTATTCGAAGAAGTCACCTCATGCCCCTTAGCCTTGCTCGATCCCTGCCGCCCTTTTCATCCCTGCCCTGGTGCAGGTCATGACAACCGATATACAGCCCCTTCACATTGAGCTTCAAGGCTTCTCAGACGAGCAGAGAGCAGAAGCGTTCCAATCCACCGTGGCAGAGTGGCTGCTGTTTACACATTGCAACCATTTTATCTTCACAGAGTCAGGTTTCTCCAAGACAGCAGCACTCTACTCATTGAGAAGACTATCAGCCCACATGATGGCTCGATGGGCTGACTCGTGGAGAGACCACTCTTGGAAAGATAAATGTGACCCGGAGGAGCCCACCAGGATTACGGTGCTGGGAAATACAACCCGTTGGAGTGGGATTTAGGACATGCAACGACTACTCTAGAAGCATACCGTATTAACAGTTCGTTTGTTCGCATGAATAAGATCCTTCTCGGGAAGACTGAGTACAGTTCCCGTTTCTCGGGTCGAAGGCAATATCGAGAGTCGGGGTTCTCGGGGGTTTTCCGGTTGGTCCCACCAAGCCATCATGCGAGACACGTCAAGGGTCCCCCAGCCTGATAGGTGTACGCCTATCCGGCAGGCTGGACTGCCCCACGAATCCGCATGCCGATCAGCAAAACATTCGCTACTGCCCGGTGGACCTCGGCAAATGGCCAATTTTGTAGTCTCTGGTTGTGGAGAGGGAAACTGTACTATATGCGAGTTTATCGTCATCAAGAAACTGCCCCCAGGGCACCTTTGCCCGTCCGCGAATAATATCCGCGCAGACTCCGCCCTCCCTGCTTCGCTCGGCTCAGGCTCTTCCCCTGCAAAACGCAGCTGGCTTGCAGCGCGCAGTTCTTCCTCGCCCTCCCTCCGCTCCGCTGCCCTCTCTCACGGAAAGCAGGCTGGCCTAGCAGTCAAAGGAGAGGCGAGAGTCAAGTTTGCAACGGCATTATCGGTAAACTGGACTTGACGGATATTTGTGCTATCTAATTTAGGCGTTGACTGCCTCGTACGTGGTCAGCCGCCATGGCCGAAGTGAGTTCAGTTAATCATTTTCCTAATGAAGTCGCACGCGTTTACCTTTTTAGTGACTGCAAGGGCCAATTTTTGCATCAAGTTCCCACTCTATCCGTCCTGGATTTCTCTTTCCTGTGTGCGCATTATTATGTGTCCCTACCGCTGGTCAGACTAAGAAACGAGTGCCAACAATGCGCGTGCTGGCGACGCCATGTCAAGGTACGTTGCCGGCCGTTGCTGCCGTCCCTGCTTTGAAGTGAGTGCCGCGTTGGCTTCATGGCAGCTGCATTTCACCCAAGAGACCGAAATCTCTCTCGAGGGTTTATTAGCATACTGGGGGAAGATTTATTTTCCGTCTCCCGTTCGACCGTGCTCCCCTGCACGCAGAGCGGTTCATCGACCTGTACGACTTAGGGCAGAAGCTGGGGTCGGGGCAGTTCGGCACGACGTACGTGTGTCGCGAGAAGGCGACGGGCCACAAGTGGGCGTGCAAGTCCATCCCCAAGAGCAAGCTGCTCACCGAGAACGACGTCGAGGACGTCAGACGCGAAGTGGCCATCCTCTACCACGTGCAGGTACAGAGTGATAGTCGCAATGTCGAACCGCGAGCAAGTAGTTATGCACCGTAGCATTGTCTAGACTCATTGAGGCAGAAATGTCCAACGCAATGTCGGATTTTCGGCACGGCTACTCGCGCTTCTGTTGAGCGATGTGCATCTGAAGGCGCATTTCGGTATGCCAGTCCAGCGCTGGTCACATTCGCCGTGGCTAGAGTGCAATCCCCCCCCCCCCTTGGCCTCCCCCCGTGCATGTCGGCTGCGGTGGTGCAGAACCAGCCGAACATCGTGAACATGAAGGGCGCGTACGAGGACCGCGACTACGTGCATATCGTCATGGAGCTCTGCTCGGGCGGCGAGCTCTACGACACCATCATCGAGCGCATCGAGGCGCGCGGCGTCCCCTACTCGTACGTCCCTCTTGCGCCTTGCCCCTCTCCGTGTTATCCGATTCCCTGAGTTTCTCAATATCCCTCCATTGCACGCCTCCTCCTCGCCTCTCCTCCCGCTCCCTCATTCCCTCCCACCCCTTCCTCCCGCCCACCTGCGTCTGTCCCCGCAGCGAGCACGACGCGGCGGAGATGGCGCGCGTGATCGTGCGCGTGGTGGAGCGGTGCCACGCGCTGGGCATCGTGCACCGCGACCTCAAGCCCGAGAACTTCCTGCTCTCGTCGCGCGACCCCGACACGGCGGAGCTCAAGGCCACGGACTTCGGCCTCTCGTGCTTCTACAAGGGCGACGGCATGGCGCGCCACTGCGGCAGCCCCATGTACATGGCGCCCGAGGTCGTGCGCTGGCGCTCCGCCACGCACCTCGTGGGCAAGCGCCCCGCCAAGTACGGCCCCGAGGTGGACATCTGGAGCGCGGGGGTCATCATCTACGCGCTGCTCTGCGGCTTCCCGCCCTTCTACCACAGTGAGTCCACCACAGTGAGCCGCCCTTCTACCACAGTGAGTCCACCACAGTGAGCCGCCCTTCTACCACAGTGAGTCCACCACAGTGAGCCGCCCTTCTACCACAGTGAGCCGCCCTTCTACCACAGTGAGCCGCGCTTCTACCACAGTGAGTCCACCACAGTGAGTCGACCACCGCGGGTCCAGGGTTGCACACTGGCAGAAAAGCATGCTCTGGCAGTTCGGTGCGACTCTCGCCCTTCACCTGCTCCTTCCCTCCTCGCCGGCCTGCTCACCGCACCCTGCCATCCCGCCATGCCCCCCCCCCCCTGCCCCCCGGTGCCGCGGCAGGCAGCCACTCGACCAAGGAGATCTTCAAGGCTGTGCTGCGCGCCAACCCGTCCTTCGCCATCCCGCCGTGGCCGTCCATCTCGGAGCACGCCAAGGACCTGCTGCGCCAAATGCTCAACCCCGACCCCGCCAAACGACCCTCCGCGCACGAAGTGCTCTGTCAGTCGCGCACCCCCACATGCTCCCGTTGCCCCTCCTCTATAACCTTCCCCCCTTTCCTCCTCACATTCGCTCTCCCGCCTCCCTCTCACTCCCATTTATGACTCCTTCATCAGCCTGCGCCCCCCTCCCCCGCCCCCCCCCCGCCTCTCTCCCCCTCCCTGCCCCCTCTCCCCCTCCCCCTGTGTGCGCGGAGCAGGCCACCCGTGGCTGGCGGAGGCGGGTGCGGCGCAGACAGAGCCGCTGCCGCCCGTGGTGCTGACGCGGCTGAAGCAGTTCACGTCCATGGTCAAGATGAAGCGCATGGCCATGAAGGTACGGTCAAGATGAAGTGCATGGCGATGAAGGTACGGTCAAGATGAAGTGCATGGCGATGAAGGTACGGTCAAGATGAAGTGCATGGCGATGAAGGTACGGTCAAGATGAAGTGCATGGCCATGAAGGTACGGTCATCAAGATGAAGCGCATGGCCATGAAGGTACGGTCAAGATGAAGTGCATGGCCATGAAGGTACGGTCAAGATGAAGTGCATGGCGATGAAGGTACGGTCAAGATGAAGTGCATGGCCATGAAGGTACGGTCATCAAGATGAAGCGCATGGCCATGAAGGTACGGTCAAGATGAAGTGCATGGCCATGAAGGTACGGTCAAGATGAAGTGCATGGCCATGAAGGTACGGTCAAGATGAAGTGCATGGCTATGAAGGTACGGTCAAGATGAAGTGCATGGCCATGAAGGTACGGTCAAGATGAAGCGCATGGCTATGAAGGTACGGTCAAGATGAAGCGCATGGCCATGAAGGTACGGTCAAGACGAAGCGCATGGCCATGAAGGTACGGTCAAGATGAAGCGCATGGCCATGAAGGGTACGGTCAAGATGAAGTGCATGGCCATGAAGGTACGGTCAAGATGAAGTGCATGGCCATGAAGGTACGGTCAAGATGAAGTGCATGGCCATGAAGGTACGGTCAAGATGAAGTGCATGGCTATGAAGGTACGGTCAAGATGAAGTGCATGGCCATGAAGGTACGGTCAAGATGAAGCGCATGGCCATGAAGGTACGGTCAAGATGAAGCGCATGGCCATGAAGGTACGGTCAAGACGAAGCGCATGGCCATGAAGGTACGGTCAAGATGAAGCGCATGGCCATGAAGGTACGCACAATGCGACGTCTAAAATGCTGAATTGGCTGGCAATTGGGAAAGTCTACCAAACACACCAACGGGAGCAAGAAGTCAGTACAGAGAAGAGACAATGTGGGAGTGATTGTTAGTTAAAAGCGGGGAACACTTGATTGTGTGTGGCCGCTTGCCACACTCCCACACATGGTCACTGACATGAGCCCTTGGTGGCATGCGGGCCTGGTGCCCACTCAATGGCGCACACCATCCCATCCTCATCCTCCCCTCAACCCCCCTCCCCCTCCCCGCCCTCCCCCGCCCCTATGCAACTGTGCCTTACCTCGTCCCGCTGGGCCGGCCCCCCCTTGAACCCATTGCCCATGGCCCGTGCCCCGTGGGCCATGGCAGGTGATCGCGGAGGGGCTGAAGGAGGAGGAGATCCGCGGGCTGCGCGAGCTGTTTGAGGCGATGGACACGGACCACAGCGGCACCATCACCATGACGGAGCTCAGGGACGGACTCAAGAAGTACGGCGCCAACCTCAGCGACGCCGAGATCAGCCGCATCATGGAGGAGGTGAGGCCAGCCGCATCATGGAGGAGGTGAGGCGGGCAGAAACATGGGGAGGTGAGGAGCGTGTGGTTGGGTGGGTGGCTTGCTCGGAGGAACAGGCATAGCACAATCGCCCATGCATGGAATGGGCATAGCACAATCGCCCATGCATGGAACGGGCATAGCACAATCGCCCATGCATGGAACGGGCATAGCACAATCGCCCATGCATGGAACAGGCATAGCACAATCGCCCATGCATGGAACAGGCATAGCACAATCGCCCATGCATGGAACGGGCATAGCACAATCGCCCATGCATGGAACGGGCATAGCACAGTAGACCATGCATGGAACGAGCATAGCACAATCGCCCATGCATGGAACGAGCATAGCACAATCGCCCATGCATGGAACGGGCATAGCACAATCGCCCATGCATGGAACGGGCATAGCACAATCGCCCATGCATGGAACGGGCATAGCACAGTAGTCCATGCGTGGAATTTCTGGTATGAATCCTGTCACGCGTTTACCTTGACCCAAAACGTGCTCTCTCGGTGTTGTGTGACATGGGAATGTGCGTGGCGCATGTGCTGCATGGTGATGGCATGTGGCATGTGATGCCCCCCCAGACGGACATCGACCACAGTGGGGAGATAGAGTACGGGGAGTTCCTGGCGGCGACGCTGAATCTGAGCAAGATCGACAAGCAGGAGAACCTGCTCAAGGCGTTTGCCTTCTTTGACACGGACGGCAGCGGCACCATCACGCTGGACGAGCTGCAGAAGGCATGCGAGGAGCTCAAGTTGAGCCCCGGCGAGGTTGAGGCCATGATGCGTGAGGTCGATGAAAACAAGGTGCGCGCCCCGCTGCTCAAGGGGGAGGGGGGCATGGGACGGGTATGGGATAATTGTGCATGGTTATTGGATTTATTCGCACAACAGAATGCAGCCTGTCATGGTAATGCCAATTTCCTGGCTGCTTCTCCATTCCTTATGCCTGCAGGATGGCACGATTGACTACCAGGAGTTTGTGGCGATGATGAGGAAGACGCAGACAGGAGGCCTCACTCGCCGGGACATCATGGATGGCAACTATGGCCTCACAGATAAAGAGTTTGGAAGTGAATCATTTCGTTTCTTGCTCAGCTGACACATAGTCGCTTTGTGTTAGGGTCTTGTCACTGCCCCAAGTTTGCTCCAAATGTTCAAGTAGATACTACTGTAGTTTGACTCCGTTGTAACTTATTTACTCTTGATGATGAGGTATAGCGTTTTATTTTGCTGGCATTTTCATCTTAGTTTCTCGACTTTTGCACCTCCCATGCATCACTTGTAACTGAACAGTCGAACATCAAATCTTATGCGAGGTACGAGCAACGACGCCACCCAGGCACTCTCCACCACCCACGTACACGTCGGCTCATCCGGGTGACGTGGCTGTTTTCGGAAATGCGCCCCATTCGCCCGATTCTTGGGAATTGTGGGGGTTCGAAACGCGCAGCTGAGGGCAGGTCTAAACAGTACGTCTGATTGCGGTGCAGTAACGTGCTTTACGTTTCGAAGCGTTCAAAAAGCAACCTAGAATGGTTGGATAGGGTACTCCACGAAAACGTACTTTTTGGAACCGCCGTCAGATTGTGTCGCCATCGCCTTCACCTCCCCCCCCCCCTCACGCCCCCATTGCGCCCTCGCCTCCGCCGAGCACTGTTCAATCCGCCTCGCCCCTCCCTGCTGCCTGCCACTCATCTCTCATTCCACCTCGGCTCAAATCCGCGCCCCTCGTTCAAGCCGCATGCATGCACAGCAGCAGCCGAATATTCTTCCGCTGTTGATAATGTGGTCGCCAGTCAGGTAGGCGCGCAGCTGATCTGTGGGGCATGGCGCGGAGTCGGCAATAGGCTCCGAGAGTGGATCAGCAGAGCGCTGGCTGCACCCACCTCGATCAGTTGTCGCTGCGTCTGGTGATTTCAGGCCATGGCTGCTCTGCACCTCAGCGCCGTCGCCCAGCGCAGTACGTCACGTGGCGTCATTGTGCGCACTACCCGTCATGCACGCAATTTGCTTCCTAAATCCGTCCGACATTGTCAGTTTCGTGTATTGCGATGTAATGTTAGTTCTATCCCCACTCGACGCATCGTGCTGGTGTCATGCGTCACGCCCCCTCTCTCCCCACCACCCGACCCTCCCCAGCATGTCTCGCCCCCGCCCGGTCGTCCGACCCCGCGTCCAAGCGTCCGATCGCATGCGCGCCCGCGTCCTCGCCATGCGCCCGCCACGGGCCCTTGTCCGTCGCTGCGGCGCCGTCAGCCGCCAGGCCGCGCTCCCTCCGGCCTGATCAGAGCAGGCGACGACAGCATGCGAGGCGACTGGTTGGTCGTGCGACACCAGGCGACGAGGGCGCTATCGCACGGCGGTTGGAGGAAGCGGCAGAGGGGGAGGAGAGCATCAGGGGCGCTGGTGAAGGCGCAAGGGGCGAAGCGGCGGGAGATATAGGCGGAAATGATGCGCTGACGGCGGAGACCGGAGTGAATTCCGCGGATCGGCTAGGCGGCGGGAATGGAGCGACAGCGGTGGCATCGGAAACAGCGGAATTAACTGCTTCGCCGACGTCGTCGTCGTCGTCCCCTGCGTGGTGGAGCGCGCTGTGGGGCGCGGGCGGGTGGCAGAAGCGGTGGAGCATCGTGGTTCTCTGCTTCTTCGCCTTCCTGCTCTGCAACATGGACCGGGTGAGACACCGGGGCACGGGGGGGGGGGGGGGGGGGCGGGGACGAAGGGGTGGCACCAAGATGCATGCGCGAAAGGATCGGCGAGGAAGAGAAGGTATGGAGATGAAGCAGGTGGGCGGGTGCACGAGGAGGAAAAGGCTTATGCAGAGAACCGGGGGCACATCTCAGCCGTTCAGTCATTGGGACCGCGCAGGCGGGACGCGCCGCATTGCTTGCATGCACGACCCTGCGCTTGCTCAGGCCTCCTTGCGCGCATTCGACACCGCATGGCATGCCACCCTCATCGCACACCCCCCTGCCCACCCGTGGTTGCGCGGCGTGCAGGTGAACATGAGCATCGCCGTGCTGCCCATGGCGGAGCAGTTCCAGTGGACGCCCGCCACCGTGGGGCTCGTGCAGTCCTCCTTCTTCTGGGGCTACCTCCTCACGCAGGTGCTTTCTGCCTCCTCACGCAGGTGCTTACTGCCTCCTCACGCAGGTGCTTACTGCCTCCTCACGCAGGTGCTTACTGCCTCCTCACGCAGGTGCTTACTGCCTCCTCACGCAGGTGCTTACTGCCTCCTCACGCAGGTGCTTACTGCCTCCTCACGCACCACACATGTGGCACGCACCACACTCACCACCCGGCTCTCGCTCTCCGCCTCTATCCCCGCCTCCATGCTCGACCGTGTTGCCCACTGCCTGCCTGCCACGGCTGTGCTGCCTGAGTGCACGCCTCACGCATTCCGTCGCCCCAGTCACCACCCTCCGCGCATCTCCCCCCCTCCCCCGTCTGCCAGGTGGCGGGCGGCGTGTGGGCGGACACGATAGGCGGCAAGCAGGTGCTGGGGTTCGGCGTGGTGTGGTGGTCGCTGGCCACCGTGCTCACGCCCATCGCTGCGGGCCTCGGCCTGCCCGCGCTGCTCTTCGCCCGCGCCTGCATGGGCGTCGGGGAGGTGCGCCCCCGCCCTCCGCCCTGCTCTCCCTCCGCCCTGCTCTCCCTCCGCCCTGCTCTCCCTCCGCCCTGCTCTCCCTCCGCCCTGCTCTCCCTCCGCCCTGCTCTCCCTCCGCCCTGCTCTCCCTCCGCCCTGCTCTCCCTCCGCCCTGCTCTCCCTCCGCCTGCTCTCCCTCCGCCCTGCTCTCCCTCCGCCCTGCTCTCCCTCCGCCCTGCTCTCCCTCCGCCCTGCTCTCCCTCCCACTGCATGCCTCTCCCCGTCACATCGTCACAGCGTGTCTCCCCGCCTTGCCTGCGGGTCTGCAGCTCGTGGCCCTACTGCCCTCTCCCAGCACCCGTCGTGGCCTCCGCATCTCCATCTCCCCCACCGCCCTCTCCCCCCACCCGCCAGGGCGTGGCGATGCCAGCGATGAACAACCTGCTGTCCAAGTGGGTGCCGGTGGGCGAGCGCAGCCGGTCGCTGGCGCTGGTGTACAGCGGCATGTACCTGGGCAGCGTGGCGGGGCTCTCCCTCTCGCCCGCCATCATCCACGCCCTCGGCTGGCCCTCCGTCTTCTTCTCCTTCGGCGCCCTCGGCCTCGTGTGGTTCGCCGTGTGGCAGGGCAAGGTGGGGAGTGAGCTCATCACCTTTGGAGCATGCATGGCGGCCCATGGCAGGCCTTGGCCTTCCCTGTGCCGCCCTTTTCCACTTTCCTGTGCCCACCACCTGCGCTCACACCTGCCCTGCGTCTTCCCGCGCCCTCTATCCTCCCCCCCCTCCCCCTCCCCCCCCCAGGCGCACAGCTCGCCCGCGGAGGACCCCAGTGTGTCGGCGGCAGAGAGGGCGCTCATTGCGGGGGGAGGCAGTGGCGCACGGGGGGGGGAGGGGGAGGGCAAGGCGGGGGGGGTGCACCTGGAGGGGGGTGAGCCGCTGCGGCTGTCGACGATCCCGTGGCGGCTGCTGCTGAGCAAGGCGCCGGTGTGGGCCATCATCGTGTGCCACTTCTGCCACAACTGGGGCGTCTTCATCCTCCTCACCTGGATGCCCACCTACTACCACGACGTGAGTGCTATGCCACGCCCACCTACTACCACGACGTGAGTGCTATGCCACGCCCACCTACTACCACGACGTGAGTGCTATGCCACGCCCACCTACTACCACGACGTGAGTGCTATGCCACGCCCACCTACTACCACGACGTGAGTGCTGTGCCACGCCCACCTACTACCACGACGTGAGTGCTATGCCACGCCCACCTACTACCACGACGTGAGTGCTCGCCCTTCCCCCTGCTGAGTGCCCTCTCCTCCATGCCATCCCCACGCCCCTTTGCCCTGCCTCTCGTCTTATTGCCCCATCCTCCTGCCACGCCCTCTAGCCCTGCCCACCTCCTTCTCCCCACTGCTACCCCCTCACTCATCCCTGCCCCACTGCCCCCCCTGCCCCCCTGCCCCCCCTGCCCCCCTGGCCATCCTGGCCCCCCTGGCCCCCCTGGCCCCCCTGGCCCCCTGGCCCCCCTGCCCCCCCTGGCCCCCCTGCCCCCCCTGGCCCCCCTGGCCCCCCTGGCCCCCCTGGGCTCCCTGCCCCCCCTGGCCCCCCTGCCCCCCCTGGCCCCCCCGCCCCCCCTGGCCCCCCTGCCCCCCCTGGCCCCCCTGGCTCCCCTGGCCTCCCTGGCCCCCCTGCCCCCCCTGGCCCCCCTGCCCCCCTGGCCCCCCTGCCCCCTGGCCCCCCTGGCCCCCCTGCCCCCCCTGGCCCCCCTGCCCCCCCTGGCCCCCCTGCCCCCCCTGGCCCCCCTGGCCCCCCTGGCCTCCCTGCCCCCCCTGGCCATGCTGGCCCCCCTGCTGTGGCCGGCCGCGTGGGCGCTGTGGGCGGCAGGTGCTGGGGTTCAACCTGACGGAGTCGGGGCTGTTCGCCGTGCTGCCGTGGCTCACCATGGCGCTCGCCTCCAACGTGGGCGGGTGGATCGCTGACACCCTCATCGCCAGGGGCTTCTCCGTCACGCTCGTCAGGAAGGTGCGCGCTCTTCCCATCCCTCCCCTCCCTTGCCTAGTCCTGCCCCCTCCGCCTACCTCGCCCTCCGATCCCTTCTCTTCCATCCCCTTGACTCGCCAGCCATGCCATGCCATTCCCCACCCCCTCCCCCCACAGGTGATGCAGAGCATTGGCTTCCTGGGCCCGGCCATCTGCCTGTCGTTGCTCTCCACCGTCAAGTCGCCCGTCGCTGCCATCGCGCTGCTCATGCTCTCCCAGGTGCGCCTCAACCCCACACACGCACCTCATGCTCTCCCAGGTGCGCCTCAACCCCACACACGCACCTCATGCTCTCCCAGGTGCGCCTCAACCCCACACACGCACCTCATGCTCTCCCAGGTGCGCCTCAACCCCACACACGCACCTCTCATCTCTCACCTGCCCGCCTTCCCTTCCTCACCTCCTCTCCTCACCTCCTCTCCTCACCTCCTCTCCTCGCGCAACGTGCGCTCCTAGCCTGCGCTGCCGCATGCTGCCCTCTGCTTGTCATGGGCCTGCCACAGCTTGCCCCCATGCCTCACAGCTTGCCGTCATGCCTCACAGCTTGCCCCCATGCCTCACAGCTTGCCCCCATGCCTCACAGCTTGCCCCCATGCCTCACAGCTTGCCCCCATGCCTCACAGCTTGCCCCCATGCTTCACAGCTTGCCCCCATGCCTCACAGCTTGCCCCTATGCCTCGCAGATTGCCCCCATGCCTCACAGCTTGCCCCCATGCCTCACAGCTTGCCCCATGCCTCACAGCTTGCCCCATGCCTCACAGCTTGCCCCCACGCCTTACAGCTTGCCCCCATGCCTCACAGCTTGCCCCCATGCCTCACAGCTTGCCCCCATGCCTCACAGCTTGCCCGCATGCCTCACAGCTTGCACCATGCCTCACAGCTTGCCCCATGCCTCACAGCTTGCCCCCATGCCTCACAGCTTGCCCCATGCCTCACAGCTTGCCCGCATGCCTCACAGCTTGCCCCCATGCCTCACAGCTTGCCCCCATGCCTCACAGCTTGCCCCATGCCTCACAGCTTGCTGCATGCCTCACAGCTTTGCCCCCATGCCTCACAGCTTGCCCCCATGCCTTACAGCTTGCCCCCATGCCTTACAGCTTTCCCCCATGCCTCACAGCTTGCCCCCATGCCTCACAGCTTGCCCGCATGCCTCACAGCTTGTACCATGCCTCACAGCTTGCCCCATGCCTCACAGCTTGCCCCCATGCCTCACAGCTTGCCCCATGCCTCACAGCTTGCCCCCATGCCTCACAGCTTGCCCCATGCCTCACAGGTTGCCCCATGCCTCACAGGTTGCCCCCATGCCTTACAGGTTGCCCCCATGCCTCACAGCTTGCCACCATGCCTCACAGCTTGCCCCATGCCTCACAGCTTGCCCCCATGCCTCACAGCTTGCCCCATGCCTCACAGCTTGCCCCATGCCTCACAGCTTGTCCCATGCCTCACAGCTTGCCCCCATGCCTCACAGCTTGCCCCATGCCTCACAGCTTGCCCCCATGCCTCACAGCTTGCCCCATGCCTCACAGCTTGCCCCATGCCTCACAGCTTGCCGCATGCCTCACAGTTTGCCCCATGCCTCACAGCTTGGCCCATGGCTTACAGCTTGCCCCCATACCTCACAGCTTGCCCCCATGCCTCACAGCTTGCCCGCATGCCTCACAGCTTGCCCCATGCCTCACAGCTTGCCCCATGCCTCACAGCTTGCCCCCATGCCTCACAGCTTGCCCCATGCCTCACAGCTTGTCCCCATGCCTCACAGCCTGCCCCATGCCTCACAGCTTGCCCCATGCCTCACAGCTTGCCCCCATGCCTTACAGCTTGCACCATGCCTCACAGCTTGCCCCCATGCCTCACAGCTTGCCCCATGCCTCACACCTTGCCCCCATGCCTCACAGCTTGCCCCCATGCCTCACAGCTTGCCCCCATGCCTCACAGCTTGCCCCATGCCTCACAGCTTGCTGCATGCCTCACAGCTTTGCCCCCATGCCTCACAGCTTGCCCCCATGCCTTACAGCTTGCCCCCATGCCTTACAGCTTTCCCCCATGCCTCACAGCTTGCCCCCATGCCTCACAGCTTGCCCGCATGCCTCACAGCTTGTACCATGCCTCACAGCTTGCCCCATGCCTCACAGCTTGCCCCCATGCCTCACAGCTTGCCCCATGCCTCACAGCTTGCCCCCATGCCTCACAGCTTGCCCCATGCCTCACAGGTTGCCCCATGCCTCACAGGTTGCCCCCATGCCTTACAGGTTGCCCCCATGCCTCACAGCTTGCCACCATGCCTCACAGCTTGCCCCATGCCTCACAGCTTGCCCCCATGCCTCACAGCTTGCCCCATGCCTCACAGCTTGCCCCATGCCTCACAGCTTGTCCCATGCCTCACAGCTTGCCCCCATGCCTCACAGCTTGCCCCATGCCTCACAGCTTGCCCCCATGCCTCACAGCTTGCCACCATGCCTCACAGCTTGCCCCATGCCTCACAGCTTGCCGCATGCCTCACAGTTTGCCCCATGCCTCACAGCTTGGCCCATGGCTTACAGCTTGCCCCCATACCTCACAGCTTGCCCCCATGCCTCACAGCTTGCCCGCATGCCTCACAGCTTGCCCCATGCCTCACAGCTTGCCCCATGCCTCACAGCTTGCCCCCATGCCTCACAGCTTGCCCCATGCCTCACAGCTTGTCCCCATGCCTCACAGCCTGCCCCATGCCTCACAGCTTGCCCCATGCCTCACAGCTTGCCCCCATGCCTTACAGCTTGCACCATGCCTCACAGCTTGCCCCCATGCCTCACAGCTTGCCCCATGCCTCACACCTTGCCCCCATGCCTCACAGCTTGCCCCCATGCCTCACAGCTTGCCCCCATGCCTCACAGCTTGCCCCATGCCTCACAGCTTGCTGCATGCCTCACAGCTTTGCCCCCATGCCTCACAGCTTGCCCCCATGCCTTACAGCTTGCCCCCATGCCTTACAGCTTTCCCCCATGCCTCACAGCTTGCCCCCATGCCTCACAGCTTGCCCGCATGCCTCACAGCTTGTACCATGCCTCACAGCTTGCCCCATGCCTCACAGCTTGCCCCCATGCCTCACAGCTTGCCCCATGCCTCACAGCTTGCCCCCATGCCTCACAGCTTGCCCCATGCCTCACAGGTTGCCCCATGCCTCACAGGTTGCCCCCATGCCTTACAGGTTGCCCCCATGCCTCACAGCTTGCCACCATGCCTCACAGCTTGCCCCATGCCTCACAGCTTGCCCCCATGCCTCACAGCTTGCCCCATGCCTCACAGCTTGCCCCATGCCTCACAGCTTGTCCCATGCCTCACAGCTTGCCCCCATGCCTCACAGCTTGGCCCATGCCTCACAGGTTGCCCCATGCCTCACAGGTTGCCCCCATGCCTTACAGGTTGCCCCCATGCCTCACAGCTTGCCACCATGCCTCACAGCTTGCCCCATGCCTCACAGCTTGCCCCCATGCCTCACAGCTTGCCCCATGCCTCACAGCTTGCCCCATGCCTCACAGCTTGTCCCATGCCTCACACCTTGCCCCCATGCCTCACAGCTTGCCCCATGCCTCACAGCTTGCCCCATGCCTCACAGCTTGCCCCATGCCTCACAGCTTGCCCCCACGCCTTACAGCTTGCCCCCATGCCTCACAGCTTGCCCCCATGCCTCACAGCTTGCCCCCATGCCTCACAGCTTGCCCGCATGCCTCACAGCTTGCACCATGCCTCACAGCTTGCCCCATGCCTCACAGCTTGCCCCCATGCCTCACAGCTTGCCCCATGCCTCACAGCTTGCCCGCATGCCTCACAGCTTGCCCCCATGCCTCACAGCTTGCCCCCATGCCTCACAGCTTGCCCCATGCCTCACAGCTTGCTGCATGCCTCACAGCTTTGCCCCCATGCCTCACAGCTTGCCCCCATGCCTTACAGCTTGCCCCCATGCCTTACAGCTTTCCCCCATGCCTCACAGCTTGCCCCCATGCCTCACAGCTTGCCCGCATGCCTCACAGCTTGTACCAAGCCTCACAGCTTGCCCCATGCCTCACAGCTTGCCCCCATGCCTCACAGCTTGCCCCATGCCTCACAGCTTGCCCCCATGCCTCACAGCTTGCCCCATGCCTCACAGGTTGCCCCATGCCTCACAGGTTGCCCCCATGCCTTACAGGTTGCCCCCATGCCTCACAGCTTGCCACCATGCCTCACAGCTTGCCCCATGCCTCACAGCTTGCCCCCATGCCTCACAGCTTGCCCCATGCCTCACAGCTTGCCCCATGCCTCACAGCTTGTCCCATGCCTCACAGCTTGCCCCCATGCCTCACAGCTTGCCCCATGCCTCACAGCTTGCCCCCATGCCTCACAGCTTGCCCCATGCCTCACAGCTTGCCCCATGCCTCACAGCTTGCCGCATGCCTCACAGTTTGCCCCATGCCTCACAGCTTGGCCCATGGCTTACAGCTTGCCCCCATACCTCACAGCTTGCCCCCATGCCTCACAGCTTGCCCGCATGCCTCACAGCTTGCCCCATGCCTCACAGCTTGCCCCATGCCTCACAGCTTGCCCCCATGCCTCACAGCTTGCCCCATGCCTCACAGCTTGTCCCCATGCCTCACAGCCTGCCCCATGCCTCACAGCTTGCCCCATGCCTCACAGCTTGCCCCCATGCCTTACAGCTTGCACCATGCCTCACAGCTTGCCCCCATGCCTCACAGCTTGCCCCATGCCTCACACCTTGCCCCCATGCCTCACAGCTTGCCCCCATGCCTCACAGCTTGCCCCATGCCTCACAGGTTGCCCCATGCCTCACAGGTTGCCCCCATGCCTTACAGGTTGCCCCCATGCCTCACAGCTTGCCACCATGCCTCACAGCTTGCCCCATGCCTCACAGCTTGCCCCCATGCCTCACAGCTTGCCCCATGCCTCACAGCTTGCCCCATGCCTCACAGCTTGTCCCATGCCTCACAGCTTGCCCCCATGCCTCACAGCTTGCCCCATGCCTCACAGGTTGCCCCATGCCTCACAGGTTGCCCCCATGCCTTACAGGTTGCCCCCATGCCTCACAGCTTGCCACCATGCCTCACAGCTTGCCCCATGCCTCACAGCTTGCCCCCATGCCTCACAGCTTGCCCCATGCCTCACAGCTTGCCCCATGCCTCACAGCTTGTCCCATGCCTCACACCTTGCCCCCATGCCTCACAGCTTGCCCCATGCCTCACAGCTTGCCCCATGCCTCACAGCTTGCCCCATGCCTCACAGCTTGCGCCCTTGCCCCCATGCCTGCCCCCCTCACCCCTTCCCCCCCTCAGGGCACGGACGCCTTCTCCCAGTCAGGGCTCTACTCCAACCATCAGGACATCGGCCCACGCTACGCTGTCAGTACCGCCCCTCCGCCCCTCGCCCCTCGCCTCACCTCCTGCTTCGCCCTCCATCTGCCTCGTACCTACCCTCTGCTCTTCCTCTCTGCCTGCTCCCTCATTGGTTCTCTTGACTGAATTCACTGTTCATCCATCCTGCTGCCGCCTTCCTCTTGCACGTCGCATCCCCATGCGCCTTCCCCCATCCGCCCATGCCTGTCGTGCCGGTGCCTGTGGTGCCTCAGGGAATTCTGCTGGGTCTCTCCAACAGCGCTGGCGTGCTGGCAGGTGTCTTCGGCACCTACGTCACGGGGCAGATCCTTCAGAACGGTACGCCACGGGCCAGAATCCTTAACTGCAAATCCGTGCCATGGCGCCTTCGTTGCTGTCATCCCACCCCGGCATACAGCACATGCCAGGCCCAAGTAAGCGCCAATACTATCCTCTCCCCCCTCCTCCCTTCCCTCCGCTTCCTCCCCCCTGTGTTGGGCCGTGGTGTTGTGCTGCAGGGTCGTGGGACGAGGTGTTCACGGTGGCGGTGGCGCTGTACCTGGTGGGCACAGTGGTGTGGAACGTGTTCGCCACGGGGGAGAGGGTCTTCGACTGACCACTCTCCACCCGTGCCATGCCATGCCACACCACATGGCTGCTGCTGGTCTTGCAGAGCTGAAATCCACCTTTATACCATCCGTGACATGCCCCCTCCACAATCATTGTAGTGAATTTATTCCGGATTTACGAAATAAGAGCGTGTTCCTACGAATCTCTTCCTAGGCTAGTATCCTCTTCCCAGACTGCTCTCAGCTGAGCGCGTGTTTGAAGGACCCTTTTTCAAGCCAATTTGTTTCAGAATCGCGTTCTCAACAGCAATGAATCAGCTGGCGTCAGAGTCGCACTGTACAGATTCGCGCGGGTCTGACAGATCTGTGCCTGAAACGAGGTTTGAAAACAGCCTTGAATCTCAACAAACCCAATCTCGCGTCACACCACGCGGAACCGCACTAAACTGTGTCGAGTCAAAATTATGTGGCACTGTAGCGCGGGAGTCTGGGAAGAGGCAGCAGGAACACGCTCTAAGTTAGCAGAACGTCCTTTCTGCAAGCAGCAAGTTGGCACACATTTTAGGATAGACAGTATTGTGCATGCTCATCTGGATAGAGGTGTGTTTGCTCGCTTATCAGGAAACAAGGGAGCAGGCTAGTGCACGGTGCACATCCACCCGTATGAGGGGTGTCAGTGCATACACATCAGGATCAAGGGGTGTCTACTTGTCATGTTATATCTATTCCACTAGCATGGACCAACAAAATACTATCCATCGTGTGCGAGTAGCAGCATTAATGGTACATATTCAATCACTAGATTGGGTCCTGAATCATACTACAACATGGCAATGTTCGAATATTGAAGAATACATTTTACATGCGTATAACCGCGAGTGAAACCAGCAGAGAGAACGATTGGGCAGTGCACTCTGCGGCAACTCAGTGTGTGTCAGTGAGTTTGTGTGACACCACGTCTGCTCTCTCCTCCACAGCCTGTATACACCACTCCAGGTTCTAGCCACCACAAGCCCTCCCCTGCTGTATGCCTGCCTGTCTGCGTGCACCCATGTGTCCCTCCCTCACCCCCTGCGCGTCACTGCGCCTGCACGTTCACGCGTGCACGGTACATCTCCAGCACAGGCTCGCTGTCTTCGCCATCCGTCTCCACCACGGCTGACGCCAGCAGCTTGTGGCTGCCCGCCGGCACGAAGAAGACATCTCCCACGTGCACCCCCTGCACATACGACGGTGCCGCCGCCACCGCCGCTGCCGACCCGTGCACCTTGTTCATCCCGTTAGCAGGAGCCACTGAGATGGCTCCAGATCCGCGGAACACCAGCAGAATGGACGGCCCAGATATCTCCGGCAGAGCTGCTGTCTGCCCAAGAGGCACCGAGATCTTCTCAACCTCGAACTCGTCGAAGGGCGGCGTGTAGACGCTGACGTGCGGCGTGATGGGGGTGCCGTTGAGCAGCTGCGGGCAGCCCTGCTTGTACGTGAGCATGGAGCACAGCGTGTCCGTGTCGCGGTACTTGGGCGTGAGCCCTGCGCGCACCACGTTGTCGGACGCCGCCATGCACTCAATGCACTCGCCCGCCAGGTACGCGTGCGGCTCGTTGGCGGCAAGGCAGATGGCCTGGCCGGGCTGCAGCGTGACGTGGTTGAGGAAGAAGGCCGACAGCACGCCCACGTCGCCCGGGTACTGTTGCTCCAGCCGCCGCACCAGCTGCTCCTTGTCCGTCAGCTCGCGCGCCTGCTCACGACAGCGAGACACAGGTGGGATACAAGAGGCGGGGAGGGTGAGATGAGTGGGTTGGTACATGCGTTCAGGGTGGACCGAGTCTCACAAGCAATACGAAATATGTAAATTACACGGCCCGGATCACAGGTAAAAGAGCACTGTGTTGCATATTGATCATGGAAGTTACCATCGATGATGCAATCACCGTCGAAACTAGCCACAATGCCAACATGCCAACACACTTCTCGATCCCTCCTGCACCAGCTATGGACGCCTCCAACTGATCCCTTTCCATACCGCCATACCGCCACGCCACGACGCCATGGCGCACGCACCTTGGATTCGTGTTGCAACCGCGCGACGAGGCTTGAGAGGTGCGTTTGGATCACGTCGCCGTCCTGCGTCATTAGCGCCCTGAACGCGTCCTTAAACGCCCTCTGCTCTGCACACTCCTGCGCCTCGTGTGCGCCGTTGACTCCATTGACTCCGTTAACTCCATTCTTGCCGGCTCTGAGCACGCTGTCCGCGTGGTGTTCGCCGATGGCCATGCGCAGCTCGGGCACCGACTGGATGCTCTCGCGGAGTTCCTGAGGCAAGAAGCAGCGAGAACGCCCGTGATTAGGTCAGATGAAGCCCAAGTATGAGGAGGGATACAGCGGGCGACGGAGGCACGCCGAGCCTGCAATAGATCGTTGCCCTGACACACAAAAGCGCTACAGCCACCATCGCGCCACTGAAAAGGCCGCCTTGCAACCGACCTGGCAATTCTCGCACCCTTCCCTCGCTCCCTTTCCTCACACTCCTCTCTCGCACCCTTCCCTATCGCCCTTACCCGCGAGGTGACGAAGCCGCAAAGCGCCTCGAAGGGCGTGACGGCGAGGGCCATCTCGGGCTTGTGGTTGTCGTCCTTGTAGTTCTTGGGCTGCGTCGCGTGCAGCTGCTCCGCCAGCCGCTTGTCGGGGTGCGCCTGGATCGACAGAGCCTTCGCCACGCTCAGAACCTGCCGGGGATCGCACACACGCATCCTTTCGGACTCAACACCTGCCGCATGCTGCGCGCTAGCTATACCACACGGTCGTCGAAAAAATAAAAGCTGCGGGAAAAGGTCGTTAACCTAACGTGCTGTTAGTATTTGCACTCAAGGACAGCAAGACACGGTAACTTCAAGGCTGCCAGACGTCTGCTTCTACGGTACGACATTAGGGTTTCAACGGCGACGTTCGATCTCTTGCATACGCTAAGCAAATAAAAAAAGCATCCGGGCGCCGCAGAAAGGCAGCAAGCGGGCGTGGCGGCGTACCTTGAAGAGGAACGGCAACTGTCCCGGCCACTTCTGCTGCACCGTGGCGCCCAGCGCCTCGGGGTGCGCGTCCAGCCAATCCTGCAGCAGTTGCGGCTCGCCCTCCGCCGCGTCGTTCTTGACCAGAACGGTGCAAGGGGAGCCGCTTTGGTCCGGCTTGGCGGACGGCAGCACGAGCGACGGCCCGCTGGGGTGCGTGCCCATCCAGAGCTCGGCGTACGGCACGTCGTCCTTGGCCGCCGCCGCGCTGCCGCTCGTGCCCAGCGCGTACAGCCGACCCACCGTGCTGCCGCTGCCCTTGATGCCCCAGTCGTACGTCTGCGCCACGCAGCGCATCCGAAGGATTGGAGGGTAACTGCCAGCCATGGCGTCGATCGTTAATTGAGTCGAGGACTACTTGGGATAGATGGGGAAGAAAGAGATGACAAAACTTCAAGCTGAAACAATAGCCTGTCAAATCGGCTAGAGTATATGTACAAAGATACAAGGTGGGACTGTCCTGGACCGACTCTTAAGTGTCTAGGGAAAGCTGGAGTTATGAATTGATCCCAAGGACCTGTGAAATAGTCCTTGGGGTTGCACAAGCCCGGCTTGGGAGTGGGGAACGAGCGGAACGATGGCGGAGGGGAGAGGGAGGAGGAGGGAGCGGGAGGGCTGCTGCTCTCCGTGCGCAGAGAGAGTGGCGGAGCGGAGGAAATGAGCGTAGCAGAAGGGGGAGAGGGAGGGTAGCGGAGGTGCGCGGAGGGGAAGAGCGGGAGAGGGGTCAGCAGCAGAAGGCGGTACGATCCGGTGGGCAGGAGGGAGGCGGATGTCGTTTCGCACCACGCAGCTCGCAGGGTGAGCGCATCTGCGGACAGTCGCATGCATCTCAGGTGGGGGAGAATCTCGAGGAGGTCAACGACACGACCACACAGAGGGCAGGCATGCTGTGGCGAAGGGAAAGCCTGGAAAATGCCACCATTTACGACATTCCACGTGGATTAATCACACTCCCTGTGTCGTGAAAGGGTAGTCAGTGGAGACGGGCAGGACCTGGCACCTGCGGCGCGGTGACTCCCCATCCCCACCCCATACAGTTCTCGTGGGAACATCTGGCGTTGCAGGAGTTCACCAACTCCGAAAACGTTGATGCCGCGAAATATTTGCCTACGATTGGCGTTTCTGTAGTGGAGGCGGGAATCCTACCCATGGAACACACCAAAAATCCTTGACTACACCTTGTTTGGTACTTGTACAATCAAGCTAACCTATTGGTTTCATGCAAATCCTATTTATCAAAATAGCTACCCCACTATCACCGACCACCAATGCTGTAAAAATGGCATGGCAGTGATGGATTTTTTTTAATGTATACGTGTTTTTTTCTCCGTATTCTTTCTTCAACACTGCACTTTATAAAGAGCCCATTACATTGGAGAAAAGCATGCGGTAGAATTAGGACACCATCAATCCATCTGGAACACAGCAACACCAAACTCCAACACGTGTCTGTTGAGGTCACCCCAAGTGTTGTCAATCACTGCACAAACTGAGTCGTGCTTCATAGCTCAATGTGGTGATTGGTTTGTTTCATTTTTTTTTTCCTAGGAGTGTTGAAGGGCATTTCCGCCCATGCGTCCGTAACGCCACCTCCGCACCAATGAAGACAGCTGTTCTTTTCTTGTGCCTGGTGCTTTCTGTTAAAGTAAAAGAATGACTACAATAGTGACATACAAGGAAATATAACCTCGTGGGTATCAAACATACTATATATTGTATATTTCTGTAGGCTATATAGGGTTGTGCCTTAGGGAGTACAACCCATTAGGTTACATTCCCTTGTATGCCTTGTTCTAGACATTCTTTCAGTTGAACATGGTATCATGAGCAGGTAGGCCCCCCCCCCCCCCCCCCCCCCCTAGCACTTCCGCCCTAGGTCCTAGCCGCCTCGTCGCCCCGCGACCCGTCACCTAGCGGCCCCGTGGCCCCATCACCTAGCGGCCCCGCGGCCCCGTCCCCTAGCAACCCCGCGGCCCCGTCACCTCGCGGCCCCGCGGCCCCGTCACCTAGCGGCCCCTCGGTCCCGTCCCCTAGCAAACCTGCGGCCCCGACCCCTAGCATCCCCGCGGCCCCGTCAACTAGCGGCCCTGTGGCCCTGTCACCTAGCGGCCCGCGGCCCCGTCAACTAGCGGCCCCGCGGCCCCGTCCCCTAGCCGCCCCGCGGCCCCGTCCCCTAGCAGCCCCATCCCCTAGCGGCCCCGCGGCCCCGTCACCTCGCGGCCCCCCTTCCTAGCCGCCCCCCCCCCCCTCTCTTCCCAGCCGGCCCCACCTCCTAGCCGGCCCCGTCTCCCTGCCGGCCCCGCCTCTTTGCTGGCCCCGTCGCCTTGCCGCCCGCGGCCCCGTCTTCTAGACGCCTTGCCGCCGTCCTCGGCCCCTCTGCACCGCGCTGCACCGCCCGGCACCGCTCTGCACTGCACTGCACCGTACGGCATCGCACTGCACCGCTCTATACCGCACTGCACCGCACTACTGTTGAGAATAGCCCTGATCCTGCGAAGGTTGCAGAAGTCTGCGGAAGCGGCATATCAACGAAGTTTGCGGACACGAGCCCTGCAGAAAGGCCCATCGACTAAGAGCAGATTTGTCGACAAGGCGAGGTTGCAGTTTTCGTTGGTGACAGAAAAACGGTTCTGTCGGAGTGGCAGAACAGGAGCGCTTTTTCTGCATATGGCTTCTACAGACTTCTGTTCTTTTGTAGGAGCAGTCTTGGCAGAAACGAGAGTGTACAAGACCCTCTGCCGATTTGGCACCAGGGGCCATTTGCAGAAGGGTTGTCCTCTGCAGAAGTATCGTGCAGAAGACATTTCTGCGGGCGACCGTTTCGGCAGAAACGACTCTCGGAAATGCGTTCCAACAGGACCTTGGGCAGCGTGGCGGAAGGACCTGTTCGCGCAGAATTGCGTTATGCCGAAGTTCGGCAGAAAGGCAATTCGGCTATCTCTTCTGTTGATGACCCCCTCGGCAGAAACGAAATTCGGCAGAAGTGCGGCAGAGAGTCATCTCAGACTTTGCTTCTGCGAGCGACCCCTTCGACAGAAATATGGGGCCTTCGTTTTTCGGATGAAGGTGCGTTCCGAAATCACGAGATTTTTGCGATTTCGTAAGTTAAAGCGAGCGTACAGACCAAACTCAAGAGTAAAAGGTTTGAGTCCCCCGACGCATGAAAACTAACGCGACACAAACACGGTAACCAAATACCAGCAGGAGGGGTGCGATTTTTATTTGGGAAGATTCTGATTGGCTATGCGACTCACCACCAACCCAGCGACAGAACAAGGAAAGTCTCTCCCCCCGCCACATCAAGACCCAAAGCTTTTGCTTTTTACTCTGTACTCAGTAGCCATGGCTCCTTCCCCGCCATTCTCGCTCCCTAACACAGCGCTTACCTCTTATTTCGTCATTCACGGGAAAGGTGCGGCTTATTATAACGTTTACATGTTCCCGTAACCCTGTGGGCGACAGCTACCTGCCGCATCTCCGTTAGTTTATGCGACCAGTGATTTCGTACCTAATCGCCCACTTCGGTGCATGCCACGCTATCATTTTAGGGCGTGCCACGCGAAGACCTTATTAGCAAGCTCTAAGGCATTTCCTCGCCGGTGCGCCCAAGTACCTCGCCCGTTGCCTCGCTTCCCACTCCCCGCTCCTCGCAGCAGCTGCGAGAGCGCTGCCCCGCTTTCCCACTCTTCCGCATTCCCTGTTTTCCGCCCCGCCCACTACATCTGCTTGCATTCGCCTCCCCGATTTCCCGCACTCAAGCTGCCACTGCTTTCCCGCTTCCCGTATCCCGCTTCCTGCTCTCTCGATTCCCACTTTCCCATTATCCTGCTTCCCCGATTTTCCGCTTTCCGCCCAATCCGCTAGCCCGCGTTCCCGCAGTCCCGCTTTCCGCTTTCCCGCGTCCCCGCTTCCCCCCAAGCACCCATTTTCCCCTCCCTTTCCCATCCTCGTCGGCCATCCCATGTCTTCCCGTCGCCAATTCCCTCCCTTCCTATCCCCATGCCCTGCAGGGCTATGGGAGGGGGGGAAGCATGGCTATGGGAGGGGGGGAAGCAGGGCTATGGGAGGGGGGGAAGCAGGGCTATGGGAGGGGGGGAAGCAGGGCTATGGGAGGGGGGGAAGCAGGGCTATGGGATGGGGGGAAGCAGGGCTATGGGAGGGGGGGAAGCATGGCTATGGGAGGGGGGGAAGCAGGGCTATGGGAGGTGGGGAAGCAGGGCAGGGGGGGAAGCAGGGCTATGGGAGGAGGGGAAGCAGGGCTATGGGAGGGGGGGAAGCAGGGCTATGGGAGGTGGGGAAGCAGGGCTATGGGAGGGGGGAAATCAGGGCTATGGGAGGGGGGGAAGTAGGGCTATGGGAGGGGGGGAACCGGGGGTATAGATGGGAGGCATTGGGGCTCACTCTTCTCCCCTCTTCCCCCCCCCCACACCCGTTCTCTCTCTCCCTCTTTCTCTCTCACTCTCTCTCGCGCCTCGCACCCGTTCTCCCCTCCTCCCCGCGCTCCCTCACCGTCCCTCCCTCTCTGTCCCTCCCTCTCTTGCGCGCTCTCTCCCTCGCCCCCTCTCTCTCTTCCTCCCTTTCTCCCACTCCACTCTCTCATTCTCTCTCTCTTTCTCTCTTGTTCTCCCTTTCCCCCTCACTCTCCATCCACCGCCTGCCCCTTTCATTCTATATCGTTTATTGCCTTGGACATTCAACCCTCCCCCCCCCCCCCCCGCCCCTTTCTCTCCTACAGCCTGCTCCCATTCTCACTTCCTACTTCCATCCTGTAGGTTGCAAGGTGCGTGGAAAAGGAGGTGAATAACGCCTAGGCTAGAGGACCCTGGCTGTTCCTAGCTAGACTGTTAGGGGTTTCCTAGGTTGTGCTGCATTGTGTGTCTTGTTCTTGCCTACGAAAAATTGGCGCTCATGCCCGCTTGCTTGCTTATGTTTCAAAACCAAACTTTGCACTCAGTGGGAACTGGATCCCTGCTATTTTGAAGTCATGTGCTTCATTGTGTAATTATCGTCTCTAACCTGTGTAAAAGTAGATGCGTTGTGCTAATTTCTTAGTTTTTTGTTTGTTTGTTTGTTTTTTTGGTTGAACACATGAGCCTCACCAACACAACACTGTGCTTTTCTCCGTAAAAGATGTTTACTGTTGATTTCTGTCAGAACAGTCCTTAGCGAGTTCGACGGCCAGCGTCGCCCGCTGTACCCTTTCGACCTCGCCAGTTTTGGCGAGACCATTTCAGTCGTCGCGAGGCCCCTTGCGTTTCGCGTGGGGCCCGCCCCATTTTTGCGACACTTGTGCCCCTCGCCATTTTCGCTACCCCCAACTCAAGATTCAAAGTCTTTGAATCTTGAGTTTGGTCTGTCCGCTCGCTTTAACCTCATAACCGATCTGGACAGAAAACGACAAAATCTACCAGCGACATTGAGAAATTGAACATGTGACGCACATTTCGGAACTGCGGAAATGTGCGTAACATCTGACAGTTTCATATATGAAACTATTAAAACAACTACTTCTAAGTGGGTAAAAATTACCAACTAAGCATGTGCTGTAATTTTCACCTGCCATTGCTGACTTGGCTAAGCGCAGCTTAGAGTAGTTATGCAGAGCGAAGCAACATAGGGTGAGAATGCGGAACAGGGGAGGTAGGACGAGCACGAGACGGACGACGAGACCAGACGTGAGACGGAGGAGTCGGGTCAGGAGAGAGGGGAGGAGACACAGGAGGAGAACGAGGAGGGAAGCGAGCCAGAGAGGAGACCAGGGGAGGAAACACTGGGCCGTGTATCGGCGGAGGAGGAAGCGGCAGCGAGGCACCGGCAGGCGGTCAGGGGAAGGAAGACCGAGGAGGCGAAGAGTGGACACCGTCAGCGACGGCTGCGACTGCTGTCCGACTCCAACACCAGAACCTCTAGCGACAACACGGCTCCCTCCGAGAAGCCCACGCCAACACCCCCAGAGCCCGCTCCAGAACCAGCTCCAGCCCGCTCCCCAGCACCCCCAGAATGCACGAACCCCCAGAACGCACGAACCCCAGCGGCGGTGACAATGGCGGCTGCGGCTGCGGCGGCAGCGGCGGAGGCGGCTGCGACTGGGACAGCAACGGCGGCGACAGTGGAGGGGAGACAGAGGCAGGGACAGGCGGGGGAAGAGACTCCGCCGAGCCACAAGAGTAAGTAGACTCCTCGGCAGGGACAACCGATGGGAGGGGGGTGATGTGAGACACACCAGACGGGGCAGGGCGGGGAGGGGGGGGAACAGGGGCGACCGGGGGAGGGGGGGGAACCAGGAACTGGGGGGGAGTGACCGGGGGACCACGGTGGGGAAAGCGGTGGTAGAAGGAGACGGACTCGTCAAAAGTGACGTCACGAGAGTAATTGAAACGGTGAGAAGGCGGGTGGTAGAACTGCCAGTCAGACGAGTCAAGGGGGAAACCTAGGAAGACACAGGGGACAGTGCGGGCAGTGAGCTTGTCCGTGCTAGAGACACGAACGTAAGCAAGGCAGCCCCAGACGTGGAACGTAGACGTGGCGCCAGGAGACCCGGTCCAGAGGAGGGTCGGTGAAACCTGCGACCGCTGAGGGTGTGGCCACAGGTTAAGCTGGTGGGCGGCGTAGCGAACGGCGAATGGCCACAGAAAATGGGGTGCATCGGCATGGATCATGGAGGTACGAGCCACCTCCATGACCAAACCGATGCGTCGCTCAGGGACCCCATTCTGCTGCGGGGAGTCCGGCAGGGTGAACGTCTGGGTGATGCCCTCCGTACGACAGAAGCGACCAAGGCAGCCAGAGGCGAACTCGCCACCATGGTCGGAGTGAAGACGCAAGATAGGGAGACCTTGGTGAACACGCGCAGAGACAAGCCATGGGAGAAGAACGTCAGGCACGTCGGCCTTCCGCTCCAGGAAAAACACAGTGGTGTAGCGTGTGTAGTCGTCGACAAGCACGAGGAGTTAGCGCTCGCGACGCGGCCCATGGATGGGGGCGGGGCCCCAGACGTCCATGTGCAGGGTCTGCAGCGGTGCGGAGGTGGGGGGAAACGAGGAGGAGTGAGGGGTACGGCGGAGCTAGCCCTCGACGCAGGGCGTGCACGGAGGCGCGGGGGGGGGGGGGGGGGGGGGGGAGCGCAGGGAATGACTCAGGGAGGCCTAGGACAAGACGGTGCTGGGACATGTGACGGAGACGGATGAGGGCAGGGTGACCTAGACGGTGGTGCCACTGAAGTGACGGGTGAGTAAGCGACCGACACGAGCACGCCGCAGCAACCTGGGAAGACGCTGCTACATGGGGAGGCGTCCCAACCGGGGGGGACGTGGTGTCCAGCGTGAACATGCCAGACACCGGGTCCTGGGGGAACGTGGTGAGGGGGGCACCAGTGGTGGCCTCAGTACAGACAGCGCACCGCTCGTGCCCAGGGAGCGTAGTGGTGACGCCAAGGTCCTGGAGGCAGCCGACACCAACTAGTTTCCTAGAGAACGAGGGGATATGCAGGCCTGTAAGGGAGCCCGAGGGAACCGCCGGACAGGGGAGAGTAGTGGAGCTATGGGCAACTCCACGACCGGAAGAAGGGTCTGACAGAGCAACTGCAGTGGGAGAGGCAAGCGGCGTAAGTGTATTGGAGTCGCGAATGAAACACAGGGAAGCGCCGGAGTCCAGGGTGAAGGAGAGCGCGGAGGACCCAGGCTAAACAAAGCAGAGCTAATCTCATCCATGTCAATATCAAAGATCCTAACACCACGACGGAGCACACTGTGCCAGACGGGGAGGTCAGGCGACGGGCCGAAGCGGAGACGAAACAGGTCGTCTAGGCGACGGAAGCAATGAGTGGGGGTATGGCCGATCTTACCGCACACGAGGCTGCGGCGAGGACTGGTTTGGAGCTGGTACTGGCAGCACTCGTCACTCTGACTACCACCCGACGGCACGCTGCGCGCACGACCACTGCGACCACCGTCAACGCCGGCTCCAGGCCACCCGGGGGGGAGACGACCGACCCGCCGCTACTGCTGCTCCTGCGGGTGCTGCGGCTGCTGCTGCTGCTGGTCCAGTGACGGCGCCTGCTGCTGCTGCTACTGGGACTGCTGCTCCGAGGCACCAGCCCCAGCCCCCTCGTCAGTACTACCCGCGGACGAGCCACCTCCACCACCTGCACCACCCCCTCCTCCGTTACCTCCGCCGTGCCCAGCCTTGGGGCGGCGACCCTTACCCGGACGAAACTTCACTGCGGCGGCTGTCTCCGCAGCCGGAGCTATCTCAGCAACCGTAGCAGAACCGTCAGAGTAAGCACACTGAGCAGGGGCACAGCCCTGAAAGATAGAGACCCCGCCAGACTGGGCGATAGAGCGCTGACGAGTCTCTACGGCAGACAGGGTGTCAACAAATTTAGTGAGGGTGAGGTCAGCGGGGTGGAGACTAAGGAAGTGATCGCGGGCTGTGGCAAGGCAATCAGGGAGGCGGGTGGCAAACAGGTAGAGGGTAGAGCAGATGTGGGGCTGAAACACACAAAGCTGAGCCTCAGTGCAGGCAGCGCGCCAGGTCATATCTAGCGTGCGCAGATGGGCGGCTAGGTCAGCGACAGTGGGGAAAGACGCGAGGTCAGGAAAGAGCATAGGCAGGATCAGACGACCTACGGAGGCAGAGGGCAGGGTGGAATAGCGCGCAACAACAGCCTCTAGGAAATCCTGCGCAGTCCTGACCGACCTAAAGCGGGGGCGCTCGGACAGGGGGAGGGCATGACTAATCGCAAGCTGTACGACAGCGTCACGCGACAACCAGACAGCACAGGCAAGGGCAGCAGCGGCAGCGGACTCACGGTCAGCAGAGGTGGGGTCAGCGGGTAGAGCAGCAGGGGGGTCCGGGCAAGGGAGCGTACCGTCGATGTGGATGGCCAGGGAGTGGCCGTCCTGCTGCTGACCAGTCAGGTGTCGTTGAAGGTCGACGAGCCACGAGTCGAACTCAATCGGCTGCCCCTCCGCATCAAAACACAGGACCGAGTCCGCCATCATGGTCGCTCCAGTAGCAGAAAGGCGGTACTGAGCAGTAGGGTGCAGCGGAAAGCGGTGATGTGCGGTGCTGTACAGTGCGGTAGAGGGAGGTGCAGTACAGTATTGTGGGGTGCAGTGCGGTGCGGTGCAACGTGGTGCAGTGCGGTGCAGGGCGGTGCAATGCGGTGCAGTGCGGTGCAAAGTGATGCAGTGCGGTGCAGAGCAGTGCAGAGCGGTGCAGAGCGGTGCAGAGCAGTGCAGAGCGGTGCAGTGCGGTGCCGGGCGGTGCAGCGTAGTGCAGAGGGCCGAGGACGGCGGCGAGGCGTCTAGGAGACGGGGCCGCGGGCGGGAAGGCAACGTGGCCAGCTAGGCGGCGGGGCCAGCAAGGGGACGGGGCCGGTCGGGCGACGGGGCCTGCTAGGCAACGGGGTCGGCTAGGAGGCGGGGCCGGCAAGGAGACGGGGCCGGTTGGGCGACGGGGTCGGCTAGGAGGCGGGGTCAGCTAGGAGACAGGACCGGCTATGCGACGAGGCTGGCGAGGCGATGGGGCCAGCTAGGAGGCGGGGTCGGCTAGGAGACGGGGCCGGCTAGGAGGCGGGGTCGACGGGGCCAATTGGGCGGCGGGGCCAGCTAGGAGGCGGGGTCGACGGGACCAATTGGGAGGCGGGGCCAGCTAGGAGGCAGGGCCGGCTAGGAGGCGGGGGCGGCTAGGCGACGGGGCGGGCTGGGCTACGGGGCCAGCTAGGCGACAGGGCTGGCTAGGCGACGGGGCTGGCTAGGAGACGGTCCAGCACGTGCGGGAGGGGAACGGGGCGGCTAGGACCTAGGGTAGAAGCACTAGTGAGGGGGGGGGGGACCTAACCTACTCATGTTACAATGTTAAAGTGAAAGAATGACTAGAATAGTGACATACAAGGGAATATAACCTAATGGGTTGTACTCCATGAGGCACAACCCTATATAGTCTATAACAACATACAATATATGTTTGACACTTTCCATGTACCATACAACATGGGATTAAGAAGGGTCTGAGAACATCACACGAGAAGCTGGGCAACACTGCATGACACAATGCAGCCAACCAATAATGCAATAATCATCTCTCGGCACAGCCCACAGACCGGCTCACCTTTGACGCTCCAGCTCTGGATGTGTCCGCCGGACGCCGAACGCTTATGGGATTCACGTTTACGCATGCCAGGGGCGACCCTGCTAGCACACGCTGACTTGATAAGCTGTCTCCACTGCAAACGGTGGTCGTCTGAGACATAGGTTGGGATGGGGGCGAGGAATAAGCAACAGGGACGAAGGTTGAGGAGGCATCGTGATTGGCACACTAGACCTAGCTCCTTCCATGTTGTGAAAAGCAATGCCATGTTTCCAACAGCTTCCCTCCCCTTTCCCCTGTTCCTCTTCCTCTATTTAAATTCTCCTTGCTCTCTTAACTACTCATTTGGTCCCACCCCTTCACCTTGTTTCCTCCTCTCAACTGCTCTTCCCCCCCCCTCACTTGCTCCTACCCCGTTACCTGGTTTTCTCCTCTCACCTACTCTCCCCGCTCCCCACCTCCTCCCTCCTCTCAACCCACCTACCTACCCACCCATCCACACACATGCATGCTGGTAAGCATGGCGTTGACTTTGCATAACCCCTTCTTGACATCGGGCACGTGCACATTGTAGTGCGATGACGGCATGCCTATTGCCACTGTGCACCTCTTGACATGCACGGGCACATTGTAGTGCGACGACAGCTGCCCGCCACGTAGTCGCACAGCGTGGCGTATCAGAACTCAGTCACTAACCACGGAGTTAGAAGGGCTTATTAAGTAGTGGGTAAGTGCGCCCGTAACCCCCCAGGCTCTGCACCTGTGACCCTTTAACAAGGATCTCCAGGGCAACCCCAGCGCGTCTCTCAACACCCCCCCTCGCTGGGATAGGTGGCGGAAGACTTGGCACCTGTGCCGGTGTACTGTCACCTATATCGGTGCACACTGGGAATCCAACCCGAGACCTTTAGCTCTGATACCATGTTAGAACTCAGTCACTATCTACTGGGTTGGAAAGGCTTGTTAAGTAATGGGTAAGTGCGCTCATAACCCCCCAGGATCTGCACCTGTGACCCTTTCCCGAGGATCTCAAGGGCAACCCCAACGGGTCTCTCGACATGGCGAGCTCATGCTCGTACGTTGCTGTGGCCTTCATCTGCACCTCCTTGGCGCCGGGGTACCATCAGTTGATATGTGACATCCACCACGCCGTCGCAAGCCCCACATGCCGCGTAGGGGCGATCGGTCCAAGAAAATAGATGGACCATTGACGCCCCATGTACGCTGCTTGCTGCCTAGCGGGGCTGTGCGGAATGGTGCGACGACAAGCATGGCTGCATGGATGGGCGCGGACCCACCTGGAAGATGAGGACGTCGCCAATGGGCAACATGCCCTTGATGCACTGATCCAGGCTGTCCAGGTCGAAGTGGTGCTGCTCGATGTCGTTCTTGTCTGGCAGGATGGTGGCGTTGTTGAGCCAGTTGGAGAACACGGACACGAACCGGATGCCGTATACCAGACAACAAGGGAGAGGGGCAAGAAAATAAGATGGGGGAAGGCTAGAGGGGAGATAAGAGGCGGCACGTTGGGAGACGAGAGGCGGCACGGCGAGAGATTGCAACACGACAAGAAAATGCAGGGAAAAGGTAAAGAGCATGGGTTGCGACATGTATCCGTTCCTCCTTGACTGCACATCAGCATCCCATCCTCGGTCACCTCGATGCCCCATTTGGCAATTTTCTTCTGCACACAATACGCACTGCAGCGACGCTGCAAAGTTCCTGAAGAGTGAGTTGCCGAACACCATCATCGGGTTGCCGAAGAACAGCCTCGTCAGGCCCTGCGGCTATAGGCATTTCACCTAGCACTTCCTGGGCTGGTAGGGAGACGTCGGAGCACATTGAGGGCCGGGCAAGACGGGACAACGTGAACGTGCGATCAAAGGGGGTGAGGGATATGGAAATCGCAAGGTTGGCTGACGTATGCACCTGCCAGTGGTACTTCTCATAGAAGATGTCCAAGCGGCCCTACTTGAGGCAATTTTGTGATGTACGGATGTACGGGCACGAGTAACCCGTGTACAATGATAGCTTGCTGTCGGCCACGCAATTGCCCTTGGAGATGACGTAATTCAATTGTACTGCAGCTGCACTGAGAGGCGACATGGTGGGAGATGAGAAGCTACATGATAGGAGATCGCAACATGGCAAGAAAATGCATGAAACATGTAAAGAGCATGGGTTGTGGCATGTATTCATTCCTCCTTGACTGCACCTTAGCGTCTCATCTGCGCTCACCTCGACGCCCCACTCGGCGATTTTCTTCTGCGCTAGGCGGTATGCCTTAGCGGTGGGATCGGCGGCATGCAGCACGCACTACAGTGATGCGACCAAGTTCTTGGATATCGAGTCACCGGCACCATCACCACCAGCTTTTGAAAGCGCTGCGCTCCACTTAAATCCATAATGGTATGCCATGGCACCAGCTCTAATAGGGTACTCTTTCACTTGGTTCACTAGTCGCGTAATTCACGATTGGTTAGGCTCATGTTCGACCCTACAGCTCGTGCCTTTAAAAAAACCACGTGTTCATGCCTCCTCCACATTCCCATGCAGTTCACACAACCCAAGCGAACCTTAAACTTCCATTTCCAACAAACATAGGGTCCTTCTCCCCCGCTCCCAACAATTGACGAAACGCATGCGATGGCGACCCGAGCCAATGGACCACCTATTAGAGAAGCGGGAAAAAGTGTGACTAGGAAGAAGGGAGGGGAGATACAAGTACAAAAATATTGTCCCTTCTAAGAACTGACCTAGCTAGGCTATAACAAACATATATAAACTACCTAGATACTGTATGTGTAGACAAAACTATTTGTTTGTTGACACACCCCCTAGCCTATGTAGAGGCAGAGTTTACCAAACCAAGGAAGCACTACTAGTCTGGCCTTTGGTGAATGTAACAAGACAACTCAGGGCAGCACTACTAGTCTGACCACTAAGACAAGGGGCCACAAGGCCAGTCAGCAGGTGTAGCTGGACATGCATGTATAGAAATACTAAGTACAAGCCGGTACAGTAGATATACGGATACAAGGAATGGCGCTGCTATTGAGAATAGACCAAGCTGAGTACAGAACCGTTGATGGTTACGAGGCGGTCATGCTTTGGTGAAGATATCAGCGGTATTGGCCTCTGTGGCCATGTGTACTACTCGAACCTGGCCGCGCTGCTTCAACTTAGCAGCAAGAAGTACCGCAGCTAGATGTGCTTCGCCTTGCCCTCAAGTCGAGCCTCCAGAAACAGGAGGATCATGACCCTGTTGTTAGCAAATAGGGGCAGACCTAGGCTGCTCACCTAAGTGTGTGAGCAAGAACGTCAGCCAGCAGAGCTCCTGAGCGGCCATGGCCCCAACGTAAATCTCTGCCTCACAATTGGACCGAGCTACAGACGATGACCTGGTGGACCTCCACAAGACTACACCAGCACCAAGACTAAAAGAGTAGCCCTGAGACGCCCTGAGTGTCTCCACCTTGTCAGCCCTCGACACGTTTGTGTGTCTAGTGAGCACCACTGGCTCCCGTCCTCCCAGCACAAGCCCCAGTCCTGATGTACTCGCTAGATACCGCAGTACCCTCTTGGCAGCCGACCAGTGGACTGGTCGGTGCCTGCCTATCGCAACAATGTGAGCAAGGAGACTGAGAGGGTACGCTAGTTCTGGTCGAGTGCAGGTCATCAGGTACATGAGGCACCCCACCAGCTCTGCGTATGGACCACTAGCCTTGACCGGCTCGGCCGGAACAGGAGTAGAGAGCTTGTGATCCATATGCAGAGGGGTGGGCTGTGCTGAGGAGAAATAGAGACAGAAACTTTGGAGAATCTACTACACCATATGGGACTGGGAGAGTGTGATCGTGCAAGCGGCACGGTCATGAGAGATCTTCAAGCCCAGATAGTGCCTCAGCTCCCCCAAGTCTGTACAGGTGTGTCTCCTAAGTACAGTAACTCAGCCTTCACTGAGGCCAGTGCAACTCTGTCAGGAGTAGCAAAGATAAGATCGTCCACGTACACTAAGATATACATAGAACGGTGTCTGACCCATGCGAACAAAGAAAGAGGGTTCAGCAGAGGAGGGAAATAACAGCAGCTCAGCAAGAGTGGTGCGAAGCGTGTCGTGCCACTCACGGGTGCCTAATAAAGGCTGTAGATAGGACGGCGCATGCTCCACTCGGTCCCAGGTGGGAAGGACCTAGAGAAGCCTAGAGGGCGCCGGAGGTAGATCTACTTGTGCAGACTACCCTGCAGGAACGCTGTGGAGAATTCGAGTGAGTGAAGCTCGTAGTCACGCTGCGCAGCTATATGGAGGAGCACCCAAAGAGTAGTCATCTTCGTGGTTGGGGAGAAGGTCTGGAAGAAGTCCACACTCTCACGCTGACTGAAGCCTCTAGCTACGTAACATGCCTTGAACTTCAACGGCTCTCCAGGCGCGCGCTTCACCCTTCAGATCCACATGCCATCGTCTACGTTCGCCCCAGGCGGGGGAACTGCATAAACGTAAGTGCCTCTAGATATGTAGGATGCCATCTCAGCCTCCATGGCCTGTATCCACTGGGCTGCCCAGGGCCCCGACACTGCCTCAGCGTAAGAGCGCGGAACAGGGATTCTGAGGGCATTTGGGTCGCCCTCTGGGGATACAAGCATGGAGAAGAGATGGGAAACAACAGCAGCAAGGTAGGCCAACTCGTACTGTCTGTCCTCTAGCACGTCACTACCAAGGGCACATGCACCCCCGACGGACGGAGGACGGGCAGTACCAGAGACCAGAGCAGCAGCATAGTCAAGGCGATGACTAGCAGTAAAGTCAGTGACAACAGCGACAAGCGCAGAGACGGTCTCAGGAGGAGCAGTAGGGTCAGTGATAAGAGACGCAAGCAAGCGGGAGAGGGTAGGACAAGCAGTGCGAGCAGCGTCAGAGTGAGGAGGGGGAGACTGCGGGAGTGACGATGGAGGAGGCAACGGAAGCACGGGGGCTAGAGAAGCAAGAGAACGGAGCAGCATAGGGCAGACACTACGTCGCGGAGAGACAGGACGAGCACCAGAGGGGCGACGGGCCTAGTGGGGAAGAACTGGGGACTGGGGACGAGGGGGAACGGGGGACAACTTAGGGAACGGAAAGAGCGCCGGGGAAAACGAGTCGAAGAGGAGTCCGGAGGAGGAAACAGCGGGATGTAAACAGGGGCATGCACAGGAGGGGGAATGGGCGGGCAGACAGGGGAACCTGGAGCAAGACCAAGGAGACGAAGGGCAGACTGCAGCTGCTCCTGCTGCGGCGGCAGCATCGATTGCTGTGGCTGCTACTGCTACTACGGCTGCTGCTGCGCTTGCTGCCAACCCCTGTCCTCACCAGAACCTCCAGCTGCACCTTGGCTACAACCGGTACTCCCCGAAACAACACCCCTAGGACTCGCACTCTCGGTCGCACCACGACAGAACCAGCACCCCCAGAGTCAGCACCCCCAGATTTCGCACCACCAAATCCAGCAACCCCAACACCGACACCACCAACACCAGCACCCCCAGAGTAAGCACCTCTCTGCTCACTGCTGCTGCTGCTATGGCTGCTGAGGCTGCTGCAGTGATGGCTGCTGCTGCAGAGGCAAGGGGGGAGGGCGGCTGAGGTGCTTGGGGTACCGAGGTTGGGGGAGGCGCCACAGGGACGCAGGCATGCCCCCAGGAGCTAGGCCCCAGTAGTCAGCCGACTCCCCCACGGGCCCAACCGAGGGGAAATGAGTGGCGTGGGAGACACCAGATTGGGCAGGCCAGGGAAGGAGGGGTGCGGGAGGCAGGGCATGGACGAGGAAGTGAGGAGGAGAAGGCACAGGAGTGCTGCGGCATGGGAGAGACACAACCACCGGTCGCCACTTAGCCACTTTTGAGCGTGACCCAGGGTCAAGTCTCTTTACGCTGCACACCGAGTCCCCGCCGTCTACTGTGTCTGCTGAGGTCGCCGCGTCCTACTCCTGTCGCTCACTGGCCCACCCGACCCTTGTGTGGCACCATCACTTAGGTCACCCTACACTCCCGCGTCCTAGGCACATGTCCCAGCATGGTCTAGTCACTGGCCTCCCTGCGTCGCTCCCTGTCCTGCCTACAGTACGTTGGTAGCGCCCCTATGCATGTCCTGCGTCGAGGGCCGGCAGCACGCCGCCCCTCACTCCTCCTCGTTTCCTCCTACCATAGCGTCGCTACAGACACTGCACATGGACGTCTGGGGCCCTGCCCGTGTCCATAGTCTTCTTGGGAGCGCTACCTCCTAGTCGTCGTGGACACCTTTTCGTATTTCACCACGGTGTTCCCGTTGGAGCGGAAGGCCGACATGCCTACCGTTCTCCTCCCATGGCTTCTTACTGTTCGCACCCACCACCGCCAACCGGTGCATCGCTTACACTCCAACCGTGGTGGCGAGTTCGCCTCTAGCATTCTAGGACTCGTCTGTCGTACGGAGGGCATCCGCCAGACGTACACCCTACCGGACTCCCCACAGTAGAATGGGGTCGTTGAGCAACGCATCGGCTTGATCATGGAGGTAGCTCGCACCTCCATGGTCCATGCCAGTCCACCCCATTTCTGTGGTCGTTCTCCGTGTGCTACACTGCTCACCAGCTTAACCTGTGGCCGTGCTCCCGGCGGCCGCAGGTTTTGCCAACCTTCCTCTGGACCGGGTCTCCTGGTGACGCATCTGCGTTCTACGTGGGGCAGCCTTGCTCACGTCCGTGATACTGGCATGGACAAGCTCTCAGCCCGCACCCTTCCTTGTGTCTGGGTTTTCTGCTTGACGCCCCTTCCTGGCTGTACTACCACCCAGCACACCACCACTTCTACTGCTCTCATGACATCACCTTCGACGAGACACTCACCTACTACCGCACAACCACTAGGTTCCTGGCAAACAAGGGGATGTGCAGACTGGTAAGGGAGCTGGAGGGGACAGCTGTCAACCGACATGCACTTGCAGATGGCGACACAAGCCATGGATTCGTGGGACAGAGCAGGCGGTACGGGTAGCAGCGTGCACAGCCTGCTACGCAGATGTCGCGTCAGCAACAAGAGTGCCCGGGCGGGGGACTGAAAGGAGCTCACCAGTGACGTGAGCTTCCAGGGACTCATCCTCAACGTGCTGACTCATGAGCTGCAGGAGAACCGTCTCCTGCTAGGCGGCGAAACTGACCGCCCTCCCCTCCCCATTCAGGCACAGAACGTAGACGCTGGGAGATGCCATGCTAGCGGCTGTGATGGTAGCTGTGGCCGTGAAGTCGGAGATGGTAGATGCAGGGACAATGGCAGAAGGAACAGATGCTGCAGTGGGAGCCGGTGGCAGTGGCGGCTGCTAGTTGGCGGCAGGGTGGCGACGGCGGCAAGCCAGCGGCGAGCTGGCTAGTAGCGGCGGGGCAGTGGCGAGCTGGCAGGCGGTGGCGGCTGCACGGCTGCAGGCTAGCCGCAGGAGCGGCGACAGCAGTGGCTGTAGTGGCAGTGGCTACTGGCGGCAAGAGTAGCTGAAGTGGCATCTGCAGCAGGAGCGGCTGCAGCGGGAGGAGCCGCGACAACGGCAAGAGCAGCCGTAGCGGCGGCTGCAGCGGCAGTGGCGGCTTCGAGTGAGCGACGGTGGCAGCAGCGGTGGCAGCGGCAGTGGCGGCTGCAAGGGTAGCAGTGGCAGCGGCAGTGGGAGCAGTCGCAGCAGCAACTACAGCAGCAGCAGCGGCAACGGCAGAAGCGGTAGCGGCAGCGGCAGCGGCAGCACCGGCAGTGGCGACAGCAGCTGGCGGCTGCAGCGGCAGTGGCGGCTGCGGAAGCTGCAGCAGCAGCAGCAGTGGCGGCAGCAGCTGCGGCAGTGGCAGCGGCAGCGGCAGCAGCGCAGGCTGCTGCAGGGGCAGTGGCGGCAGAGGCAGTGGCTGCAGTGGCAGCGGCGGCTGCGGCAGCGGTGGCTGCGGCAGCGGCAGTGGCTGCAGCGGTTGCAGCAGTGGCAGGGGCTGCAGCAGCATCTGCAGCAGTAGTGGCGGCAGTGGCAGCGGCAGCGGCAGCAGCGCAGGCTGCTGCAGGGGCAGTGGCGGCAGAGGCAGTGGCTGCAGTGGCAGCGGCGGCTGCGGCAGCGGCAGTGGCTGCAGCGGTTGCAGCAGTGGCAGGGGCTGCAGCAGCATCTGCAGCAGTAGTGGCGGCAGTGGCAATGGCACGGGCAGCAGCGGCAGTGGTGGTAGCGGCAGGAGCAGTGGCTGCCGTGGCAGTGGCGGCTGTAGTTGCGGCGGCTGTCTCTTGACTAGCTGGCAGCAGTTGCTCGCAGCGAGCTGGCGGACGCTGCTGGCGACTAGCTGGCTGGCGCTAGTAGCGGTGAGCTGGCTAACCCCGTTGGCGGCGATCTGGCTAACGCGGCTGGCTAGTTAGCTGCTAACGTGCTGGCTAGCTGGCTGGCGTGCTGGCGAGCGGGCGATTAGCTGGCTGGCGAGACACGCGAGGGGCGAGCAGAGGCCGGCGGTGGCCAGAAGGTGCTAAACGGCAGGCTAAGGGCTGGACAGAAGGCTGGCGCAGGTGGTGCAGGCGAGCTAGAAAGCTAGCTAGCTGGCGAGCTGTTTGGCGCGAGGTGGCTAGTTGTACATAACCTGAGATGCATGTAGTATTGGAAGAGGGACCCTAACGAGACCAGGAAATTGGTGTATAAAGCTAGACACCATTTTGAGTGAATCTCTTGCTTAGGTCTGCTGTGTACGACTGTACTAAAGCATAGAGAGCATGTGTCAAAGGATTGAATAATGAGGAAACAATAAAATGAGGCAACATAAAAACAACAGGGAGCATGGATATGGCTAGTGTAGAGCACATGGTCGTGGCTCGGCAGAGCTGCGACGTGTGGTTCGTAAATCGGCACGAAGCGCCAGATCTAGGCATGAAACAGCAAGGCGGGCAAAATGCATGCGGCTCGTCAGGAGGCCACATTTGAATTTGTGGCAAAGCTGTACGACAACCCCGTTATAGCAGTGTACGCCTTACTAACTAAAACCCATGATAAGGAAATACCATTTCCTTACACCCTCCCCCCTCCAAGGTATGGTCTTAGTTAAGACCGCCGGCGTCGCCACAGTGCGTGACTGGAGGTAGACTCGTAACACTCGGTAATTCTCGAATTGTGCCAGGGATGCCCTGTTGTTTTCGAGGGCTGTCCGGTCCTTCCAAGATATCAGAAACTCGATCAAGCGAGCCCCTCAAGGGTCCTTGATCGGATGGCTAAGAACCTTCGCAGGTTCGACAGTAGACTCAGCGAGCGGTCGGAAGTTCAGGTTCGCTCGATGACATGGTAATTTACTGTTGCTGGCGATGTATGGTCGAAGTAATCGCACATGGAATGATGGGCTGATGTTCCAGATGGCCGGCAACAATAGATGGGCTGTTACGAAAGTTATCATGTAGCTGATGGTAAATGGTCCACAGTAGCGAGGGCGAAGTTTTGGGACGATGGGCAGTCGAAGGTTTTGAGTGTCGAGCAGTACTAAATCTCCAGCCTGGTAGGTTACTGCTCGTTGGTGTAGATTGGCGTTGCGCTTAGAAATCATATTCGCACGCTTAATGGCTTCGGCTGCTCACTCTTGGGCATTCTGAAATATTTCGGTGAATTGTTGGGCTTGAGGTACTGGAATTTTGATGTTGGGTGTTATCGGTACTGTAGGGTTTTGTCTGTGATTCAGGTAGAATTGTGACTGTCGGGTAGTGGCTGACGGGGCGTTGTTATACGCGAACTCAATCAGTGGCAATTGCTGCTCCCAGTCAGCCACGTCATTGCAGGTGGCACGGATTAGGTGCTCCATCGTCTGATTGGCCCGTTTGGTTTGTTCGTCAGTCTTGGGGTGGTACGCGGAGGAGAACTACAGGCGCGTGCGAATCTTTTCTTAGAGATTGCGCCATAAATTGCTGGTGAATTTTGTGTCACGATCCAAAATTATGACAGATGGGATTCCGCCGAGGCGAACGACGGTTGAGATGAAAAGACGGGTTGTCTCTTTGGCTGAGATAGTTTTCTTGCAAGCGGTGAAGTGGGCCATCATCGTCAGCTTATCGATGACGACAAATATCGCGTCATTGCAGCCGTCCTTGGCAGGCAGTCCCGCGATGACCATCACTTGCTGCCATGCACGCTGAGGCGGCAGAATCGGCCGCAACTATCCAACTGGCTTCTGCTTCGATGATTTCATGGTTTGGTAGGTTCTGCACGAAACCACATGCCACTATACGTCCCCTTGCATGTCAGGCCATAAATGATATATGGTCAACTGCTACCATGTTTTCTCCACTCCGAAATGCCCTGAAACGGTACTGTCATGGGATTCTTGTAATAGTAACTCCAGTAATAAATAGTACTCTGGTACCCAGATACGGTCAGTCCCAATCTTCACATAATAGACTCCCTTAGCTGTTGCGAGCTGTTCGTATGCACTCGATATAAAGAATCTGTCCGTCTGGTACTCGTGGGTAAATAGGCCTGTTAATAGCGGGGAGGTTTGGGCAAGGATGATGGAGTTGAGATGGGCGGATGGGCAAGAAAAGGGGTCTGCAATATTTGATGCCCCTTTTTGTAGGTGACCGTGTAGTGGAAGTTGGACTCCATGAAATCCAACCACCGAATATGTCGTGGGTTGAGTAGTGGCTGTGCGCGGATGTACTGTAGGCTTCGGTGGTCTGTCCGTACTGTCATGCCCACGTCCGTCAGGTAGCACCGCCACACATTGAATGCGTGCATGATTGCGAGCATCTCTTTGTCGTGTATTGGATAATTTTGCTCGGGCGGGTGCAATTTTCGTGACTCGTACGCGATTGGTTGCAGTCCTTCGCCGAAGTCCTGTAACAGTGTTGCTCCGATGGCGATGTTGCTAGTATCTGTGATCCCTTCGAATGGACGGTGAGGATCGACGATGCGAAGGACAGGGGTTGAGCACGGAAAGGTTTTGAGCGCAGAGAAGGAAACTCGCTCTTTCTCCCCCCACCTATACTCAATCCCTTTCCACAGCAGGTCGGTTAACGGTGCAGTTACCCCCGCCATATTCGGGATAAATCTCTGAGCATAGTTGACGAACCCTAAAAAATGTTGTAGCTCCTATAGGTTCTTAGGTAGTAGCCAGGCTTGCACAATCTCGATTTTGCGAGGGTCCACTTCGACTCCCTTAGTGGAAATAATGTGTCCCAGAAATTCTAAGCGGTCTTTTAAGAACTCGCACTTGGACCCCTTTGTGAGCAGCCGATGCTCTTGTAGTAGCGTGAAAACTGCTTTGAGGTCCTTTAAGTGCTGCTCCCAGGTCTCGCTGTAGATCACTATATTATCGAAGTAGACTATAACACACTAATCTACGAGCGAACTGAAGATCTGGTTCATGGTCATTTGAAAGGTTGCCAGGGCGTTTGTCAGACTGAAGGGCATAACTGCATACTCGAAACTCCCGTACCTAGTACGAGACACAGTCCTGTGATAGTCACCTGCGACTACACCAATCTAATGGTAACCCCCTCGTAAATCTATTTTCGAGAAGAATCAAGCTTTGTGAACTTGGTCGATTAGTTTGTCGGTGCGCGGGATAGGGTAACGCGACTTGATAGTCACCCTGTTCAGTGCACCATAGTCAATGCACATTTTTGTACCCGCCGTCTTTCTCCAGTAAATAATATACTGTTTCCGCAATTCCTCTAACTCCGGCTGTGTTAATCAAAATTGCCGCAGCAATGTGGGCTGTGTCCCCGGTTCTAATTCTATTCGATGGTCGAAGATAATCCCTCAGGCACGTCGTCTAGAAATATCTGCAGAAAACTACAAATCAGCTGCTCGAGATTGGTCGACACTGCTGCTATCGGCTTCTCTAAATTGGATGACTGCGATGCCCCGTGTGACCGCTCCTTTGATCGCCACAGAGTTCACCTGCGTCACTCCCCCAGTGATCCCCTTAATCCATTCTGGTAATGTCACATTACGGCCGCTGATTATGATGGAACAACTGTCGGTCGTCCAGTCAATTTTTGGATTGAAAAGTCGCAGCCAATTCTGTCCGAGCAACATGTCGAAGCCGTTGAGTATAGGTGCCAGCATCCCTATCGAAAGATTGAATTCAGCTCCACAGCGTACCCTTATCTTGTCTGCCCGGTCTTTTATTGCTAGTGGGGTCCCATCGACTAGTCGGGCGTCAATCTCCGGTAGACACCTATCTAAGGGTAACTTCAGTTTTTTGGTCGCGGCGAGGTTGATCAGACCGTGGCTGGCTCCCTCGTCCAAGAAGACTTTATTTTTTCCCCCTTGAACGCTACCGTCTAAAAAAATAGGGAAATCCGCCGCTGCACCCTCCTTATTCAACCGAGTTTGGTCGATTGCGTGGATCGGTACCAGTACTCGATGAGGGTCATCGGTCACGGGCGAGCATGTTCCATCAGTAGTAGGCCCGTTAACTACTGATACTAAGCATTTCCATAGTCGCTGGAACTCCCCTGCCCCTGATTCCGCTTCTTCCGCTCCTCTGGGCATTCTGACTTACGGTGTCCTGGCCTGTTACACCTGGAACAACGATCCTTGAAGGCTGTAACTGCTTAGTTTGATGCTGTAATAGCGTGTACAGTGGCAAGCTCGATTGGTCCCCAAGTGCGTCTTCCGTCATAGGAACCTGCCCTTGGCTTGAAGAACGAATCCAACCGCTCTGCAACGCTTTGCGCCTCCATCAAATCCATAATTTCTCTGACTTGTAATTCTCTGCACAGATCCGGTCGAAGTCCCCTGATGTATTTGTCAAATTTCTCGTCAGGGTGAATGTAGCCGACCTGGTCGCATATTTTTTTTAAGCTGCTGGTGTAGTCCTGGACTGATCCGAGTTGGTGCCACATGCGAAGGTGGTCGCGCGCTTGACTGCTTGCATTGACGTGTTCAAAGCACTCATCTGCTACCACCAATCCATAGTCGGTCCATGTACGTATCAGATTTTCTTCGCGTCATCGCTGACAATGTTGCTGTCGTAAAAAAGATTCAAGTGAAAAATCCACCCCCTGACGGACAAACTGCCACGCTTGCTTGGGTCGAACGTGGGTGGCCTCTGCGTCTTCAGAATTCCCGGTGCCATGTTGATGTTTGCCGTTTGCAGGCCAGATGGAGATATAATTGGGGGCAGCACATTTACGTTTGTCCCTTGCTCGTCCAATAGCCGGTGGCGAGTTGTTTGTTGAACCCTTGGACGAAGCCGCATGTGATCGCTTATTGTCGCCAGGTATTTTGGAACGCTGCTGGGTTACTTGCTCCTGTTTTCCTTTGTTTGTCGTTGGTGCAATCGTGTTGTGTCATGTTCGAGGCAGTCGGCTCCGAAGTGCAGATATCTCGGATTCGGCTTGGGCCGTTTCAACTCGCAGACGCACCAATTCCTGCTGGTACAACTCATAAGTGAGACACACTTCTTCAAGCATTGCCGCCCTTTCTTTAAGAGTGATGGCGTTAAACGTCGACGGATCCACCACTTCGCAAACCTTTTGGGCGGCTTCCGGCACGCTGGCACTGCGAACATAGCCTTGGATGTAGGCAATTATCACATAATATTACCAAGACAACGGATATGTAGTAAGCATAGGGCATTAGCCTCCCAAAGTGTCGGTATTGCAGCGGAACTAGAGCGCGAGGCTGAGGATTCTCTGAGTAATGAATTGAGTATGATGAGGGGATACAAGAGGATATAACCTAAGGTGTTGTACTCTCTATGAGCATGCACCTATCTAGCCTATAATATATACAATTATATGTTGACACGCCCCCTAGGCTAGACAAGGGGCAATGACTAGCACAAGATACGCAGCTCAGGGTGGCACTACTAGTCCAACCTCTGTGACAAGGGTCTGAAGACCAGTCAACAAGAGTACAAAGGAAACAAGAGTAACCCATGGCGGCACTACTAGTCCAGCCACTGGAACAGGAGCCACAAGGCCAGCCAAGAAAATATAAGGAGCAGTACACAATTAAGGTCCTAGCAAGGGAGAAGCAACAAGAACTAGACCAAGCTGTACACAGTGCCGCTGATGATCTTTAGGCGCAAGCGCCTTCGTAAAGATGTCAGATGTGTTGGCACTGGAGGCCAAGTGTACTACGCGGGCCTGGCGGCGCTGCTGTAGCTCGCGCAGGAGGAAGTACCGCAACGGCATGTGCTTTGCTCAGCCCTTCAGTCAAGGCTCCTGACACAGGAGGATCATGGCCCTGTTGTCAGCGTACAGGACCGAGGCACAGCCAGGCCGCTCACCTAAGTCAGTGAGCAAGAAGGTCAGCCAACAAAGCTCCTGTGCCGCCATGGCACCGGCGTAGATCTCAGCCTCACAGCTAGACTAGGCAACATATGACAAGCGGGTGGACCTCCACGAGATGGCGCCTGCACCAAGGCTAAAGCAGTAGCCCTGGGAGGACCTGAGCGTCTTAGCATCATCCGCCCACGAAGCATGTGTGTGCCCTGTAAGGACCACTGGTCAGTGTCCTCCTAGCACTAGCCCCACGCTCGATGTACTTGCTAGATAACGCAAAACCCTCTTAGCGGCCAACCAGTGCTGTGGTCGGTGTCTGCCTGTGGCCACAAAGCGAGCCAAGATGCTGAGAGGGTATGCGAGATCTGGACGAGTGCAAGTCATCAGATACATGAGGCAACCCACCAGCTCTGTATAGGGACCACTAGGCTCTACAGCCTCCTCCGGGACTGGGGTAGAGAGTCTGTGGTCTACTGGCAGAGGGGTGGGCTGTGCGGAAAAGAACTGAAGGCCGAACCTCTGAAGGACCTGGCGCACCAAGTGTGACTGTGAGAGAGTGATGGTGCGCGCTGCTCTGTCCCTGGAGATCTGTAAGCCAAGGTAGCGGCGCAGCTCTCCTAGGTCAGTGCAGGTGTGTCTCCTCAGCAGCCGGCCTTCACAGAGGCCAGTGTGTCTCTGTCTGTAGTAGCAAAGACCAGGTCGTCTATGTAGACAAGGATGTAGAACGGGGTCTGGCCAGAACGAACGAAGAGCGAAGGGTCTGCGAACAACGGGAAGAATTGCAGGCCAGCTGACGTAGCACGCAGCGTGTTGTGCCACTCATGGGTCACCTGCCGCATGCCGTAAACCGGGCACCGTAGGAGCCATTCGGTACCAGGGGTGAAGGTGCTGGTAAAGCCGAGCAGAAGACGCAGGTAGACCTGCTCGTGCAGACTGCCCTGGAGAAACGCTGTGGAGAAGTCGAAGGAGTGCAACTCGTAGTCACGCTGTGCTACTACATGTAGCAGCGCCCGAAGAGTAGTCAACTTCGGGGTTGGGGCGAAGGTCTGAAAGAAGTTAACACCCTCGCACTGACTGAAGCCTCGAGCCACGTAGCACGCCTTGAACACAGGCTGCTCTCCGGGAGGGCGGTTCACCATGAAGAGCCATCGGCCATCGACTACGTTCACCCCAGGTGGGGAAACTGCGTCGACGTAGGTGCCTGTGGATCTCCACGATGCCATCTCCGCGTCCATGATAGCTATCCACTGAGAGGCCCAGGGTCCCGAGGTCGCCTCAGCGTTAGTGCGAGGGGTCAGGATGTCAAGGTCGCCTGGGTCCCCCTCAGGGACTAGCAACATGGAGCAGAGATGAGGAGCGGCCTCGGGCACGAAAGCGAGCTCGTATTGTTGGTCCTCTAGGACGTCACTGCCAAGGGCAAAAGCACCCCCGACGGACGGAGGACGGGCAGGGTCAGAGACCAGAGCGGTGGTGTAGTCAAGGTGGCGAGTAGAGGCAAAGTGAGCGACGGTAGTGACAAGAGCGTCAAGACTCGAGACAGGAACAGACAAGTCAGTAACGAGGAGGCAAGGACCCGAGGAACAAGAGGACTAGCGGCACGAAGAAAGTCAGATAGAGGAGGTGGAGCGACCGAGGAGGTGACGGGAGGAGGGGAGGACAAGACGTGTTGGAACAGAGCAACATAGGGTGAGAGCGCTGAATAGGAGAGATATGACAAGCACGAGAGGGACAGCGAGACTAGAAGTTGGACGGAGGCGTCGGGTCAAGAGACACAGGAGGAGACATAGGAGGAGAACAAGGGGGGAAACGAGCTGAGACGAGTCCGGCGAAGGAAACACAAGGCCACGGCTACCTCTAGGGGAGGCGGTGGCGGGGGAGGCACAGGCGGGTGGTCACGGGAGGGAAGACTGTGAAGGCGAAGGGCAGAAACCGGCGGCGACTGCTGCTGCTGCTCCACGCTGACACTCGAACCTCCAGTTGCACCACGGCTACCTCTAGGGCACTCCACGCCAACACCCCCAGAGGGAGAACCCCTCTCGAACATCGGCGCAAGGACCGGTGGGACGAGCCACAACAGTAACCCCATGACTAGCACCCCCAGATGCAGCACCCTTAGAACTAGAACCCTCTCCAGGACCGGTGCCACCCCCAGGACCACCGGGACAAGCCACGACAAGAACCCCAGGACGAGCACCCTCCTCAACGCCCACACCCCTAGACCTCGCGAACCCCTGCGGCAGCAGCTGCTGTGACGGTGGAGGAGGAGACACCCGGGCGGAGACAGGTGGCGAGAACGGCGCCGCAGGGCCACCAGAGTCAGCCGACTCCTCAACCGGGACAACCGAGGGGAGGGGAGTGACGTGAGACACACCAGACGAGACAAGACGGGGAGAGAGAGGAGCAGGGGCTACTGGGGGATTGGGAACCAAAAACAGGGGCGGGGAAACCGAGAGACCTCGGTGGGGAAAGCGGTGGTAGAAGGAGACAAACTCATCAATAGTGATGTCACGCGAGTGAAAGAAGCAATGAGATGGCGGGTGGTTAAAGTGCCAGTCATACGCGTCGAGGGGGAAGCCAAGGAAGACACAGGGGATAGTGTGGACAGTGAGCTTGTCTGTGCCAGAGGCACGAACGTGAGCAAGGCAGCCCCAGACGTGGAACGCAGACGCGTCACTAGGGAACCCGGTCCTGAGGAGGGTTGGCGAAACCTGCGACCGCTGGGAATGTGGCCACATGTTAAGCTGGTGAGCGGCATAGCGAACAGCGAACGACCACAGAAAATGGGGTGCACAGGCATGGATCATGGAGGTACGAGCCACCTCTATGACCAAACCGATGCGTTGCTCAGCGACCCCATTCCGCTGCGGGGAGTCCGGCAGGGTGTACGACTAGGTGATGCCCTCCGCATGACAGACGTGGCCAAGCCGACCAGACACAAACTTGCCACCATGGTCGGAGTGAAGACGCAGCACAGAGAGGCCGTAGTGGATGCACGCAGCTGTGACCAGGGGATAAGAACGTCAGGCACATCGGCCTTCCTTTCAAGGGAAAACACCATGGTGTAGCGCGTAAAGTCGTCGACAAGCACTAGAAAGTAGCGCTCTCAACGCGGCCTAGGGATGGGGGCTGGGCCCCAGACGTCCACGTGCAGGGTCTGGAGTGGCGCAGTGGTAGGGGGAAGTGAGGAGGAGTGAGGAGCATGGTGCAGCCAGCCCTCGACGCAAGGCGTGCACGACGGCGCAGGCGAGGGAGGAAGGGTAGGGAGCGACGCAGGGAGACCAAAGACAAGACCGTGATGGGACATGTGACGCAGACGCGGGAGTGCGGGGTGACCTAGGCCGTGGTGCCACAGAAGCGACGGGTGAGTAAGCGACAGACACGAGCAAGCCGCAACGACTTGGGTCGACGTAGGCACCTGGGGGGACGCCCTCACTAGGAGGGATGCAGTGTCAAGTGTAAACATTCCAGACACAAGGTCCTGGGGTAACGTGGTCAGAGGGGCACCAGTGGCGGCCTCGGTATAGGCAACGTACCGCTCGTGTCTGGGGAACGGAGTGGTGACGCCGAGGTCCTAAAGACAGCCGACACCAAAAGGTTTCTAGAGAATGAGGGGATGTGCAGGCCTGTAAGAGAACCCGAGGGGACCGCCGGATAGGAAAGGGTGGTGGAGCTACGGGCAACTACCGGACCTGAGGAGGGGTCAGCAAGCGCGACAACGGCAGGTGCGGCAAGCGGCGTGAGCGCAGTGTGGTCGCGGAAGAAGCAGGCATATGCTCCAGAGTCGAGCGTGAAAGAGAGCGAAGGAGTAGCGTCAGCCGGTAGGAGGGCTAGCGTGGAGCCTAGGCTAAACAAGTCAGGGGGTCCTACGCCTGGCGCAACAGGGGAACGTAGAATACACACAAGGGACACACCTATGCTAGGCAACACTAGGTAATAGGGTCCAGTCACACTAGAGTCATCAGCATACATGGCATACATAGCTGACCTAATCTGATCCATGTCCATCTCAAAGTTAGGCATACGACAATGCACCAGGCTGTACCAGTCGGGGGGGTTCGCCGTGGGGCCGAAAAGGAGACGGAAGAGGTCGTCGAGGCGGCGGTAGCAGCGGGCGACGGTGTGCCCGGGACGGTTGCAGACGGTGCCGCGGCGGGGGCCTGGCTGAAGCTGATACTGGCAGGTGATCACACTAGAGCCGCCACCCGACACCAAGCTGCGCCCCCCACCACCACGACGACCACCACAGCGCCGCCAGTCCACCCTGGCGGCGAGGGTCCCCATGGTGACTGCTGTTGCTACTGCTGCTACTCCGAGGCACCAGTCCCGGTCCCCTCGTCTGAACCACCGTCCCCGCCCCCACTACCACCACCCCCACCACCCTTCCCCCCACCATGCCCCCCCTTGGGGCGACGGCCCCTACCCTGACGCTGTTGCGCTGAGGCCGAGGCAGCGGTCTTAGCAGCAGGGGCTGTCTCAGCGACAGTGGCAGAAACGTCAGAGTAAGTGCACTGAGAGGGAGCACAGCCCTGGAAGATAGGGACCGCCACAGTACCGCTAGACTGAGCGATAGTGCGCTGGCGGGTCTCTATCGCGGACAGAGCGGTGATAAAGGCTGTAAGGGTGAGGTCACATGGATGCTGACTAGGGAAGTGGTCGCGGGCAGTTGCTAGGCGGTCAGGGAGGCGAGTGGCAATGAGGTAAAGGGTAGCGCAAAGTGGCGGCGGGAAGGCAGTGAGCTGTGCCTCAGTGCTGGCGGCGTGGTAGCTAGTCTCTACTGCGCGGAGGTGAGCGGCAAGGTCAGCGACAGTGGGGAAGGACGCAAGATCAGGGAACAGCATGGGGAGGATATGGCAGCTGGCAGAGGCAGGGGAGGGAGTGGAATAGCGCGCAATGATTGCATCTAAGTACTCCTTGGCGTTTGCTACAGTGGTAAAGCGGGGACGCTCAAATAGGGGGAGGGCGCGACTAATGGCAAGCTGAGCAAAAGTGTCACGCGAATCCCGGATAGCGCACGCAAGCTCAGCAGTGACAAAAGCCTCATGCTCAGCGGACATGGAAGCGTCAGGGAGGGCAGCAGACGGGACGGGGCGAGGGAGCTTACCATGGACATGGACGGCAAGGGAGTGGCCGTCCTAGCGCTGTTCGGTCAGCTGGCGGCGGAGGTCGACGAGCCATGTCTCAAACTCAACGGCCCAACCCTCCATGTCCAGGCGAAGCACACCGCTCGCCATTGCCACAGTTGCAGCAGTTGACAGCCGCTGGAGGCAAAGGAGAGCGGTGGAGTTTGGTAAAGTGCGGTGGAGTTCGGTGCTGAGCGGTGACGTGCGGTGGAGAGCGCCAGTTCAGAGGGGAGCCAAGGCCGGCAGGTCGGGGCGGCAGAGTGGCTCGGCGGCGCAGTGACACGGCGTTACGGCGACACTGCGGCACGGCTGCCCGACGGCGCGGCGGCTCGGCAACACGGCGTCACGGTAGCACTGTGGCTCAGAGGCGCGGCGGTGCGGCGGCTCGGCGGCACGACGGCTGGCAGGCACGGGGCTGGCGAGCGAGTGGCCGGCGAAGGCGGGGCCAGCGGGCGCAGGGCTGGCAAGCGCGGGGCCAGAGAGCGCAGGGCCAGCAAGCGCAGTGCTGGCGGGCGTGGGGCTAGCGAGCGAGGGCCAGTGAGCGCGGGGCCAGCGGGCGCGAGGCCAACGAGCGCAGGGCCAGCGAGCGAGGGGCTGGCGAGCGCGGGGCCAGCGAGCGCAGGGCCAGCGCCCGCGGGGCTGGCGAGCGCGGGGCCAGTGAGCGCGGGGCTGGCAAGCGCGGAGCTGGCGACGGGAGGGCCGACGAGCGATGGGCCAGCAAGCGCAAGGCTGGCACGCGCGGGGCCAGCGAGCTACGGGCCAGCGAGCGACGGGGCTGGCGAGCGCGGGGCCGGCGAGCGCAGGGCCGGCGAGCGACGGGCCTGGCAGGCACGGGGCTGGCGAGCGTGGGGCCAGCAAGCGACGAGGCTGGCAGGCGCGGGGCTGGCGAGCGCGGGGCCATCGAGCGATGGGGCTGGCGGGCGCGGGGTTGGCGACGGGCGGCTTGCGCGTACGGGCGACCAGCGGCTACAGGCGGCTGGCGGCTAGCGGTCAGCGGTGGTGAGCGGCGCACGGCTAGAAGAGGCGGCTAGCGATGGGCGGCTAGGAGCGGGCAGGCTAGCGACGGGCGGCTAGCGACTAGCGGCTAGGAACAGGTGGCTAGAAACGGGCGGCTAGGACTGCAGAGTTTTCTGCTATAACGGGAGCTTCTGCGGAAGTGCCTGACACAGATAGAGCTCTCTAGCTCTGTGGTTCTCTAAGGAGAGAGTTGCCTTCAGAGTTGTGTGTTTCCACTGAGTAGCTTGAGAAAGCTTAGGCACACAAATTCAGTAGAATCAAGATTACAAAGTATGGTACACAAGGCAAACACTAGTACTACCCCATAAAACCTCATTGAACATGGAGAGAACGTTCGCACTAGAACGTTTACATAACTACTCTAAGCTGCGCTTAGCCAAGTCAGCAATGGCAGGTGAAAATTACAGCACATGCTTAGCTGGTAATTTTTACCCACTTAGAAGTAGTTGTTTTAACAGTTTCAGATATAAATATGTCTGATGTTACGCACATTTCTGCAGTTACGAAATGTGCCTCACGTGTTCAATTTCTCAATGTCGCAGGTAGATTTTGCCGTTTTTCGGTTCAGATCGGTTTAGTGGTTAACTTACGAAATCGCAAATTTCTCGCGATTTCGGAACGTTACCTTCAACAGAAAAACTAAGTCCCCATTTTTCTGTCGAAGGGGTCGCTTGCAGAAGCGAAGTCCGAGATGATTCTCTGCCGCGCTTCAGCCGAATTTCGTCTCTGCCGAGGGGGTCGACAACAGAAGAGATGGCCGAATTGCCTTTCTGCCGAACTCCCGCAGAACGCAATTCTGCGCGAGCAGGTTCTTGCGCCATTCTGCCCGAAGTCCTGTTGGAACGCATTTCTGTAGAGTCGCTTCTGCCGAAAGGGTCGCCCGCAGAAATGTCTTCTGCGCGATACTTTTGCAGAGGACAACCCTTCTGCGAATGGCCCCTGGTGCCAAATCGGCAGAGGGTCTTGTACACTCGCGTTTCTGCCGAGACCACTTCTACAAAAGCACAGAAGTCTGTAGAAGCCATCTGCAGAAAAAGCGCTCCTGTTCTGCCACTCCGACAGAACCGCTTTTCTGCCACCAATGAAAACTGCTCCTCTGCCACTTCCCGCAGATCCTCGCCTTGTCGACAAATCTGCTCTTCGTCGATGGGCCTTTCTGCAGGGCTCGTGTCCGCAGACTTCGTTGATATGCCACTTCCGTAGACTTCTGCAACCTTCATAGGATCAGGGCTATTCTCAACAAGGACTAGGACTAGGGCGGGGAGGACCTAACTGTCAAACATATCATGTATATGTCTTATAGGCTAGATAGGTGTGTACCCTTAGAGGGTAGAACCACTTAGACAAAACCACCATGTTTGCCTCATTCTAGTACACTTTTCTAACTTTGACATGGTATCACGCTAGGTTAGGTCCCACCGCCCACCCGCACTTCCGCCTTAGGCCTAGTCCTAGCCGCCCGTTCCTAGCTGCCCATACCTAGCTGCCCGTTGCTAGCCGCCCATTTTGAGCTGCCCGTAGCTAGCCGCCCGTCAGCCCCGCGCCCGCTGGCCCCGCACCTGCTGGCCTTGCGCACGCCTGCCCCGCGCCCACCAGCCCTGCGTTCGCTGGCACTGCGCCTCTTGGCCCTGCGCTCGCCCGCTCCGCGCTGCTGGCCCCACATTCGCCAGCCCCATGCGCATTGGCCCTGCTTTCACCAGCCCCTCGCCGCCGGCCCCGTTTCCTGCTGGCCCTGATCCCGCCTGCCCTGCGCCGCTGGCCCCGCATTCGCCAGCCCCGCGCTGCCGGCCCCGTTTCCTGCTGGCCTCGAGTCCGCCCACCCCTCACCCGTTGGCCCCGATTATGCTAGCCCCGCGCCCGCTGGCCCCCATTACGCTAGCCCCGCGCCCGCTGGCCTCGTTCTTGCTGGCCCCGCGCTAGCCAGCCCCGTGCTTGCCGGCCCTCGTCAGCTTCTGCAACCGTGGTGATGGTGGACTCACTGCTCCGCCTGGACGCAAAGGGTCGGGCGATCGACTTCGAGGCGTGGCTTGTCGACCTTCGCCGTCACCTTTTAGGTTAGCGCCAGGACGGTCACTCCCTGGCTGTTGATGTCGATGGCGCATCGCTGCGCCTGCTGCCCTCCCTGGTGCTCCCACCATTGTTGAGCGTGAGGCCTTTTCCGCTGCTGCACTTGCTCGTGTTGTTTGGGAGTCGCGCGACGTCGTCGCGCAGCTTGCTATTAGTCACGCCCTTCCCCTATCTGAGCGTCCTCGCTTTACCACTGTAGCGAACGCCCAGGAATTCTTAGATGCAGTCATTGCGCACTATTCCACGCTCGCCTCCGCCTCTGCTGGTCGCCTGATCCTCCCCATGGTGTTTCGTGATCTTGCATCCTTCCCCATTGTCGCTGATCTTGCCACCCACCTCCACACGCTTGAGACTAGCTACCGCGCCGCTAGCACTGAGGCTCAGCTCATTGCCTTTCCACTGCCGTTTTGCGCTACCCTTTACCTCATTGCCACGCGCCTTCCCGACTGCCTAGCCACTGCCCGCAACCACTTGCTTAGTCAGCACCCAGATGAACTCACCCTCACCGCCTTTGACACCGCCCTGTCAGCGATAGAGACCCACCAGCGCACTATCGCTCAGTCTAGCGGTACTACGGCGGTCCTTATCTTTCACGGCTATGCTCTCTCCCAGTGCACTTATTCTGACGTCTCTGCCGCTGTTTTTGAGGCCGCTGCTGCGGCCTCAGCGCAGCCGCGTCGGGGTAAGGGCCGTCGCCCCAAGGAGGGGCGTGGTGGAGGGAAGGGTGGTGGGGGTGGTGAGGGTGGAGGAGGTGGGGGGGGGAACAGTGGTTCAGATGAGGGGACCGGGGCTGGTGCCCCAGAGTAGCAGCAGCAGCAGCCGCAGCCTCAGCAGCAGCAGCAGCAGCACCCGACTCAGCAGCAGCAGCAGCCGCAACAGCAGTCGTAGCAATAGCAGCACTCATCGTGGGGTCCCTCGCCATCGTGGTGGACTGGCGGCGCTTGTAGTGGTGGTCGTGATGGTGGGGGGCGCAACTCGGTGTCGGGTGGCGGCTCCAGTGCGGTCACCTATCAGTACCAGCTTCAAACCAGCCCCCGCCGTGGCAGCGTCTGCGACCATTCTAGCCATACCGCCGCCCGCTGCTACCTCCGCCTGGACGACCTCTTCTGTCACCGCTTCAGTCCCACGTTGGACCCTCCGGACTGGTACGCCCTGGCGCGCCGCCCTGTGCCTGTCTTTGAGCTTGACATGGATCAGATTAGGACTACTATGTATGCCATGTATGCTGATGACTGTAGTGTGATTGGACCGTATTACCCAGTGTTGCCTAGTGTAGGTGTGTCCCCTGTGTGTAGTCTAGGCTCCTCTCCTTCGTCAGGCGTAGGACCCCCTGCCTTGTTTAGCCTAGGCTCCACGCTAGCCCCTCCGCTGGCTGACGCTACTGCCTCGCTCTTCTTAACGCTCGACTCTGGAGCGTCCGCCTGCTTCTTTCGCGACCACCATGTGCTCACGCCGCTTGCTGCCCGCGCCGCTGTAGCGCATGCTGATGCCTCCTTAGGTCTAGTAGTTGCCCGTAGCTCCACCACCCTTTCCTATCCGGCGGTCCCCTCGGGTTCTCTTACAGGCCTGCACATCCCCTCGTTCTCCAGGAATCTAGTTGGTGTCGGCTGTCTTTAGGACCTCGGCGTCACCACTACGTTCCCCGGACATGAGCGATACACTGTCTTTACCGAGGCTGCAGCTGGTGCCCCTCTAATTACGTTCCCCCGGGACCCTGTGTCTGGCCTGTTTACGCTTGACACTGCGCCCCCCCCAGTGCGGGCATTCCCCCACGTGTCTGCGTCGACCCAGGTTGATGTGGCTTGCTCGTGTCGGTCGCTCACTCACCCGTCGCTTCTGTGGCACCACCGCCTAGGTCACCCTGCACTCCCACGTCTGCGTCACATGTCCCATCACGGTCTTGTCTTTGGTCTCCCTGCGTCGCTCCCTACCCTTCCTCCCTCTCCTGCGCCGCCATGCACGCCTTGCATCGAGGGCCGGCTGCGCCGTGCTCCTCACTCCTCCTCGCTCCCCCCTACCATTGCGCCACTCCAGACCCTGCACCTGGACGTTTTGGGCCCAACCCCCGTCTCTGGGCCGTGTCGAGAGCGCTACTTCCTAGTGCTTGTCGACGACTCTACACGCTACTCCACGGTGTTTCCCCTGGAGAGGAAGGCCGACGTGCTTGTCGCCCTTATCTTGTAGATCGTTGTTGTGCGAGTCCACCACGGCCTCCCTATGCTGCGTCTCCATTCCAACCGTGGCAGCGAGTTTGCCTCCGGTCGGCTTGGCCAGTTGTATCATGCGGAGGGCATCACCTAGTTGTACACCCTGCCGGACTCCCCCCAGCAGAATGGGGTCGCTGAGCGACGCATCGGTTTGGTCATAGAGGTGGCTCATACCTCCATGATTCATACCGGTGCACCCCATTTTCTGTGGCCATTCGCTGTTCGCTACGCCGCTCACCAGCTTAACCTGTGGCCACACTCCCAGTGGCTGCAGGTTTTGCCGACCCTTCTCTGAACCATGTTCCTTGGTGACACATCTGCGTTCCACGTCTAGGGCTACCTCATTCACGTCCATACCTCTGGCACGGACAAGCTCACTGCTCGCACTGTCCCCTGTGTCTTCCTTGGTTTTGCATCTTATTCGCACTTTTACCACCCGCCTTCTCACCGCTTCTTTCACTCGCGTGACGTCACTTTTGATGAGTCTGTCTCCTACCACCGCTTTCCCCACCGAGGTCTCTCATTTTCCCTGCCCTTGTTTCTGGTTCCCACTCCCCCGGTAGCCCCTGCTCCTCTCCCTCCTTGTCCAGCCCCGTCTGGTGTGTCTCACGTCACTCCCCTCCCATAGCTTGTCCCGGTTGAGGAGTCGGCAGACTCCGGGGGCCCTGCATCTTTGGGTCCGATGCCTGTCCCCACCTTGGTGTCCCCTTCTCCGGCGCCACCGCCGCAGCAGCCGCAGCACTCGCCGTCCTCGCAGGCGCCGTAGCAGCCGCAGCCGCATCTGCCTCAGGGGTCTGCGAGTTCTCGGGGAGTGGGTGTTGGGGAGGGTGCTAGTCCTGGGGTTACTTTCGTGGCTTGTCCCGGCGGTCTCAGGGGTGGCACCAGTGCTGGAGAGGGTTCTCGTTCTGGGGGTGCTAGTCCTGGGGTTATTATCGTGGCTTGTCCCGGCGGTCTCAAGGGTGGCACCGGTACTGGAGAGGGTTCTCGCTCTGGGGGTGCTGGCGTGGAGTGTCCCGGAGGTAGGCGTGGTGCAGCTGGAGGTTCTGGTGTTGGCCTGGAGCAGCAGCAGCAGCTGCAATCGCCGCAGGTGTGTGCCCTTCGCCTCTTCGGCCTTCCCTCCCCTGCCCGTCTATGGACCTGTCTTTCCTTAGCCGGACTCAACTTCGGCTTGTCTTCCCCCTCGTTCTCCTCCTGTGTCTTCTCCACTGTCTCTTGACCCAACGCCTCCGTCGCACTTCTGGTCTCGTCGTCCCTCTCGTGCTCGTTCTGTCCCTCCTATTTTGTTGCTTCGTTTCCATGCGTCTCGCCCTCCCCTCCTCCCCTCGCCTCCTCCGTCGTTGCTTGTTGTCGCTCCGCCTCCTCTGTCTGACTACCTTTGTGCTGCTAGTCCTCTTATTCCTCAGGTCCTTGCCTCCCTCGTTACCGACCCGTCTGTTCCTGTCTCAAGTCTTGACGTGCTTGTCGCTGCTGTCGCTGACTTCGCCTCTACCCGCCGCCTTGACTACGCCACCGCTCTGGTCTCTGACCCTGCCCGTCCTCCATCTGTCGGGGTTGCTCCGCCCTTGGTAGTGGCATCCTGGAGGACCGACAGTACGAGCTTGCTTTCTTGTCCAAGGCCGTGCCTCATCTCTGCTCCATGCTGCTTGTCCCTGAGGGGGACCCAGACACCTTTGACATCCCGACCCCTCGCACTTACGCTGAGATAAATCTCGAGACTCTGGGCCTCTCATTGGATAGCTACTATGGACATGGAGATGGCATCTTGGAGATCCACCAACACCTACGTCGACACAGTTCCCCCACCTGGGGTGAACATAGTCGATGGCCGATGGCTCTTCAAGGTGAAGCGCCCTCCTGGAGAGCCGCCGGTGTTCAAGGCGCGCTACGTTGCTAGAGGCTTCAGTCTGTGCAAGGGAGTCGACTTCTTCCAGACCTTTGCCCCGGCCCCGAAGATGACTACTCTTCGGGTGTTGCTACACGTAGCAGCACAACGTGACTACGAGCTGCACTCTCTCGACTTCTCGACAACTTTTCTTCAAGCAGTATGCACGAGCAGGTCTACCTGCATCACCCACTAGGCTTCACTGGCACCTTCGCCCCAGGGACGCAGTTGCTCCTCTGGCGCCCGGTTTACGGCCTGCGACAGGCGCTGCACGAGTGGCACGACACGCTGCGTGCTACGTTAGCTGACATGCAAATCTTCTCGTCCTCTGCAGACCCCTCGCTCTTCGTTCGTGTTGGCCAGACCCCGTTCTACATCCTTGTCTACGTAGACGACCTGGTCTTTGCTACTGCAGACAAAGACGCACTGGCCTCCATGAAGGCCGAGCAGCTGAGGAGACACACCTGCACTGACCTAGGAGAGCTGCGCCGCTACCTTGGCATGCAGATCTCCAAGGACAGAGCAGCGCGCACCATCACTCTCTCACAGTCACACTTGGTGCGCCAAGTCCTTCAGAGGTTCGGTCTTCATTTCTCCTTCGCACAGCCCACAGCTCTGCCAGTAGATCACAGGCTCTCAGCTCCAGTCCCTGAGGAGTCAGTAGAGCCTAGTGGTCTTTACGCAGAGCTGGTGGGTTGCCTCATGTACCTGATGACTTGCACTTGTCCAGATCTCACATACCCTGTCAGCATCTTGGCTCACTTTGTGGCCATAGGCAGACACCGAACAAAACACTGGTCGGCCTCTAAGAGGGTTTTGCGTTATCTAGCAAGTACATCGGGCATGGGGCTAGTGCTAGGAGGACACAGGCCAGTGGTCCTCATAGGGCACACAAATGCTTCGTGGGCAGACGACGCTCAGACACTGAGGTCCTCCCAGGGGTACTGCTTTAGCCTTGGTGCAGGCGTCGTCTTGTGGTGGTCCACCTGTTCGTCGCCTGTTGCCTAGTCTAGATGTGAGGCTGAGATCTACACTGGTGCCATGGCGGCACAGGAGCTCCGCTGGCTGACCTTTTTGCTTGCCGACTTAGGCGAGCGGCCTAGCTCTGCCCCGGTTCTGTACGCTGACAACAGGGCCATGATCCTCCTGTGTCAGGATCCTCGACTGGAGGGCAGAGCGAAGCATATCCAGCTGTGGTACTTCCTCCTGCGCGAGCTGCAGCAGCGACGCCAGGCCCGCGTAGTACACTTGGCCTCAGGTGCCAATACAGCTGATATCGTTACGAAGGCGCTTGCGCCTAAAGATCATCAGCGGCACTGTGTACAGCTTGGTCTAGTTCCTGTAGCTTCTCACTTGCTACGACCTTGATTATGTACTACTTTTATATTATCTTGACTAACCTTGTGGCTCTTGTTCCAGTGGCTGGACTAGTAGTACCACCCTGAGTTGCTCTTGTTTAGTTTGTACTCTTGCTGACTAGTCTTCGGACCCCTACCTCAGAGGTTGGACTAGTAGTGCCACCCTGGGATGTGTGTCTCTTGCCAGGCATTGCCCCTCATCTAGCCTAGGGGGTGTGTCAATCATATCATGTATATATCTTATAGGCTAGATAGGTGCGTACTCTTAGAGGGTACAACCATTTACAGTGACGGAATTAATTGGGCTTGAAAAGTTACACAAGTCTAAAGATTGTGTATTTTAAGCATGTTTAGTGTACATTCATCCCCAAGTACCCATTGTATCATGTGACTTAGGAGTGAAGCATCCTTATGCTGTATGGTATTGTATGTTTTATCGAACTGCTTATAGTGAGTCCACCACTTTGCTAGCAAGACTCGATGCGAACTATTAGCTCCCGATTCGAGTCCAGGTCTATTTTCTCTCGGCATTTCGCGATCTCGCAAACCTAACCTCCTAGTCTTTATCAACGGCATAGCGTGAACCTCGCAAGGCGCCTAGCAACGATGTAGCCTCTTTCTTCGCGCCAGAAAGATAGGATCGCGACCTTGCTTCGACACAGTCATAGCTTCCGTCAGATCGCTAGAATGTTAGGGATAGGGAAGAGCATAGTTCATAAATATGCTCAAGAGGCCTCTCAGCGCACCAGCAGCCTAGCGGTTAGGCTGTCAGTCCCGAGGTCTGGCCGACCGCGTGTGCTCTCAGTACGTGACAGGCGCATCCTTGTTCGCGCTGTGACTTCTGGCGAGGGGAAGACTAGCGTAGAAGCCGCAAAGCTACTGGAAACAGACCATGGCATTAAGATCTGCCCCAGAGCAGTCCGCAACGCCCTCAAACTGTCCGGCCTAGTCGCCGTCGAACAACCGAAGAAGCCATGTCTCTCCACACGTAACATCAGAGACGGACTGGATTTTTCCAAGGCCCACCTTGACTGGACCTTGGATGACTGGAAACGGGTGGTCTGGTCTGATGAGACCAAGATCAAACGTTTCTGTAGTGACGGCCGGACGTATGCATGGATTCGCGACGGGGCGGCTCTTCAAGGGCATCGCATAAAGCAAACAGTTAAGCATGGGGGTGGGTTAGTCATGATATGGGGGTGTATGATGTACGATGGCCCTGGATATATATGTAAAATTGATGGCCGTATGGACGGGCAGCTGTATCGAAGCATCTTGCACGATGAGCTTGCCCAAACCATTGAGTTCTATGACCTTACCACCTCTGATGTCATTTTCCAGCATGGCAATGACCCCAAGCACAAGTCCCGCCTTGTGGAGGAGTGGTTGTCCGAGCAGGAATATTCAGTCCTGCTGTGGCCCTCTTCATCCCCTGATCTCAACCCCATCGAGCACTTGTGGGCCCATCTCAAATGCGAGCTGTCCAAGTATGAGCACCCCACCTCAGGAATGCTCCAGACTTGGGAGCGGATCCAAGAGACCTGGGAGGGGATAGATGCTGCTGTGTGCAGGAGGGTCATTGATAGTATGCCTAGGAGGGTGAAGGCGGTGGTTAGGGCTAAGGGAAAATGGACTAGGTACTGATTTTTTGGTGTCTTTTGCATACTTTGAACATGGCACAAACTGTCAGAGTGTACTTGTGTGTGTATGGATTTTGCCCAGGCACATTATATTGAATTATCAGGGCTGTTTCCCATGAGACATTCTTGTGTAGGCATATGTCTAGCTCTGCCTTAAAATCTGGCATTTAATAAGCTGCATCTCTAAACACTACACACGATTATTCGCCTAGAGAGGCTGAGATGTGGACAATTTCTTCCGTCACTGTAGACAAACCACCATGTTTGTCTCATTCTAGTATATTGTTCTAACTTTGATACTAACCTAGTGCGTGATACCATCTCTGAGTAATGAATTGAGTATGATGATGGGATGCAAGGGGATATACAGTGACGGAAACAATTATCTGGATGTTTTGCACTAACTAGGGTTTTTTTGGCATTCCGACCACTGTACATAAAGTCTAAATGTTTAATGGTGGCACGCTTTTGGAGGGGCACATAGTGGATGTGTTCATAGTGCAATAATCCATATTAGTACATTGGATCTAACTTTGTGCCAAAAGATGTCCAGGGAGTACATCCGGACAATTGTTTCCCATGACAAAGAGCAACTTCCGAACAGCGTTCCTAGTACCTAGTCCATCGACCCTTAGCCTTGATCACCACCCGCACCCTCCTAGGCATGTTATCTACGAGGTTAGTGCAAACCTTTGCACGGAACTTCTTGCACTCTTCCTGGACCCACAATTTTGCATAAGGGGGTGAGCACTAGGAAAATTGCGAAGAATTTTAGCATATGCAAAAGAAATGTGCATGATTTTTGATTGAATGTGATCTCTTAGTCCTGCCACGCTGAAGCATGACCAAAGATGCCATTAACCAATTGGTCGCGTCTTTTCATGGGTCGTCTCCGTCGTACCGCTGTAGGGTAAAACCACGAACAGAGAGGGGAAAACTAGCGTATACGTTGCGAAACTGAGGGGAACGTAGCACGGTCGATTGTACACCCTTGCACTATTAGAATCACGTTAGGATCCGCAGGACTCGTCACGGTGCAGCAGTCGAAGAAGTCACGACTGTTTGAGATGAATGCTTGAGGTGAGGTATGGTGAGAAAAAGGGTCACTCCAGTGCAACATACTCATGCTCTCCAAGCCATTCCAAGCCATTTGACCCAGCTAGGCTTGGAATGGCTTGGAGAGAATGAGTATGTAGCACTGGAGTGACCCTTTTCCTTACCAGACCTCAACCCGGATATTTTTCCCCACTAGTCGGGGCTTCTTCGACTGCTGCACCGTGATGAGACCCGTGGATTTTAACGTGATTCTAATAGTGAAAGGGTGCACAATCGACCGTGCTATGTTACCCTAAGTTTCGCGGCGGATGCGCTAGTTTTCGTCACTTTGTTCGTAATTTTACCCTACAATGGTATGACGAACACGACCCATGAAAAGACGGGACCAAACGGTTAATGGTCCTGTCTTTTCATGAAAAGACACAACTCAGTGTGGCTAGTCTAAGAGATCACATTCAATCAGAAATCGTGCACAATACTCTTGCATACGCTCAAATCCGTCGCGATTTTCCTAGTGCTCACCCCCTTATGCAAAAGGGTGGGTCCAAGAAGAGCGTGAGAAAATCCATGCAAAGGTTTGCACTAACCTCGTAGACAACATGCCTAGGAGGGTGTGTGTGGTGATCAAGGCCAAGGGTCGGTGGAATAGGTACTATAAACGCTGTTCGGAAGTTCGCGCTTTGTCCTGGGAAACAATTGTCCGGATGGACTCTTTGGATATCTTTTGACACTAAGTTAGATCCAGTGTACTATTATGGATTATATCACTGTGAACACATACACTATGTGCCACTCCCAAAGTGTACCACCATTAAACATTAAGACTGTATGTACAGTGGTCAAAATGCCAAAAAACCCTCGTTAATGCAAAACATCCGGACAATTGTTTCCGCCACTGTAACCTAAGGTGTTGTACTCTCTATGAGCATGCACCTATCTAGCCTATAACATATACAATTATACCGTAATCTCCCGGTATGATGACCCTAGGCCTTATGGAGAATTAAGTGAAAATCGTTTGGGTGGACATTTTAAAGGATGGTAATTAATAAGACCCATGTGCCGTTATTTATTATGTAAGGTGTTTGTTTGTCACATGTTCTGGTATTCCAATCAGGGTTATACAGGGGGTCCTTTGTTTCAAACGGGGGAAAGTAGAATCTTAGCCTCGTTTTGTTCGAGCCATCTAGATGGACACGCGTCGGTTTCTTAGCACCGACGGCTGCCAAATTTACAGCGCTGGCGCGTCGCACGGGCTTCTTGACTGCCAGCAGGAGTCATTACAATGAGGGGGGAGGTTCATTCACGGAGTCTCCCCACGGTCCACCCCATTGAGAGGTTTCACGTGTTAGGCACGCATGACTCCCTCCATCGTCGTGTCTCGCTCCGCCTCACGTCCCTCTCATTCCCGTCTTCACAGGGGGGTAGTCGCTGCGACTAGTCTCATTTTCGGTTATTCAACAAGGTTTTTTAGCAAGCTTGATGTTCCAGGAGATGGCATCTCTCCCCTCTCTCTCAGCTACGTGTAGGATTTTTCCCAGCAACAGCCATATCGGCTCCGCAAATGCTCATAAAGAATCGCGTCTCTAGGCAGACCCGTCCGCACAGCAGACCGTCCCATGGTCATCTTCAAAAGGAAAACGATCCCTAACATTCGAGCACCACCTGGTGAGTTTTGCTTGATGACAGCCTATTTTGTCTCCCTAGCGGTTTCCCCCTTATTATTCCTAACAGTGTGCATGCATTATTGTGCAGGTCTCCTCATCCGGGCCCAGGAGCGAGGCTGTATGGTTGGAGGCCTCGTGCAAGATTGGGTGCAGCACATGTTGCTGCCCTTCATCCGCCCCCCCGCAGGTGTCTCGAGGAGGAAAACACTGCTTGTCATGGACTCCTACCATGGCCACCTGATGGACGGCGTGCTTGGCTCCTTCAGGTGGCACAGGATCACCCCCGCAATCATCCCTGGAGGCTGCACGCCCCTTCTGCAGCCACTTGACGTCGTCATCAACCGTGCCTTCAAGGCGGGCGTCCGGCGGTTCTACAATGACTGGTTCGCCACAGAAGGCATTGACGTGCTGACGCCCGCTGGTGAGCCCGTCTCATATTTGCTGGTATGTAAGTGCCTGCCCTGTTTAAGTCACAATTCAGGAATCTCACCTCTCTGTCTTGCTCTTGATTGCTTACTTGAGCAGGCAATCTGAGGAAGCCACCGCCTGAGTTGGTCCTGCGCTGGATCTGGAACTCATGGGACCTTGTCCCCGAGGACATCATTGTCCGCGCGTTCAAAACGTGCGGCATCAGCAACAACCCCGATGGGAGCGAGGACCATCTGGTCCTCACTCACATGCGCGACGCCGCCGAAGTCGAAGTGCACGATGACGTGCATGCTGCCGGTGTCGTGGAAGAGTGGATCAATCCACTCTACGCAGAGGCCGAGCAGGAGGACGAGGGGGAGGAAGGCGAGGAGGAGGGGGATGGGGAAATGGTTGAGGAGGAGGAGGAGGCAGAGGAGGCAGCAGCAGCAGCGGCAGAAGCGGCATCAGCAGCGGCGGACGAAGAGGCCTCAACTACAGAGTCTTGGAGTTCCCATGGCGAGGTGGACGTCAACACAACCTGAGACATTGAGTCCCTTGAGTAGTAGTAGCTAGTAGCAGTTCGGTGGATGTGTACCGTATCAGTAGGTTCGATGAGTTGGTCTAACATGAGGTGTGCTGCCGTTGATATGCAGTGCCTAGGATTCCATAAGGCAGTATGTAGTGTAGGTAGGATGCAATTGGTATGAAGCAATAGTAGCCATGTAGAACCGTCCTAACTCATGATGTGGAAGTTGAATAGTAGTGCATGACGCATTTTGAAATTGAGCAGAAACTGCCAGGAAAACCTCTTAAAATTGAAGGGGGGGGGGGGGGGGGGGTCCTCAAATGATTTACCCCAAACAGCGGGTCCTCACAATCCCTTAACGATATTAAGACACATGGTCCGGAAAAAAGACCCTGAGTCCCTTTTTCGGTGGGGGGGATAATCATGCAAGGAAAGTACGGTATGTTGACAAGGATCGTTGGCTCTGATGGCCAAGTGTAATGTAGCGCAAAGAGCGTGTGTCGAAGGATTGAGTAACGAGGAAACAATACAATTGAGCAACATAAAAACAACATGGAGCATGGATATAGCTAGCCTAGAGCACACGGTCGTGGCTCGGCAGAGCTGCGACTTGTGGTTCGTAAATTGGCGCGAAGCGCCCAGATCCAGGCCTGAAACAGCAAGGCAGGCAAAATGCGTGCAGTTCGTGAGGAGGCCACATTTGGGTACCGCGATTTGAATTTTGTGGCAGAGCTGCGCGGCAACCCCGTTATAGCAGTGTACGCCTTACCTGACTAAAACCCGTGATAAGTAAATACCATTTCGTGAAACATGACTCGTGGGTGAACGTACAACGAGATCGGTGACAGTTGCATCCAAACCAAAACTTCTGCCCTGTCCTGTCCTAAATCGTCGCGCACCTCCAGCCGCAACTCACGTAACCCCTTGAGCCCTGACCCCTGAGTGTTTGTGTCGTTGGCTTCTCGGTCCTCCCGCCTGAAGCGACAGCTCACGCGAGCGGACGGCCATTATTTGCTGTCAGGACAGCACCGAATGGCGTGCGGATCTCGAGCCCTGCACTCTCAATTCATCGCTCGAGATGGTCGACGACGAGTCATGCAAAGGCGGTTCGGCCTCAGCCATCAGCTTGAGACGACGTGACTGCCCTTGTCGCCATGACGTGACTTGTCGCAGAGGTGAGAAACCGCACAAGGGCTGTCGTCTCAAGCTCACCGTCGGCGCGGTGCTGCTGGGCAATGGAAAACAGGCGCAACGCTGAGTTTACAGTGATGGCTTAAAGCATCCGTGTCTTGCCACACAGTCATTCAGCAACTCATTAACTCAGTGCAGCTCTCTAGTCTCACGTCGTCGGTGCTGCTTTGAGCCAATGGATCCAGCACTGTCCGCCGTCTTCCTCATGCTCCTGCTCGCTCTGCACGCGCCACCATCTCTGTCGCAACAGCCCTCAGCGCCAGTCCCTTCCCCGGCGCCACTCCCCAAACCGCTCCCCCCCGTACCCAGCCCCGCCACAGTTCCTTCCCCGGCGCCCGCGCCCACGTCTACTCCCTCTTCCGCGCCCAGTCCCTCGGTTTCCCCAGCATCGGCGCCGTCCTTCGCCCCCACCCCCGTCCCCTCCTCCTCCCCGGGTCCTGCGCCAGTCCCCGCCGCTGCCCCCACCCCTTCTGGTCCCTCGCCTGCCCCTGCGCCTGCATCCGAGTCTGCTGCTGCACCAGGATCGGCCCCTGCCTCTGCTCCTGCCTCGGAACCAATAATAAGTTCAGCGCCGACTCCTAGCGCCGCTCCCCCTGGCAGCGAGGGAATCTCTCGGCCTCCTGGCAGCGAGGACGGCACTACAGCTCCTCCCGCCCCCGTGCGAGTGCCGGGAAGCAACGAGACTCCAGGCAACGCTGGTGCAGGTGAGCGAAGAGCTGGGAGGATGTGCTGTCGGGTGTATCACTGTATGCGTCATTTGCTCTGCTGACGGTTTCGAGGTTGTATTTCATACCCTGCATGTTTCACTTGCCCTGCTCATGGTTTCTGATTGATGCTGTGTTGTATGGCAGGTCAATTGACTCTGACTTCCTGCTCCATTCTCACGGCTGGTGTTGTGGCTGCTGCAATTCTGGCTCTCTGAGTGCACTTACTCTGCCAGAATTATTGTCAGAGCCATTTCTGTCAGCCAGTGACTTTGACTTTTACCATTGCATAGCTGCACAATGGCCAACTTGCTCGAATGCGTAATACCCATACCGTACTTAAGCAGTTGAACCAAATTGCAGAAATTGCGTTTCAAGTTTATTAATATTGAACCCCCCCCCCCCGATTGGTTAACCCAGTTCCCCAAAGCGCACCAAAACACCAAAACGATTCCCTTTGTTAACATATAATTTGTATATGTTTTAGGTGTTGTGATATGATTTCATGCTTAGCATTTCCGTAAGTCGTTTATCGATAGATAGTGTCGAATCCTTCTGTAGAAGATAAGGCCGTAAGATGACGTCAGCAAATAGCGCTCGTCATGAGGACAGTCGTTTCAGTCACGCGAACAATTGCATTTTTTCGTTATCATTTAGGGCGCATAGCGTGATAGTGACGAACAGGTACATTAGCGAACAGGTACTTTCCTAGAACCAAAAATCCTTGTTATGCCTTTCTATTATTAACTTTGATTATCCACAAGTTCATGTGCTCAGGCTATTCAACATTGACTATCATTCTTTTACAAGACTTCCGCTTGTCAAACATCTGTATTTGTCATGTTTGTATAAACTGTATAGGGTTACCTCTTAGAGGGTACAACACTTAGGTATATTTGTGTGTACTCTCACTTTACTCATTATTCAATTCCTTTCTGATATGGTATCACGCGTAGGTAGGATCCCCCCCACCTACCGCTTCCCCTCATGCCCCCTAGCGCCCCTCTCAGGCCCCGTCGCGCTCCTCCCAGGCCCCCTAGCGCCCCTCCTGGGCCCCGTCGCTCTCCTCCCAAGCCCCGTAGCGCCCCGTCGCGCTCCTCCCAGGCCCCCCCTAGCGCCCCTCCTGGGCCCCGTCGCGCTCCTCCTAGGCCCCGTAGCGCCCCGTTGCGCCCCTCCCAGGCCCCGTAGCGCCCCGTCGCGCCCCTCCTGGGCCCCGTAGCGCCCCTCCTGGGCCTCGTCGCGCCCCTCCTGGGCTTCATAGCGCCCCTCCTGGGCCCTGTAACGCCCCTCCCAGGCCCCGTCGCGCTCCCTCCCAGGCCCCGTCGCGCTCCTCCCAGGCCCCCTAGCGCCCCTCCTGGGCCCCGTCGCGCTCCTCCCAGGCCCCGTAGCGCCCCGTCGCGCCCCTCCCAGGCCCCGTCGCGCTCCGCCCAGGCCCCGTAGCGCCCCTCCTGGGCTCCGTCGCGCCCCTCCTGGGCCCCGTCGCACCCTGCCCGACCCCGTCGCAGCCGCCAGGCCCTGTCGCGCCCGCCCGGCGCCGTCGCAGCCGCCCGGCCCCGTCGCAGCCGCCTGGCCCCGTCGCGCCCGCCCGGCCCCGTCGCAGCCGCCTGGCCCCGTCGCCCTTGCCTGGCCCCGTCGCAGCCGTCCGGCCCCGTCGCCCCCGCCCGGCCCCGTCCCACCCTGCCCGGCCCTGTCGCAGCCGCCCGGCCCCATCGCACCCGCCCGGCCGCCGTCCCGCTCGCCCGGCCCCGTCGCACCGGCCCGGCCCTGCCGCACTCGCCCGGCCCCGTCGCCCCAGCCCGGCCCCGTCGCGCCCGCTCGGCCCCGTCGCCCCGTCCCGGCCCTGTCGTACCAGCCCGGCCTCGTCGCGCCCGCCCGGCCCCGTCGGGCCAGCCCGGGCCCCGTCCTCCTCACTGGTACGGTTCCCCCCCCGCCCCGCCCTGCTCCGTGCTGCCCCGCGCCACACTGTACTGCCTAGCACCGCACTACACCGCACTGCACCGCACTGTACCGCACTACACCGCACTGCACCGCACTGCACCGCACTGCACCGCACTGCACTGCCCTGCACTGCACTGGATTGTTCCTGATGGCGGCGGAGCTTCGCTTCGACGCTGAAGGTCAGCCCCTAGAGTTTGAGGCGTGGCTTGCCGACCTCCGCCGTCAACTCACTGGCCAGCGGCAGGATGGTGAACCGCTTTCCGCACACCTTGACGGTACTCTCCCCTGCCCAGACCCCCCTGCTCTTCTGCCCGATGACCCCACACCCACTGAGCGTGAGTCCACTGCTGCCACTGCCCGTGCGCGCTCTGTCTGGCTTTCTCGCGATGCTGTCGCCCAGCTTGCCATTAGCAATGCCCTCCCCCTGTCCGAGCGTCCTCGCTTTAGGTCCCTCACTACTGCTCAGGCCTACTTAGATGCCGTCATCAAGCGCTATTCCACCCCTCCGGCTGCCTCGGTGGGCCGCCTGATCCTCCCGATGCTCTTTCCTGACCTTGCTTCTTTCCCCACTGTCTCTGACCTCGCTGCCCACCTGCGCTCGATAGATGAGACCTGGCGCGCTGCCTGCACTGACGCCCAGCTTAGAGCCTACCAGCCGCCCATTACCTCTACCCTCTACCTGCTTGCCACCCGCCTCCCTGACCGCCTTGCTGTCGCCCGCGACCGCTTTCTTAGCGTTCACCCCGCAGACCTCACCCTCACTGACTTTGTAGACACCCTGACTGTGATAGAGACCCGTCACCGCTCCATTGCCCAGGCGAGCGGTGTCGTGCCGGTCCCTATCTTTCAGGGTTGTGCCCCCGCTCAGTGCACCTTCTCCGACGGCTCTGCCGCAGTGGCTGAGACTGCTGCTGCAGCGCAGGTTCGTTCGGGGAAGGGCCGCCGCCCCAAGGCTGGGCGCGGCGGAGGAGGCAGCGGGGGTGCGGGCGGGGGTAGTGGTGGGGTCGGGTCGCCTGGTGCTGGAGTGGACGAAGGGACCTTGCCCAGTTCAGCTGAGTCGCCGCCCCTGCAGGTGCAGCAGCCGCAGCAGCCGCCGCAGTCGCAGCCTTCGCAGCAGCCGCAGCAGCCGTCGCAGACGCGGCAGACGAGTGTCCTCCCGCCAGGGTGGCCCGGCGCTGGCGGTGGACGGGCGCGTGGTGGTGTGCCGCGTGGTGGCTCTGGCGGCGGGCGTTGTCAGTACCAGATCCAGACCGGTCCTCGCCGCGGCTTCGTTTGCGGTAAGCTCGGTCACTCCACTCCCCGCTGTTTTCGTCGCCTGGACGACCTCTTTCGTCAGCGCTTCGGCCCGTCGCCAGACCTCCCGGACTGGCACAGTTTGCTTAGTCGTCAGATTCAGATCTTTGATATGGACATGGATGCCATTGTTTCTGCTTTGCATGTGATGTATGCTGATGACTCTAGTGTGCTTCCCGCTTATTACTCACTGTTGCCTAGTGTATGTGTGCCTAGCTTAGCCTCCCCTGCTGCGTCAGGCGTAGGATCCCCTGCTTTGTGTAGTCTTGGTGCTTCCGCCGTCGTTCCGTCGCCAGACCCCTCGGCTTCGCTTTCCTTCACCTTGGACTCTGGCGCCTCTCGGTGTTTCTTCCGCGACTCCACCACCCTGACGCCGCTTCCTGTTCCTGCTGCCGTTTCTCTTGCTGACCCCTCCGGCGGTCCGGTAGTCGCTCGCAGTTCCACCACCCTTCCCTGTCTGGCGGTTCCTTCGGGTTCTCTTACAGGTCTGCATATCCCCTCGTTCTCCAGGAACCTAGTTGGTGTCGGCTGCCTCCAGGACCTTGGCGTCACCACTACGTTCCCTGGTCACGAGCGGTATGCTGTCTGTACCGAGGCCGCCACTGGTGCCCCCCTGTCCACGTTCCCCCGGGACCCGGTGTCCGGCCTGTTCACTCTGGACACCGTGACCCCCCCGGCTGGAGCGCCCCCTCAGGTGGCTGCGTCTACCCAGGTTGCTGCTGCCTGCTCCTGTCGCTCCCTCACTCATCCGACCCTTCTGTGGCACCACCGCCTAGGTCACCCTGCGCTCCCGCGTCTGCGTCACATGTCTCAGCACGGTCTCGTCCTTGGTCTCCCAGTTTCGCTCCCCGCGTTTCCCTCCTCTCCAGCCCCACCTTGCACGCCTTGTGTCGAGGGTCGGGATCGCCGTGCCCCTTACTCCTCCTCGTTTCCCCCTACTGCCGCGCCGCTGCAGACCCTGCACCTGGACGTCTGGGGCCCCGCCCCCGTCCCTGGGCCGCGTCGAGAGCGCTACTTCCTTGTGCTTGTCGACGACTTCACTCGTTACACCACAGTCTTTCCCCTGGAGCGCAAGGCCGACGTGCCTGGCGCTCTCATCCCCTGGCTTGTCTCTGCGCGTGTCCACCGCGGTCTCCCTGTCTTGCGTCTTCACTCAGACCGTGGTGGCGAGTTTGCCTCCGGTGTCCTTGGTCGCTTTTGTCGTGCGGAGGGCATCACCCAGACGTTCACCCTACCGGACTCCCCACAGCAGAATGGGGTCGCTGAGCGACGCATCGGTTTGGTCATGGAGGTGGCTCGCACCTCTATGATCCATGCCGGTGCACCCCATTTTCTGTGGCCGTTCGCTGTGCGCTACGCTTCTCACCAGCTTAACTTGTGGCCGCACCCTCAGCAGCCGCAGGTTTCGCCGACCCGTCTTTGGACTGGGTCTCCTGGTGACGCGTCTGCGTTCCACGTCTGGGGCTGCCTTGCTCACGTCCGTGCCTCCGGCACGGACAAGCTCACTGCCCGCACCCTTCCCTGCGTCTTCCTCGGTTTTCCCCTTGACGCGTCCGACTGGCACTTTTACCACCCGCCGTCTCACCGCTTCTTTCACTCTCGTGACGTCACCTTTGCCGAGTCTGTCTCCTACTACCGCCGCTTTCCCCACCGTGGTCCCCCGGTTACCCCCCCCCTGTTCCTGGTCACCCCTTCCCCGGTAGTCCCTGCCCCTCCTCCTCCTCCTCCCCGTCCCGCCCCCTCTGGTGTGTCCCATGTCACCCCCCTTCCGTCCGTGGACCCGGTTGAGGAGTCTTCTGACTCTGGTGGCCCTCCTGTGCAGTCCTCGCCGGCCGCCCCTCCCCAGGTGTCCCCTCCCCAGTCCCCTCCTCCACCGCCACTACCGCTGCTGCAGCCGTCGTCGTCGCCGCCGCCGCCGCCGCCGTCGCAGCCCCCGTTCGCTGACTCTGGGGGTGCTCGTCCCGGTCGCCCTGGGGGTGGTCCCTCTGGGGGTGCTGGTGTGGAGAGTGCCGGTGGTCGCCGAGGAGCAGCTTGCGGTCCAGGTGTCACCGTTGTGCCGCCGCAGCAGCGGTCCCCGCCGGTGTCCGCCCTTCGCCTGCTCGGCCTTCCGTCCCCCGACCCTGCGTCGGTTCCTCCCCGACCGTCTCCTCCTCTTCCTGTCTCCGGCCCTGTTTTCCCTCCGCCAGACTCGTCCCCGGCTCGTCTCCCCCCTCGTTCCCCTCCTGTGTCCCCTCCCCTGTCTCCTGACCCGACTCCTCCGTCGCACGTCTGGTCTCACCGCCCCTCCCGTGCTCGTCCTGCCTCGCCTGTCTTGCGCTCCCACCCTATGTTGCTTCGTTCCCACACGTCTCGTCCTCCCCTTCTCCCGTTGCCTCCTCCGTCCTCCCTTGTTGCTGCGCCCCCCCCGCTATCCGACTACCTTCGTGCCGCTCGTCCTCTCGTTCCTCGGGTCCTTGCCTCTCTCGTTACCGACCCGTCTGTTCCGGTCTCGTGCCTTGACGCTCTTGTCGCTGCTGTCGCTGACTTTGCCTCTACCCACCGCTTTGACTACGCCACCGCTCTGGTCTCTGACCCTTCCTGTCCTCCGTCTGTCGGGGGTGCTCCTGCCCTTGGCAGTGACGTCCTGGAGGACCGCCAGTTCGAGCTTGCTTTCCTCTCCGAGGCTGCTCCCCATCTCTGTTCCATGCTGCTAGTCCCTGAGGGTGACCCAGACGCTTTCGACATCCCGACCCCTCGCACTTACGCTGAGGCGACTTCGGGACCCTGGGCCTCACAGTGGATAGCTGCCATGGAGCAGGAGATGGCATCTTGGAGATCCACCGGCACCTTCGTCGACGCAGTTCCCCCACCTGGGGTGAACGTAGTCGATGGCCGCTGGCTCTTCAAGGTGAAGCGCCCTCCTGGAGAGCCGCCTGTCTTCAAGGCGCGCTATGTGGCTAGAGGCTTCAGTCAGCGTGAGGGGGTGGACTTCTTCCAAACCTTCGCTCCGACCCCGAAGATGACTACTCTTCGGGTTCTGTTACACCTAGCTGCTCAGCGTGACTACAAGCTCCACTCCCTCGACTTCTCCACTGCCTTCCTTCAGGGCAGCCTACACGAGCAGGTCTACTTGCGTCGTCCTCAGGGCTTTACTGGCACCTTCCCTCCTGGGACCCAGTGGCTCCTGCGGCGCCCCGTCTACGGCCTGCGCCAGGCTCCCCGTGAGTGGCACGACACTCTTCGTGCTACCCTTGCTGACTTGCAGTTCTTTCCGTCTTCCGCAGACCCTTCACTCTTCGTTCGTGCTGGCCAGACTCCGTTCTACATCCTTGTTTACGTCGACGACCTGGTCTTTGCCACGGCAGACAGGGACGCACTGGCCTCCGTGAAGGCAGAGCTGCTGAAGAGACACACCTGCACTGACCTTGGAGAACTGCGCCGTTACCTTGGCTTGCAGATCTCCAGGGACAGAGCTGCGCGCACCATCACCCTGACTCAGTCACACTTGGTGCGCCAGGTCCTTCAGAGGTTCAGCCTTCAGTTCTCCTCTGCACAGCCCACCCCTCTGCCTGTAGACCACAGACTCTCCGCTCCAGTACCTGAGGAGGTGGTAGAGCCCAGTGGCCCCTACGCAGAGCTGGTGGGTTGCCTCATGTACCTGATGACTTGCACTCGCCCAGATCTCGCATACCCTCTCAGCATCTTGGCGCGCTTTGTGGCCACCGGCAGACACCGACCGCAGCACTGGTCTGCCGCTAAGAGGGTTCTGCGTTATCTTGCTAGTACATCGGGCATGGGGTTAGTGCTTGGAGGACGCAGGCCAGTGGTCCTTACTGGACACACAGACGCTTCGTGGGCAGACGACGCTGAGACACTCAGGTCTACCCAGGGCTACTGCTTCAGCCTTGGCTCAGGTGCCGTCTCGTGGAGAGCTACTCGCTCCTCGTCTGTTGCACAGTCCAGCTGTGAGGCTGAGATCTACGCTGGTGCCATGGCGGCACAGGAGCTCCGCTGGCTGACCTTCTTGCTCACTGACTTAGGTGAGCGGCCTAGCTCTGCCCCGGTCCTGTTCGCTGACAACAGGGCCATGATCCTCCTGTGTCAGGAGCCTCGACTCGAGGGCAGAGCGAAGCACATTCAGCTGCGGTACTTCCTCCTGCGTGAGCTACAGCAGCGACGTCAGGCTCGCGTAGTACACTTGGCCTCAGGTGCCAACACAGCTGATATCTTTACGAAGGCGCTTGCGCCTAAAGATCATCAGCGTCACTGTGTACAGCTTGGTCTAGTTCCTGTCGCTTCTCACTTGCTAGGACCTTGACTTGTACTGTCCTTTATATGTATACTCAGACTTGACTTGTGTCCTCTCCTAGTGGCTGGACTAGTAGTGCCGCCCTGGTCTTGTTCTTGCCTTGTCTGTACTCCTTCTGACTGGTCTCTCAGACCCTTGTCTCAGAGGTTGGACTAGTAGTGCCGCCCTGAGCTGCTTGTTTAGAGTATTCCCCTATGCAATCTAGGGGGTGTGTCAAACATCTGTATTTGTCATGTTTGTATAGACTGTATAGGGTTACCTCTTAGAGGGAACAACACTTAGGTATATTTGTGTGTACTCTCACTTTACTCATTATTCAATTCCTTTCTGATACCGCTGTCTTACTAGTCTACCATTCCAGTAAAGATCCTAGGCTAACACTTGAGGTTTTCCAAGTGTTCGTGTTTGCAGATTCTATACTTAGTCTCCTGCAACACTTGTCAAATTATTACATGGTATGAGAGCTGTCTGGAATTAAGACTACTGTCAACAATGACTGGAACAACACCAGCACAATCTACCGGATCAAGTTTCGGAACTACTGGAGTACATGTCTCCACGACCGCCACTGGTCTCTCAACCTCTGGACCATTTCGACCGGCTCATGCGCACATCGGTATGCAGCAACAGCAGCAGAATCCGCCTTCTGTCAGTACTCCAGGGATTTCATCGACTGCACCTGCAGCGCAACATCAACTAACACAGACAACAGCACAACAACAGGCATTAGTACAACAACAGGCAACAGCACAACCACAGTTTTCAACTCAGTCAATATCGTCAGCATTTAGTGGAATGAGTCTTGACGGCTCAAGTTATATGCGTGGAGCTTCAGCTCCAAGTTCTGGCTCATTTGCCTTCTCACCTTTTGCGCAACAGCCACAGTCGCAGCAGCAGCAACCCTTTTACATCTTCGGGCGTTCACCTGCTCAGCAACGACAACAGCAGCATCAACAGCAATATCAGCAACCACAGCAACAACAGCAACATCCACAGCAATTTCAACAACAGCAACAGCCTCAACAACATGGTATTATCTTTCAACCACCGAATTTACGCAGCACGCAAATAAAGACCACTATACCTTTTAACAGAGTTGATTTTTACTCCTGGAGCTTCGAATTCGAGCTTCTGGCACATTTCGCTGGACTATTGTCAAACATGTGTATTTGTCATGTTTGTATAGACTGTATAGGGTCGCCTCTTAGAGGGTACAACACTTAGGTATATCTGTGTGTACTCTCACTCTATCTATCATTCTCTTCTCCAATTCTGATATGGTATCACGAGTAGGTAGGATCCCCCCCCCACCTACCGCTTCCGCTCCCCCCCCCCTAGCCCCGTCGTGCCCCTAGCCCCGTCGCGACCCCCCTAGCCCCGTCGCGCCCCTTCCTGGGCCCCGTAGCGCCCCTCCTGGGCCCCGTCGCGCCCCTCCCAGGCCCCGTAGCGCCCCTCCTGGGCTCCGTAGCGCCCCTCCTGGGCCCCGTCGCGCCCCTCCTGGGCCCCGTAGCGCCCCTCCTGGGCCCCGTCGCGCCCTTCCTGGGCCCTGTAACGCCCCTCCTGGGCCCCGTCGCGCCCCTCCCAGGCCCCGTCGCGCCCCTCCTTGGCTCCGTAGCGCCCCTCCTGGGCCCCGTCGCGCCCCTCCTGGGCTCCGTAGCGCCCCTCCTGGGCCCCGTCGCGCCCCTCCTGGGCCCCGTAGCGCCCCTCCTGGGCCCCGTCGCGCCCTTCCTGGGCCCTGTAGCGCCCCTCCTGTGCCCCGTCGCGCCCCTCCCAGGCCCCGTCGCGCCCCTCCTGGGCTCCGTAGCGCCCCTCCTGGGCCCCGTCGCGCCCCTCCTGGGCTCCGTAGCGCCCCTCCTGGGCCCCGTCGCGCCCCTCCTAGGCCCCGTAGCGCCCCTCCTGGGCTGCGTCGAGCCCCTCCTGGGCCCCATCACGCCTTCAGGCCCCGTCGCCCCCGCCCGGCCCCGTCGCACCAGCCCCGCCCCGTCACGCCCGCCCGGCCCCGTCGCACCCGCCCGGCCCCGTCGCCCCCTGCCCGGCCCCGTCGCAGCCGCCCGGCCCCGTCGCACCCGTCCGGCCCTGTCGCGCCTGCCCAGCCCCGGTGCGCCCCTCCTGGGCCACCGTCCTGCTCACCCGGCCCCGTCGCACCGGCCCGGCCCCGTCGCACCAGCCCGGCCCCGACGCACCCGCCCGGCCCCGTCGTACCAGCCCGGCCCCGTCGCGCCCGCCCGGCCCCGTCGCACCCGCCCGGCCCCGTCGCACCAGCCCGGCCCCGTCGCACCAGCCCGGCCCCGTCGCGCCCGCCCGGCCCCGTCGCACCCACCCGGCCCCGTTGCACCGGCCCGGCCCCTGCTCTCGTCCCTGCCCCGGCCCCGGTCCTCCTCACTGGTACGGTCCTCCCCCCCCCCCCGCACTGCCCTGCACTGCCCTGCCCCGCACTGTCCTACACTGCCCTGCACCGTACTGCCCCGCACTGCACTGCCCCGCACCACCCTGTCCTGCCTGGCACCGCACTGCACCACCCTACACCGCACTGCGCCGCACTGTACCGCACGGCACCGCACTCCACCTTACTGCACTGTTCCTGATGGCGGCGGAGCTTCGCTTCGACGCTGAAGGCCAGCCCCTGGAGTTCGAGGCGTGGCTTGCCGACCTCCGTCGCCAACTCACTGGCCAGCGGCAGGATGGTGAACCGCTTTCCGCACACCTTGACGGTATGCTCCCCTGCCCAGACCCCCCTGCTATTCTGCCCGCTGACTCCACACCCACTGAGCGCGAGTCCACTGCTGCCACTGCCCGTGCGCGCACTGTCTGGCTTTCTCGCGATGCTGTCGCCCAGCTTGCCATTAGCAACGCCCTTCCCCCGTCCGAGCGCCCTCGCTTTAGATCTATCACTACTGCTCAGGCATACTTAGATGCTGTCATGCAGCGCTATTCCACCCCTCCGGCTCCCTCGGTGGGTCGCCTGATCCTCCCGATGCTCTTTCCTGACCTTGCATCTTTCCCCACTGTCTCTAACCTCGCTGCCCACCTGCGCTCGATAGATGAGACCTGGCGCGCAGCCTGCACTGATGCACAGCTTAGAGCCCACCAGCCGCCCATTACCTCTACCCTCTACCTGCTTGCCACCCGCCTCCCTGACCGCCTTGCTGTCGCCCGCGACCGCTTCCTTAGAATTCACCCCGCAGACCTCACCCTCACTGACTTTGTAGACACCCTGACTGTGATAGAGACCCGTCACCGCTCCATCGCCCAGGCGAGCGGTGTCGTGCCGGTCCCTATCTTTCAGGGTTGTGCCCCCGCCCAGTGTACCTTCTCCGACGGCTCTGCCGCAGTGGCTGAGACTGCTGCTGCAGCGCAGGTTCGTTCGGGGAAGGGCCGCCGCCCCAAGGCTGGGCGCGGCGGCGGCGGCGGCGGGGGTGCGGGAGGGGGTAGTGGTGGTGTCGGGTCGTCTGGTGCTGGAGCGGACGAGGGGACCCTGCCCAGTCCAGCTCAGCCGCCGCCCCTGCAGTTGCAGCAGCCGCAGCAGCCGCCGAAGTCGCAGCCGCCGCCGCAGTCGCAGCCTTCGCAGCAGTCGCAGCAGCCGTCGCAGGCGCGGCAGACGAGTGTCCTCCCGCCCGGGTGGCCCAGCGCAGGCGGTGGACGGGCGCGTGGTGGTGTGCCGCGTGGTGGCTCTGGCGGCGGGCGTTGCCAGTACCAGATCCAGACCGGTCCTCGCCGCGGCTTCGTCTGCGGTAAGATCGGTCACTCCACTCCCCGCTGTTTTCGTTGCCTGGACGACCTCTTTCGTCAGCGCTTCGGCCCGTCGCCAGACCTCCCGGACTGGCACAGTTTGCTTAGTCGTAAGATTCAGATTTTTGATATGGACATGGATGCCATTGTTTCTGCTCTGCATGTGATGTATGCTGATGACTCTAGTGTGCTTCCCGCCTATTACCCACTGTTGCCTAGTGTAGGTATGCCTAGCTTAGCCTCCCCTGCTGCGTCAGGCGTAGGATCCCCTGCTTTGTGTATTCTTGGTGCTTCCGCCGTCGTTCCGTCGCCAGACGCCTCTGCTTCGCTTTCCTTCACCTTGGACTCTGGCGCTTCTCGGTGTTTCTTCCGCGACTCCACCACCCTGACGCCGCTTCCTGTTCCAGCTGCCGTTTCTCTTGCTGACCCCTCCGGCGGTCCGGTAGTCGCCCGCAGTTCCACCACCCTTCCCTGTCCGGCGGTTCCTTCGGGTACTCTCACAGGTCTGTATATCCCCTCGTTCTCCAGGAACCTAGTTGGTGTCGGCTGCCTCCAGGACCTTGGCGTCACCACTACGTTCCCTGGTCACGAGCGGTATGCTATCTGTACCGAGGCCGCCACTGGTGCCCCCCTGTCCACGTTCCCCCGGGACCCTGTGTCCGGCCTGTTCACTGTGGACACCGTGACCCCCCCGGCTGGAGCGCTCACCCAGGTTGCTGCTGCCTGCTCCTGTCGACCCTCCTTTGGCACCACCGCCTAGGTCACCCTGCACTCCCGCGTCTGCGTCACATGTCCCAGCACCGTCTCGTCCTTGGTCTCCCAGGTTCCCTCCCCGTGTTTCCCTCCTCCCCAGCCCCACCTTGCACGCCTTGTGTCGAGGGTCGGCTTCGCCGTGCCCCTCACTCCTCCTCGTTTCCCCCTACCGCCGCGCCGCTGTAGACCCTGCACCTGGACGTCTGGGGCCCCGCCCCCGTCCCTGGGCCGCGTCGAGAGCGCTACTTCTTTGTGCTTGTCGACGACTTCACTGAGGGTTTAGGGTTTAGGGTTTAGGGTTTAGGGTTTAGGGTTTAGGGTTTAGGGTTTAGGGTTTAGGGTTTAGGGTTTAGGGTTTAGGGTTTAGGGTTTAGGGTTTAGGGTTTAGGGTTTAGGGTTTAGGGTTTAGGGTTTAGGGGTTTAGGGTTTAGGGTTTAGGGTTTAGGGTTTAGGGTTTAGGGTTTAGGGTTTAGGGTTTAGGGTTTAGGGTTTAGGGTTTAGGGTTTAGGGTTTAGGGTTTAGGGTTTAGGGTTTAGGGTTTAGGGTTTAGGGTTTAGGGTTTAGGGGTTTAGGGTTTAGGGTTTTAGGGTTTAGGGTTTAGGGTTTAGGGTTTAGGGTTTAGGGTTTAGGGTTTAGGGTTTAGGGTTTAGGGTTTAGGGTTTAGGGTTTAGGGGTTTAGGGTTTAGGGTTTAGGGTTTAGGGTTTAGGGTTTAGGGTTTAGGGTTTAGGGTTTAGGGTTTAGGGTTTAGGGTTTAGGGTTTAGGGTTTAGGGTTTAGGGTTTAGGGTTTAGGGTTTAGGGTTTAGGGTTTAGGGTTTAGGGTTTAGGGTTTGAAAAGAAGGGCTCAAAGAACTGAGCTGCAGTGCTGCTCCGGACTCCAGAGTCGCTAGCGAAAAGGGTGACTAAAGCGAGGCGAACCCTGCCGAACGTAGAGCGAGAGACTACGACCTAGCCTGGGAGAAGGCCAATGCACGAGCCTCTGAGCTACTCTACTCGTCGGCGCTAACCTACGCAACACTACCGCCGTTAGAGAGCAACACGAGGCTCTCCAACGGCCACAAACTGTGCAAGTCCTAGGCAAAGTGAGAAGCTAGGAAAGCAAGAAAAAAAACACAAGTCTGGAGCCTAGTGTGTAGGGAAATGCAAGAGAGTAAGTACCTCAAGTGAAGGTAGAAGCCGTCTCGTATCGATTTCGCCCGTGAAGGCATCATCAGCAAGACATTTCCTACCCTAGCAAGAGTTCCCTACTCGAGCAATCCCTACCCAATGTCACAGAATGCCTTGTGGGGCAAGCGCCACCTAGGCTCAAAACTAGCCCTGCAAGGTGCCAAGTGGCACCCTGTCAGGGACCATCATCCTAGGCGCCCATATCTCCCAATCCGGGCACCGGATGGCAAATCCGACGGCGCGGATGGCCTCCAGCCCCTACGGGGCTTATGGTCCCATATATGATATGGAACCCATCAGCCATGGCCGGGCGGCGAAAACCGGAGCTTTCTAGAATAGCCCCGGTAGCTACTATGTCGCTTCACGGATTCGCACGAATCCGAGTAGCAGAAACAGAAAAATGCGCATAACTATGCGCTCGGTGCTCCGTTCGGGACGTGTGAAGGCTCGTCGGAGAGCTCTTCAACAGCCCTACGTGATGAAGTCATCACGGAACAGAGCCCGACTAGTACCCGACCTCAGGGCCCCAAGAACCCGCTCGAGGTCTGACTGCCCACTATGTGCAGTGCCCCCTCGAACTCATAAAGGTCGGGGGCGTGTCGAGTACAAGTGCCACGTGCATCAAGGCCCCTAAATGCAAACCCCCCCCAATGATATGCAAGAGGAGGAAGGCGCTCCTGTGCTCATATGGCCAGGAGCGGGGAATATACAAGATGCGCATGGATCCAAACCCCAAGACCCCGTGCAAAGAAGAGGTAGGCATCCCAAGTACTCATAAAGGTCTGGGATGGGGAGTGGTACAAGTGTGCAAGTGCATATCCCAGTGCTAAACCCCCAAGAATAAGGAAAGAGCAGCCGGGGGCGCTCGCACCGCCCCAGGGCCTGGCCTGTGTAAAAGGAATCAAGGAGGCCAGGCGGGGGGCTGGTGTGCGTCCCAAGGCCCGGTCTGTGTAGCGCAAACAAAGAGACCGGACGGGGGACGGTGCTGCTGCAAAGGCCCAACTCAAAGGAACACACTGCAGCCAGTGAAAGAGAGTGCTGCCTCCAGGGCCCAACCTGTGTAGCGAATCAAGGAGGAAGGGCGGGGAGACGGCAGAGGACCAACCCTGGAGCCACTACCAACGAAAGACCGGTGCTGAACTCTAGGGTGACGGCTGAAGGCGACACGCGACACAGTCACCTGAACGCCGCTCGAACCAGAACGCGACGCAGTGACGGCGGTGCCCTGTAGGACACGAAGGGTGCCCTGTAGTGAGACAGCTGCTCGAAAGCCGGTGCACCTGTGGGAAACTCCAGCAGCGCGCCCCAGCGAACCTGCTGCACACTAGGGTGAAAGTCGAGAACGAGAGGGAGAACCCGCTGCTCCTCCTGCTCCCGCTCCACCCGAGCCCGTGACCTGGCTAGCAGCTCCGGGCGTCGTGCGTAGGAGATGCTGCTGAATATCGGCTGCAAGAAGGCATCAGGGTAGCCTCTGGCCCGAAGCCGACAGTAAAAGGCTGCCCTGATGCCCAAGTAACCCCTAAAGCTGGACTCCCGCAGGATGTACCGCTGCAACTCTCCCAAAATAAAGCCCCTCTTGCAGTGAGAGGGGTGCGCGGAGGAGAAAGGAAAGTACTGGTACACGTTAAGCGGCTTCTGGAAAGTACTAGTGTCCAGAACAGCCGTCCTCTGCCAAAGCTCCCCCTTGCTGAACGTAATGTCCAGCAAGGTAACGTGTGAGGTCGAGATCTCGTGGGTCAACCGAATAGTCTGCTCCAACCCACCGAAAGCCCGCACCCAGTCCAGGAGCCGCTCACGTGTACCCGTCCAAATAACCACCCCGTCGTCTATAAACCTGCGGTGGAGAAGGACGAACTGCGACAACTCTGGCTCGGTCTCTAACAGCCTCTCGTCTAACCAAGCCATGAACAGAACCGCGTAGATCACCGCCACAGGCGTGCCCATGGCAGTACCCCGAACCTGTCGCCAGAAGCGACCACCAAACTCGAGGTGGTTCTGTCTCATGACTAACCCCAACAGCTGCACCAACGCGTCTGCTACCCGCACCGCCACCCTACCCAACCCTACCAGCCGAAACAACCACCTCTCTATGCAGCTGATACCTGCGTCGATAGGAATCGACGGGTAGAGGCTCTCTACGTCGTAAGTGAGGAAGAGAGCGTCAGCAGGCACAGAGAGGTCCTGAAGCTGGTGAAGAAGTGCGAGCGAGTCAGGAAGGTGTGCGGGTGAGAACTGTAGGAGGGGGCGGAGGTGGTGATCAAGAACCGCCGACGCGTGCTCAAAGACCCAAAGCGTAGACGAGCAGATGGGTCTGCCAGCCACCGGGGTCTTGTGCAGTTTCGGTAGTAGGTAAAATCTGCACACCCGAAACTGCTCCCAGACCCCGGCAGACACCCCCGTCGGCGGAGTACGCGGCTGCAAGATGTAGTCCAGCACCTGTGGCGGAACCCCTGCGTAACGCGCCTGCTCTGCCCACCTACACAGCTGCTGCCAAAGGGAACGTAGCGGCACCGCAGCAACCGGCTCGTAGACTGCCCTGTCCCCCAACTGCCTCAGCGCCTCCCCCTCGTACCAGTCCCTATCCAGTACCACGATCCCAAGGTTTTTGTCCGCCGGTTTGATGACAACAGACCGGTCACGACTCAACCCCAGGAGTGCACCCCTAACGCGGCTGCTGATGTTGGGCCGAGCGGGCCCTCCTATAAGACCCGCCAGCCCCTCCACCCTGTCAGCTACCTCAGCAAGATACTCCTCGACCTCTGGTGGCCCCGGGTCCGGCTGCCAACTAGGTCGTGGGACCCGAAACCTAGGCACCGGTCTGCGGCTGTCCCGAAACTGCCACGCTAGCCTAACCCGCCGCTGATACTGCTCCACAGCCTGACTCAGCCGCCCTCGGTCAAGAGGAGGGGGCGTAGGGATGAACTTAAGGCCAAGAGCAAGGCCTGTAAGCTCATCCTCTGTCAGACGCCTGCGCGAGAGGTTGTGGACAGCCACGTTAGTTAGCTTGTCCGCGACCTCTTGCACACTGCGCCTGGCAAACCGTCGAAGCAGACGCTCCCTGTCCGACTCCTCTAGCCTCCTACGTGGTCTGTGCCTCCCTCGGCTACCAACCCCGTCCCCTGTGTCTGCCTCTACTGGCCCGTCTGCTGCTGCTGCTGCTGCCCCGTCTGCTGCTGCCCCTGGGGCTGCTGCGGCAGATGGTCCTGTGGAAACACTGGGCCCGGGCGGTGCTGTGGCTGCTGCCACGCCGGAGTCCCGTAAAACGGCTGCTGAAGGAACTGCTGCTGCGCTAGGTGGCCCAAGAAGGGCAGGTGGTGCCCCCCAGGAAAAGGGGGTTGAGGCCAGAAAAAAGGGCCTCCCTGTGCGGGGTGTACGAGGGGCTGCTGCTGTGGGTGGAAGTAGCCCTGCTGGAACGGCTGCTGCCCCCACGGGCCAAAACCCTGCCAACCCCCCTCCTGTCTCCCCCCGTCACGCCCTCCTCCCCCCCAACGTCCACCCTGGTCCCCACGCCACCCCTGTCCACTCCAGGGCCCGCGCCGGTCACCCGGGCCACTGGGACGCTGCCCCCAACCTCCCTGAGCTGAGGCTGGAGTCTGGCCAGTCTGGCGTCCAGAAGGCTGGACGGGTGGCTGCTGCTGGCGAGCCTGCTGCTGTCGCTGACCCTGCTGCTGCGGCTGC
>BQMB01001522.1:50000-60662 GCA_027943415.1 Closterium sp. NIES-67 | reverse complement strand
ACCTGAGCCCACGACAGAGTCGTCAAAGATTCTCGCTCATCGCATATGAGGACATCGAGATACAGCAGTCGTTGATTTCCTCGTACGATGCGTCGATCACACGAGTGACGACGACCTCTGGGTTCCCGCAGCTACGCTCGGCGAACACAGAGTTGTTCGGGGACTATTACACCAACGACGTATCCCGAATGTGGGTAGTCTCATCCCGGAAGGGGGGGTGGTGGTAAGGAAATTCCTTTTTTTCCTTCCTGGGCCCGACTACAGCGCGTACGCCCTCGACTCTCAGAATTCCAAGCTCGGCCAACTTCTTCGGTCCTGAACCACTTTGCGAACCCAAACCTAGACGCGTGGCGCTTCCGTAGTTTTCGTCAACCGGACCGCCCCAACCTGTTCGCGTGGTTCTCGACTAGCCCCCTATTCGTGCCTAGGCCCTCATTTGTATCGAGACTCTTGAATCACGACTCCTTTATTAAACTACCTGTTATCACTTTGAGTAATTCATAACACAATGGGTAGTAGTTACAAAATACTTTTGTTAATCTTTTTGAATGTGTTTGTTATAATGTTATTTCATACGCACATTCACAAAATGTGAGCATTAATTGAAACCTTTTACGTCACTACAAAGGCCTACAAAATACCCCCAAAATGCAAGCTTGTTACTATGTCACAACTGCCTATACTGTAACCATTGTTACCATATTGGCTATTGGTGCCCAACCTTTCTGCTGTTGTGTTGAAGGCTGTTCAAAGAAAACCTTGGTGCATTCCCGATTATATCCCTAACTAATTAGCGCATTATCGCGAGTAGAGAACACGCACATCTGAAGTTCCGCATTACTTCATATAGGGGATGCGCGTGTGTGACAACAGAAACTTGAGTCAAAAAATGAACAGTACAGCGAATGTTGTAGCGAGGAAAGGCTTCTTAAAGAGGCGACTGCTAGAATAGCGAGAAAATTTGACTAGGAGCGGAAAATGGGGGGACACAAGAACACAAGTGTTATCCTCCCTAATAGCTGACCTAGCTAGGTTATACAAACTTAACTAACCTAACTAGGTATACATATATATGTATATATATATATGTGTGTTTGTTGACACACCCCCTAGCCTAAGTAGAGGAAGCGTTTAACAAGCCAAGGCAGCACTACTAGTCTGATCACTGAGACAAGGGCCATAAGGCCAGTCAACAAGTGTAGCAAGACAAGTAGGTATGAAATAACAAGTATAATCTGGTATAGCATAGATCTGGATACAAGGAGCGGATCTGCTATTGAGACTAGATCAAGCTGAGTACAGAACCGCTGATGGTCACGAGGCGGTAGTTCCTTGGTGAAGATATCTGCAGTGTTGGCCTCTGAGGCCAGATATACTACACGAGCCTGACCGGGCTGCTGCAACTCACACAGCAGAAATTACCCCAGCTGGATGTGCTTCGCCCTGTCCTCAAGTCGAGTCTCCCGACACTGGAGGATCATGGCCCTGTTGTCCGCAAACAGGGTCGGAGCAGACCTAGGCTGCTCACCTAAGTCAGTAAGCAAGAACGTCAACTAGCGGAACTCCTGAGCTTCTTTGTGTCCAGTAAGTACCACTAGCTTCGGTCCTCCTAGTACAAGCCCAAGTCCTGATGTACTCGCCAGATACTGTAGCACCCTCTTGGCAGCCGACCATTAAAGTGGTCGGTGCCTTCCTGTTGCAAAAAAGCGAGCAAGGATACTGAGAGGGTACGCTATATCTGGATAAGTGCACATCATCAGGGACATGAGGCACCCAATTAGCTCTGCGTATGGACCACTGGAATCGACCAGCTTAGCCAGAATATGAGCAGATAGCTTGTGATCCACAAGCAGAGGGGTGGGCTATTCAGAGGAAAATTGGACACTGAACCGCTAAAGGATCTGCTGCACCATATGGGACTGGGAGAGTGTGACCGTGCGCACGGCATGCCCAGATAGCGCCTCGGCTCCACCAAGTTAGTGCAGGTGTGCTGCCTAAGTAACTCGGCCTTCACTTACTCCAGTACGTTTCTGTCAGGAGTAGGAAAGATTAGATCGTCTAGGTACATTAGGATGTAGAGCGAGGTCTGGCCAACACGAAGATGTGAAGAACTATAGAACAACAAGTATGGTGTAGAGCATGTCGTGCCACTTACGGGATGCATGACGCAGACCGTAGTCAGGGTAGTGCAAGCTCCACTGGGTCCCAACTGGGAAGGACCCAAAGAAGCCTAGTGGGTGCCAAAGGTAGATCTGCTCATGCAGACTACCCTGCAAAAAGGCCGTGGAGAAGTCGAGTGAGTCAAGGTCGCAGTCACGTTGCACGACTAGGTGAAGGAGCACCCGAGGAGTAGTCATCTTTGGGGTAAGGGAGAAGGTCTGGAAGAAGTCCACACCCTTTCGCTGACTGAAGTCTCTCGCCACGTAAGGCGCCTTGAACTTCGGCGGTGCGCGCTTCATCTTGTAGATCCACATGCCATCGACTACGTTCGCCCCAGATGGGGAACTTCGTCGACGTAAGTGCCTATAGATGTGTAGGATGCCATCTCTGCCTCCATGGCCTGTATCCGCTGCGCTGCCCAGGCACCCGACACCGCCTTAGCATAACAGTGTAGGATAGGGATGTCCAGGGCATCCGGACTGCCCTCTAGGGATACAAGCATAGCACAGAGATGGGGTACAGCGGTAGTAAGTTAAGCCAGCTCATACTGTCTGTCCTCTAGGACATCGCTGCCAAGGGCAGGTGCACCCCCGACGGACGGAGAACAGGCAGGGTCAGAGACCAGAGCTGCAGCACAGTCAAGGCGGTGGCTAGCAGCGAAGTCAGCATCAGCAGCGACAAGTGCAGAGACAGTCTCAAGAGGAGCGGTAGGACAGGGACTGGAGAAGCACGAGAACGAAGAACCATAGGGTGGACACTAGCACTAGGAGAGATTGGACGAGCACCAGGGGGACGTTGGACCCAGTGGGGAAGGACGAGGGACTAGGGACGAGGGGGGCAGGGGACAAGATAAGGGACGGAGGAGAGCGAAGGGGGAAACGAGCCGAAGAGGAGTCGGGGGGGGGGGGAAACAACGGGCCGACAGGTCAGGTGGGATGGGAGGCACAGTAGGAGGGACGGGCGGTCGGTCAGGGGAGCCGGAGGACAAGCCAAGGAGACGAAGAGCAGACTGCGAGTGCTGCCGTGGCTGCTACTGCTGCTGCTGCTGCTGCTGCTTCTGCTGCTGCAATTGTTGCTGCTGCTGCTGTGGCTCCCTCTCCTCTCCAGGACCTCCAGCTCCACCTCGGCTATCACCTGTACTCTTCGAAACAACACTCCTAGGACTATCATCCCCTAACGCACCACACACAGTACCAGCACCCCCAGAGTCAGCACCCCCTAAGCTAGCACCCCCTGAACCAGCACCCCCTAGACCAACTCCCCAAGAGCCCACTGCCCCCTGCTCCTGCTGCACCGCTGAGGCTGCTGCGGCCACTGTGGCTGCTGCTACTGCTGCGGAGGTGAGTAGGGAGGCTGCTGAGGTGCCTCGGGTACCGGGGCTGTGGGGGAGGCACCGCAGGGACAAAAGGCGCACCCCCAGCGACGGGGCCCCAAGAGTATGCGGACTTCCCCACGAGCCCTACCGAGGGGAACGGAGTGGCGTAAGAGGCACCAGACAGGACCGGGCGGGATGGGAGGGATGCGGCGGGAGAGGCGGGGACGAGGAAGAGAGGGGGAGGAGGGATAGGAGAGCTACAGTGAGGGAAGCGCTAGTAGTAGAGGAGCGTCTCGTCGAAGCTAACGTTAAGAGAGCAGAAGAATCGGTGGTGTACCGGGTGGTAAAATAGCCAGTCAGGGATATCAAGAGGAAATGTGAGGAAGACACAAGGGAGAGTGCGGGCTGAGAGCTTGTCTGTGCTAGTGGCATGGACGTGAGAAAGGCTGCCCCAAACATGGAATACAGAGGCGTCACTAGGGGACCCGGTCTAGAGCAGGGTCGGCGTAACCTGTGGGCGCAGGGGGCCCGACCATAGGTTAAGTTGGTGAGCTGTGTAGCACACGACGAACGACCACAAAAAATGGGGTGCACTGCTGTGGACCAAGGAGATGCGAGCTACCTTGATGATCAAGCTGATGCGTTGCTCAGCAACCCCATTCTGCTATGGTGAGTCCGGCAAAGTGCACATCTGGCGGATTCCCTCTGCAGGGGAGAATTGACCTAGACGGCCGGAGGTGAAATCGCCACCACGATCAGAGTGTAGATGGACTATGGGCAGGCGATGCTGGGTGCGGGCAGGGAGCAATCATGGGATGAGAGCATCACGTGGAAACACCGTGGTGAAGCGCGTAAAGTCGTCAACAACGATGAGAAGGAAGCGCTTTTTGCTAAGACCATGGACTTGGGCGGGGCCCCAAACATCCATGTTTAGCGGTGCTAGGGTAGGAGGAAATGAGGAGGAGTGAGGAGCGGCGCACTGCTGGCCCTCGACGTAGGAGGTGGTTATCATAACGAAAAAATAGACGAAGATTATCATAACAAAAATATACAGTTTAGGCATAGTATTTGGGGTGTAGCTAGACCAGGTGCGTGTGGTGGACCCCCGTGGTAAGAACATTGTCCCATGCACGACTGAGTACTGTGGCCAGATTCTCGCAGAACATATTTGTACATTGTCCGCTGGTTCGGAGTAGCTACCATGCATTTTCATTGCATGCACTAAGCATGCACTAAGAGCGTAGTATGTATTTCGGGTAGGAATGTTCGGGATGGAATTGCCACTGAGCTCTTTCTTCCTTCGATCAGCGCTCTCTCTGGACCAAGGGCGTGGTACTTCAGTAAAACAGGGCCAAGTTGCATAACTCTGGAAGCACAATTCGCGAAATCCGTCGCGTCGAGCGCAACCCGATGCTAGAACCTCGGATTGCGCTTTTCGGGTAGGGATCACAACTCATCTGGAACATTGGCTTGTGCTTGAGGAATGCGAAGTGCCTGAAATGAAACACGAAACCTCAGTTACCAGATTCCTGGAGCGGAGTCAATTTTCGCATTTTGCTTCTTTCGCGCGTAGCGGCCTTTGAGTTGCGCAACCTGAATTGCGCATCACTCTCAGTATGTTCGCCAACTTGTTTGGCAAATAATGTCGAACCGCATTACTTTCGCGAGTTGCACGACTCGGCCAAGTTGCGCAACCCACGTTTTTCCAAGGTTCCACGACCTGGAAGGCGCGCGGGGCTCCCAAGAACCTTCACCTCGTTGCGATCACTTGGATGCCTCACGCTGGATTTGCTACGACTGGAGGCTTTCACCGTGATTTCGGCAATTTAGGCCGCCTAAAGTCCCTTCAGCTGAAAGACTACTAGACTCTTCCTGATTCCCGGAACCTATTGGGTAGCTTGCCTATCTAATGCATCAGCGGCTCCGGAATGTTTTACGCGCCTGATACTTTTTCCAAGCTGTCATGTCTGGTGCTCCTTGAAAATCACAAATGCAGCTTCTTTTCTCCGCGGCCCATGAATCTCGGTCATTTGCAGGCACTTGAAGGCATATTCATGGAGGAGGTGTTTGGAATTGTCGGGCTTCCCAAGACTCGCATGCAGCTGCAGCGGCTGTGGCGCCCCTCCCTAAGTCGCTGCTTTAGAATTATTTCTCTGCCTGGGTCACTGTCTCTTGTCTCGTCGCTCACCTGTCTCGACCCGGCTACCCCATCACTTCGAATTATGCCCAACAACATCGGGCAGCTGCCAAAACTTCGGAATTTCAAGTTGGATGCTCCATGTCTCACGCGCTTCCCAGATTCTATCACCCAAGCCACTGTGCTCCAGCGACTCCCTAGAAGGCATCCAAACTTTTATGTCCCTGCCTGAAGAAAACAGGCAGCTGAATTCTTTGGAGGTCTTGATCTTAGCCACCCTTCCCTGGGTTTCCCACCTGCCCGAATCCCTGAGGCAGTCGAAAAATATATGGGTGCTGATGAGATACAAGTGTGAGTAGCTGCAGCAGCTGCCAGACTCCCTCGCCCAGCTATCTTCCCTCGACAGATTGGGCGTGTCTTTCTACCAAGCGCAAGCTGCTCCGCCATGAGGGTCGGCCAGCGCAGCCTACGCACTACGCCGAGTCGACTGCAGAGCCCTCACCCACCTCCCTCCCTCCTTCTCCAATCTATCCTCCCTCTAGTACCTGGAAATTCGGTTCGCAGAGAGCCTCCAAGGCGGGCTGCCAAGGCACTTGAGAAGCCTCAAGCGGTTGGACCTCTGCTCCCTGCCGCAGTTTGCCTTCTTGCCGTCGCTCCTTGGCCTCGCTCTCTCACCCACCAGCCTAGCACTGCTGCACTGCAAGGAGGTTACGGAGCTGCTCGACGAGATCGGACGGCTGAAATTGCTTGAAGATCTCACAACCGTGGGCTTGGATGGATTGGCTTCGCTCCCTCCATCACTGAAAAGGAATTGGCCTACAATTTGACACGGTAGTTTTTTTGCCGGGAAAGTGTCGAGAAAACCTCCCCAACCTCATAGCAAGTGACAGAGCCAAAAGTCACATGTTCACAGCAAACACACATATCACTCAAATGTGACATATCTGCAACCTAAGTGTACCAAGATTTCAAGAGACAATGTGGCCTGCTTGAAGTGGTTAATTAAAACTGTGTCCATGCAACAGATTTTTTGCACAATTTGGAGCTTCCCCACTGTAAGAGTGTGGTTCGATGATGGGGAATAGTTGGCCACACGTTTTACAGTTGACACCCACGACGAGAAGGTTTGCGAAACAATTTGCAGGCGAAAAACTTCTGTGACTACTCCGAGACACATGCACAAGTTCTTATTGGTACAATGTACCAATCAAGTAGCTCAAAACCACCAATCCCATCCACCCAGTCCACACCACACCTCCAACCACTCACCTCCATACTGACATGTGTTGCACCCCCATCCCAATCTGACGTGTCCACCTAAAACAAGGATAAAATATCGACTACCCTCTTTTCGAACCACGTCAAAGTTGTTAACTAACCAAGTGACCTATCAACACTCTACCTTATCCGCAAATTGTCGCATCCCTAAAACACAGCCAACTACGGCGCTTCAAAGCGATCTTCCTTCACCAATGCCATCTTCCGCCCAACCACACCTACAGTATTTTTCTATCACTCCTCACTATGTCGACTCACCATTCCCACTTGTACTCACAGACTGCCCATTTTGTCGCGAGACCTGGTAGCACCTGCATTCCCTGGCTTTCCCCATGAATCTTTCGCGACTCATGACACCTCTTTCGATTCTTCATGTGCTGTTAACGGCTTTAAATTTGTGCTTAACTTACGCTCCTTTCAAAATAACGTTGAGTCATTCCCCTTATTTTGTGTTTCTGCATACCCGCCACTGCTCTGCTTCCAGAATGTCTCGCTCAACCCGAACCAGCTCCGTGGCATTGAAGGCGATCTTCGCGTGCTCATTGACCAGCGGGGATGGCATCGATAGTGTGCGTGCGGAGTGCAAGCCCGACTCTCCTCCTGTTCTCCCATTTTTTTCCCTCTTGTTGTATTGTGCTCCTTCGTGCGTGGGATGTCACGTTCCGTTTCTCATGATGTTTCTCTCTTATTTGTTTTCACATGCCTAACACTTCCTTGTTGTGCCGATAGAACTGCTATCTGAGGTCTTGCATCCGCCAGTATACAAGCGGTAATAAATGGGGCAACTTCTTTCTATTTGCCTGTACAGCTCTACCTTTGTGAAGAGCCATTGCTTGTTCTCGTATTGCTTTTCTTCAAAACTGCCTCACTCTGCAGATCGCCGATGATGACATGCAATTAGGTAGGTATGCGATGGGTAGAGTCGTTTTATTGGCCGGTATAGCTCCACTTTTCATTATGCTGATTGTTTTTTGTATTGTCTCTCTTCGAAACCGTCTAATCCTGCAGAACTTTGACAATGACATGCAGTATTGCAGGTACGCATGTGTCAAACAAGTATATTTTAGAATTTTTGTCACTCTTGGTTTTTCTTTCCCTTGTGAAGAGCTAATTTTATAAACAAGACTGAGATTTTGTCATGCTGGTCGTATTGGTTAACATTTGTAGTTCTCTGCTACCTTGCCTCCATAAATTATATATTTTATGTAGGATTGTAACCAATCACGCCTCTATTCTGATAGTTACATCGACGCTCCTTTGATATGATTGAATGAAATTTTGTAGCGATGAACAAAACGATGTCGTACTAGGTACCCCTATCTCAGAATCGACAGATTTCGCCAATGGGAAGACACCGACATTTTCGTCGGTGGCACATTGCATGCAAATTGAGTGCATGCAGCAGCATTATACATGCAAACGAACACCCACTTTCAGTGGTCCATTTGGCTTCCGTTACAAGGCTACCAAGCGTATCCATTGTGGCGTACGTTTCATTTACCACGCGGCACTTGTATACACACATGCTTTCGAGTCACATTTCTGTAATCCACCTGGGGACATTGTCGATGCAATTAGGGTACCTGCACGTGGCATTCCCGTCACATTCCGGATACCTGTGCAAAGAAGCTCTACACCCAGACTCTAAAGCACCCATGTTCTCGCATCCCCGGAATGACTCTTTTGTCACATTTTTCCGGGCCTTGCCTTTTCTGCAATGTCTGTCCCTGTTAGAGCTGCCGCGGCTGCGGATTCTTCGAGTGCGGAACTGCAGGAGGCTCAAGACCCTTCTTAGGATGAAGAGCAGGGGGATTGAGAGGTGGGGGATGGACGGGTGGGGGATGGACAGCTGAGGGATGGAGAAATGGGGGATAGACCAGTTGGTGATGAAAGGCAGGGGAAGCAGCTAGGGAAGGGGAAGCAGCTAGGGCAGGGGAAGCAGCTGGGGCAGAGAAAGCAGCAGGCAAGCAGGTGGGCTGATCCTTGGGGAAAAAAGCCCAAGGCGTAGCCATAACTTGAGTAGCAGCTGCCGCCATGGCGGTACCAACACACCCACAGGCAGTGCAGCAGACACATTACTCCCATCCCTACGGATTCTCCAGCTCATGGGTGTTCCCTTTCGATCGCCCACCCCGTCGTTCTCCCGCCTCTCTTCACTGACCAAGCTGCACATTAAGGACTCTGACTCGCTGCGCTCACTCCCTCATTCAGTATCTCACCTGTCGCGGCTGCAGGAGCTCTTGATATCCATGGAATATGGAAGCGTTGCCAAAAGCACTCTGGTTCTCGATGCTTACTGCCCTTGACCTGGTTTGGCTAGAAAGTTTGCGTGAGCTGCCCGTGTCGTTGGACATCTGTCTCTACTTGAAGTGAACAAAGCTCCTGGATTCGTTCTCCAACTCTCCAAGCTGCACATGTGCATGCATCTCAACTTGAATATTTCGTGCATTCCAGAAGATCTTTGGACAATCTCCTCCCTCAAGACCCCGTTCCTTGCAAAACTCCACAATATTTGAAACCTGCCCGAGTCATTCCTGCAGCTGCCCCGGTTAGAGAAACTGAAAGTATCGAGGTGCAGCCTGTTCGCCAGCACCCTTGCTAGGATCTTGTAAGTGCTATTGAGCAACGTGATTGGCCTGTAATTCTGAAGTCGATCTGGTGGCCCTTTCTCGTGAAGCAGAACAGTAACTGCTTCCTTGATCTGCTGCAGGAAGAGAATTGTGTGATAAAACCCTTCTACCAACTTCATGAAGTCCTTCTCCAGCTCTTCCCAGTTCTGTTCAAAGACCTCTTTGGGTAGCCCATCCTGGCCCGAGACTTCCCTCCTGCCATTTGTCTCAGAGCCGCCTAGACCTCCTCTACCGTCCAGCTGCTGGATAACACCATTCCCTCCTGTTCTGTGAGTGACTTCCCCTTTTCAGGAGACCACGACACCACACCGCCAACCTGGTCCTTCTTGCCGAACATCTCTTCGAAGAACTGAGAGGCCGCCTTCAGGACCACTCGCGAACCTCGGAAATCTTTCCCATTATGGACAACCTTCTCAATCCAGGGCTTTGCCTTCCGCGCCTGAATTTTCCCCGACAGGAACTTCGAGGGAAGCTCTCCATCAAGCTCCGCCTTCACCCCAGCCATCAGCTAAAGCCTGTCCCTTTCCCAGTGCTGATAGTACTTCAGCCTCGTGTGTTGAAGCTGGAGCTCCACGTGCCGAACAGCTGAGGACGGGTTCCTCATCACACATTGCCTCAACTCTCCCACCGACTGCTCCAAATGAGAGATTGTCGCCTTAACCCTCTTCCTTTCTTCCCTGGTGCACGAATGCAGGTTAGTGTTCAGCTTCCTGACCAGCTCCACAAAGTCACCCCTCCCCTCCGAATGGTGTCGTGTCGTTACTTTTTTTATGAGTGCCTTTACCCCAGGCCTGCCAACGAGCGACGCATGAAGGCGCTGTTATAGTCACAATAGGCTCAGGTGTGCCTATAATGAGAGATAGACAGCACAGTCAGATTTCCGTCAGACGGCTTCAAATATTGATAACGATCTCCTGGCTGACTCAAATGGTGATCTGTAAGTTGGATCTGGAGCGCGTTGCTGTCGCCTATCAGCAGCAAGTTGAATCATGAAATTCCATGAAGATGTGGCGATGCTATGATGGTTTGACTGGCAGGAGGTATAGGAGCCACTATAGTCTTGGAAGTACAAACTTAGCAAGAAGAATTCGAGAGGGAGATGGTTCCCAGCCTCTACATACCCCAGGAGCCGAGGTCCAGGT
>BQMB01001522.1:0-45000 GCA_027943415.1 Closterium sp. NIES-67 | reverse complement strand
CCAACCATCGAATGAAACAGCTTCCTGTCACTCTCATCCACTACCTCCTCATCAGCACATGGCTCCACAGCAAACCCAGAAGGTAGTGGTGGCTGGCTTTTCCCCATCTTGCAGCCCATACTTCTTAGCCAGCCCCTCATACTACTTCCTCTGGTGCAACCTCAGCACACCCTTCTCCACATCTCTCTCCACATGCATCCCCAAGTGCACACCCCATCTTCCAGAAGCCTCCAACTTCCCCATTTTCTCCTTAGGCACATGAAACACCACCATGCACCCAAATGCCCTCAGCATGATCACAGCTGGAGCACTCCCATACCACTTGGTATATAGGATCAGGCAGCCCTGCACGCCCAAGGAGAGTGCGTGCCCCCTCCTGCAGGGTCCTGTTGAACCTCTCAGCTACGCCATTCTGCTGCGGGTTGTAGGGCACTGTCAGTTGATATTGGATCCCCTTCCTCTTCAACTCCCCCTCAAAATCAGCTCCAATGAACTCCCCACCATTGTCACTGCGGATCACCTTCACCTTGTGTCCTCATTCCCTCTGAGCTCTAGGCATCCACTCCTTAAGGACAGCCGCTGCCACCTCCCCCTTGCTCTTCAAAGGGTAAACCCTTACTGCTCGAGTGTGGTCATCCACAATTGTCAAGAAATAGCGGCTGCGTGAGAGGGAAGGGGCACTTGTGGGTCCCACCACATCCATGTGCACAAGTGCAAGTGGGGTATTGGCTGGTCCTGTAGTGCTGTTGAAGGGGAACTTGGAGAACTTGGTCTCCAAGCATGTAGGGCAGCTCCCAATCTCCTTCACTACCCTTGACCTCCAATCCTTGCACGCTCCCATCCTTCACCAACTTGCCTTGGAGGCAAGCTTCCCTGCTGTGTGAGAGCGGTTGGCGGGGTGTATGAGGACATCAGCCTTTGAGCCCCAGACGCGAAGGGGAGAAATATCGGGCTTGGAGGATGTCCAAAGCTCGGTAGGGGTAGTGGAAGGACGGAGGGGGTGGGGGTAGAGGTTAGTTAGGAGGGTCGCGTAAAGGAGGGCATAGCCCCAAAGAGAGGGCGGGCACGAGGCATGGACTAGGAGACATCGAGCAGTTTTAGTGATCTCCCGAATCCGAGCCTTGGCCAGACCTTTCTGCTCTGGGGAGTGTGGAAGGATATGGGCATGGCGAATGCCATGGGAAATGCAGTATGAGGAAAACTGCTGGTTTAGGAATTTGCAGCCTCCATCGGAGTGGAAGCGATGAACAGGGCGTTTAAAGTGTCTACGGGCCTGCTCTGCCCAAGCGATGATCGCAGCCGGAGCCTCGGCTTTCGTTCGAAGGAGAGAGACCGAGGTATACCGGGAGTGATCGTCGACGAGGACAAGAAGGTAGCGGTGACCCTGGCGGGTAGGGGAGGGGTTGGGTCCCCAGAGATCCATATGGACAAGGTCCAAGAGCTCAGGGCCATATGAGGGGTGGCTTTTATGAGGGAGTTGTTTCAGCTTAGCCTGAACACAAATGGTGCACGGAGGGGCAGGAGAGGGAGGGAGAGGGGGAAGGGTGAGTGGAAGGCCTTTGAGAAGGCCAGTGGCAACAGTGCATTGGAGGGTGGCAAAATTGGGATGCCCAAGGCGGTAGTGGAGGAGTAGGGCGGGATGGGAGAGATCCCGAAAGTGGCATTGGGATGGGGGGTGCTGGAGGAGAGGAGGGACTGGTGGGTGGGGGTTGAAGAGGAAAAAGTGTAGGGGGAGCGGAGGGGGGAAGAGAGACAGCCTGACACAGGGCGGGACGAGGAGTGCGAAGGGTGTACATACGAGAGGTAGGACATAAGGGGACACGGGTGATGAATCGATTGGAGGTGGATTGATACAAGTCATAGTGGGAAGCATGGCTGGGGTAGATCGTAGTCACCCCGGCACGTTGGAGGGCACCTTGGGAGACAAGGTTAGTACAAAGTGAGGGGATGTGAAAACCTGTGACGGAGCCAGAGGGAAAAAGCGGACAGGGGAGGGTGGAGGTGTGAGTGGTGGTGATGGAGAAACTGGAATCTGCCCCAAGGATGGTGGAGGGGGAGGTGAGGGGAGCAAGATGACCGGCGTCACGGAGGACTATGGCGCTTGCTCCACTGTCAATTACAAACTCAAGGAGAGGGGAGGAGTGGGTCCGGGAATACTGGAGAGAAGCCTCATTAATAGATTCGGGATACAGAATAGTGGGATCAGGCTGAGTAACATTACCTAAGAAATCAGCAGAGGGGAAGGGAGTGAAACCGGGAGGACCAGAGGGAGTCTGGGCAGTTGTGGCCGGCATAGCACTCGAAGCAGAGGATTGTTGAGATGGGGGAGGAGGAGCTGCTGCTGCTGTTGCTGCTGTTGCTTCTGTTGCTGCTGTTGCTGCTGCTGCTGCTCGTACTGCTGCAGGTACTGCTGCTGAAATGGCTGTTGCTGCTGGGGCGGCTGCAGCTGCCACTGGGGGTACTGTTGCTGCTGCTGGGTGTACTGCTGCTGCTGCTGTGGAGGGAGAAGGGATTGAACCTGCTGGAGGACTTGGGGGGAGAGGTGCTGTGCCAGGATCTGGCAAAGGGAGGACGGCTGATAGGCGGGAGAAGTGCGAACATCAAGAGTAGTTTGGAGGGAGTCATGGATGACCAGCAAGGTGGGATACCAGTGTTCCCCCAGTCAAACCATTCATCCATAAGTGCCTTGAAGCAGGTGGTTGTGGGATGAGTAGTTTGGAGGCAGCGCTGACCTTTGTTGGTGCCGTAACGAATGAGATACTGACATGGAGGGTAGTTACCCGTGCCCGGCCGCTGCCACCGCCGCGCCCACCACTGCGTCCGCCCCCGCGACCTCCTCGAGAGTGACCCGCCGTGCTGCCACCACGTCCGCCACCACGTCCACCATGTGCCTGTGCGGCATTCACGGTTGGGGGAGACTAGCGGAGGAGTTCCGCCTCAGTCTTTAGGATCCACGCGACGACATCGGTGGAGTCCGGCAGGTAGCGGGCATGGACTTCATCGAAGGCCACCTTGCGTATGTCAAACATCAGTGAGAGGCCGTCGAGGAGGCGGCACACGAGGAGGGAATCGGGAAGAGCTGAGCCGCGAGCAGCGAGGCGGCTGGCAGTGGAGGTGAGGCACCGGGTGAAAGCAAGCGCGTTGGGGCAGCTATCGAGTGTGATCTCGAGGAATGCATGATGGAGTGCGAGGAGGGAGTTTGTGTCCTGCCTGCAGGTCATAGGTGGCACAAAGCTCCTTCTAGAAAGAGGCACAGGAGGAGGGATTGATCTCGCATTTAAGGGAGGAAGGGACGCAAGCAATGAGGATGGAGAGGCATTTGCGGTCAGCCTGAACCCAAGCAGCATAGCGAGTGCGAAACTCACGAGAGTCTGCGGCATACTGAGCAGCGTCTTTGTCGTACTTGGAGATGAGTGCTTTGGCTTCGTCGTGGGCATTCTACTTCTCGGAGTAGGTATGTTGGAGAAGAGTGTAGTCGGCGAATTCTTTGTCGTACTTAGTGCGGAGGCGAGCCCTGCGGTCAGGATCAGTGTTGTACTCGCGGTGAGTGGGCTTGATGGGCTCAGGTCCTGAGGGGGGATCAAGGGGAGAGGGAGGGTGGGGGCCAAGCTTGGCAGGGGGGGAGGGGGCCTTTCCTGCCTCAGTGTCCTTCAGGATATCGAGGAGGCAGAAGTCGTTGATGATTGTGGAGCCGAGAACTGTGGTAATGCTTTGCGCGAATGAGTTCCGGTTGATAGGAACCAAGCCATTGACGTGTCCGAGTGCGACGATGGTGCTGATGTCAACCTCGAGCGAGTCCGTTGCCATGGTGGGTGGGAATCAGCTACCTGCAGCCAGCTACCAGCGACCGGGGACCGGCTTCCAGCGACGTGGGGGGAGGGGGAGGAGGAGAGAGGAAGGAGAAAAAGGACGGGTGCGCGAAGCGCAGCTCTTAAGTTGCCGCAGCCTTTTCTTTGCAGCCACATTCCTATCTCAACGTGGAACCTAATTTTCCAGTCTATCTTGTCCCATTCCTTCATCAAGCCTCCAATCTCTCCCTCTTTCTCTCTCTCTCCCCCCCTCTCTCTCTCTCTCTCTCTCTCTCTCTCTCTCTCTCTTTTTCTCTCTCTCTCCCTCTCTCTCCCTCTATCCCTCTCTCTCTCTCTCTCTCTCTCTCTCTCTCTCTCTCTCTCTCTCTCTCTCTCTCTCCCTCCCTCTCTCCCTCTCTCTCTCCCTCTCTCTCTCCCTCTCTCTCTCCCTATCTCTCCCTCTCCCTCTCTCTCCCTCTCTCTCCCTCTCTCTCCTCTCTCTCTCTCTCTCTCTCTCTCTCTCTCTCTCTCTCTCTCTCTCTCTCTCTCTCTCTCCCTCTCTCCCTCTCTCTCTCCCTCTCTCCCTCTCTCTCCCTCTCTCTCCTCTCTCTCTCTCTCTCTCTCTCTCTCTCTCTCTCTCTCTCTCTCTCTCTCTCTCTCTCTCTCTCTCTCTCTCTCTCTCTCTCTCTCTATGTATATATATATATATATATATATATATCAAGGTTGTTTTGTGTGCATCAACTGTTCGAAATCAGCGAGGTATAGAGCAAGTTAACACCAGGAGGTACGTGTAGTAAGATCACATCAGTCCCTACACATTCCACCTCCACCAATAGCATCCCATGCATTATCCACACACAATACCTGCAAACGAGGCTCGCATGGAAGCAATTCCACCAAGGGAACACCCACGTGAAATCAACCATTCCTCCACTGCTCGTTAAGAAGCCAAGGACGTCACGTTAACCTCTTGGGTCCTCCAAACAGGTTCTTAAAATACGTGTCGACAGGATTCTCAGGCGCTGCAAAGGACAAGGGAGCAAGCAGTCACAAAATTGGTAGTGAACAGGGTGTCATGCCATGTGATGAAGTGGGCCAAAGCTGAATGGAGTGATGGATGTGGGGTGTGTTTGCGTGGGCAGCACAACAGCATACCATCGATTTTCTGGCACCAAGCCAAGTATTTGTCCGCCCTGACGTAGCAGCTGGCCAATCTTTTGGCAGCCATCATCGACGCGCACCATTCCGTTTTGAAGTTCAGCTTCAAGACCTCTTCGCAATGCATAAATCCTGCAGCCCAAGAATGACAGGAAGTATGAGATGTGGAGTGGCACTAGTGATGAATCAAATCTGAGGGTTACTAATATGACACCATCCGATCATCTTGGCAGGGGAATGGGGATCGGGTATACTTACCATCCTGTGTCCACATAGGCGCCTTAGCCTCTGCCGTGGAAGCATATGACGAGAGGGCAATGGCAACGGCAAGCAGGAGAACGAGAGCAGTAAGTGAACCGAGACGGGCCATTGATAGTGGCAGGTAGTAGCACCAAACAAGAGGTCTTGAAAGTCTAGGTCTATGCAGCAACTGCAAAGTGAAGGAAGTGAGAAGATTGTTAGAATGGGTCCGGATAAGATTAGAGAGGATTTCAAAGCTACTAATAGTGCTGAGGGTGGCCCGGACTTATCTTCAGTAGTGCGGTGCATCATTGGTAAAGCCAAGGTTGACCATGGAACACGGAAGCCCGGCCATTGAACCTCAACGTGGTTCTTCATGGCGTCGAGCCAGGAACGCGTCCAAATGGTAAGCCAGATTTGACAGTCAAGCAACCTTTGACATTGGGTAGCCGATACGCACGTACACAAGCAATATGACATGAAAAACCAAGACACAAAACCACAATGCAAATGCACGCAAGTCAAACACGAAGATATAATGGGTATTAGAAAACATGACCAAAACTCAACTTCAAATATCTATCAATCAAATGGTGCCAACGGGATTGACCAGATTTGGAGTGAGAAGATTTGGAACGTGATGACTTGAACTTCGACGACTTGGAATGTTCTCGGAATGTGGTAACCGTGAACGTGATGACATGACTGGAGAGGATAACAGGGGGAGAAAATAAGAGGGAAGAACTTGACTCACTAGCAGCGAGAGATCAACTGGAGCGATTAGGTAGGAAGACAAAGGGGGGGAAACAAAGGGGGGACGACAAAGGGGGGAAACAAAGGGGGACGACAAAGGGGGGGAATGGTGGGGGGACAACAAAGGTGGAGGAACGGAGGGGGGACAACAAAGGGGGAGGAGCGGATGGGGGACAACAAAGGCGGAGGAACGGAGGGGGGACAACAAAGGGGGAGGGACGGAGGGGAAGACAAAGGGGGGGAACGGAGGGGGGACGACAAAGCAAGAGGGAAGGACGAGCAAAACCAAGAAGCACCAACAAACCCTAGCAGGGGTGTATTCGCTCTGCCCCAGAAAGCTAACCAAGTACAGGTCAGCACAGTTACTCGCTGTGCCTTTTCTCCACTTTTGATAGGTCAGCACAGTTACTACTCCAATACAGCAATACAACACTTGTTTTATATAAAACTACATTATTGCTGTAGTTTGTATTGTTACTCCTTTAAAATATATTCCCTTACAAAATCATTTTTCTAGTATTGACTCACAAAAATTGTAGTGCACAGTCCCACTGAAAAGAAAAAAAAAATGGGGGGGAAATGCGAATTTAAATTGTGTGAAAATGGAAAAGATGTGGACATACGCAACCCATCCGACGATTTACGTGGAGCCTTGTTGTTTTAGGCCCACCCTGCCCTTTCATGTCTCTGGCATCACGAAACAATGTCCCCGAAACCGGGTTGCGTTTTGGCCAAATTATGTCGACGCGGGCAAATCCTGACGGAAATGGTTCGGGATTCGAACGGTTTTAGGTGAAGTGGGGCGACTGAGTGCCATTTGTGCGTCGGTAGAATTTGCAACCGAAATTTTGACTCCAAAGTTTCATTTGGGCTCGGCGTGATGTCGGGTTGAATGTGCGCGACGCGAGCGGACGATGTGGGTGACAGTTGCGAGTCAGGGTCGAACCCGGAGCGTGTGCGAGACCCGAGTGTACTGCAAGAAGACCCCAGGCTAGAAAAAAAATTGCCTCGGGTCTTAGAGAAAATTGACGATGTATGCCTGGTAGCCGACAAATATAACCGCCTTAACTTCTTGCGAAAGATCGATGCCATTGCAATCTTGCGGATAGCTTGCTGTATTGTCGCATTTCGTTTTTCCAACTAATTGCGACTGTTTCGCTGCTGATCCATCAAAAACACTAAACCCGCAGTTAGGATGTGACAACCCGCGGCTCCTTTGACCGCGGTCTGCCTCGGGTCTGACGCTCGCCCCTGAATCATCCCTAAAACTCACAATAGTTTTTATATTACATTGGGTAACTGATTAATCTCAATTGTAAGGAATTACAATTCCTTACTGCTCTAGATTACAGCACGTACACCCGAAGACCTCACAGGTTCGGCCTCGATTGTCGGCCCAAACCTTCCCGAGCAGCGTTCCAACACCCTTGCCACCCTTCCAAGCCACATCACATCTCGAGGTTCTTGCCCTAGCACGTACGAGCCCTACTTTAGCCAGTTCGCTCGTCACTTGCTCAATCAATTATTACTCCTAGGTTGTTCTTCCATTACTCTGTCGATTGTTCCATTCCCACTCAAAACACTTGGTATTCAGAGCCACTTTCCTGGCGCAGTAGCTTCCGCCTGCCCGAGAATTTTTCTCGGGGCGGGAGGGAGGGATGGCTGGTGGGCTGCGGGGCTGCACAACAGTTGGCTCGGAGCTAATTTGTTAGCTCGTCCGACTAAGGCGTGTGCGCTCCCTTCGTCACTAGACCCCTGCCTTTGGACGGCCAGGATTTGGTCCTCCCTCCCCCAATGAACGGACAGATGTGGCTGTCACGGAATTTATTCACTACGTGATTTGGTGAATAGTGCATTTTACTTCGGTGGTTATTGTGTGAAAAACACGCGTCGTCGGCAGCACCTGACAAGATTCTGAAGCGAGTTCGTCGGGTGGCTGCGACAACGGTTGAAAAAAAAAAAACACACACACACAAGAAAAACGAGCCTTCCTGGGGGGCTGAGTCTTCCTTCTCCCCCTTCCTTCCTCCTCTGCTGCAGGGACTTGGATGCTCTCATGGCATTGCTGCAAATCTGGTCGGTTCCCGCGAGCACTTGTAGCATAAGGCGGAAGTGATGGTGCACGCTCATCACCTTGCTGCACCTCCTCCTCCTCTTCTCCCCCATTCATTTGAGGAGATTGCCTCGTGACTGTGCTGCTGCTACTCAGCTCCAAGGGCAGCTCCACATGCTCCAAGCCGGTACTCTTCACCTCTCCAAGCCGCACACCAATCTTCGCTTGGTTCTCCGCCTTCCACTCCTTGTAAGGTAAGTTTACCATGAACTTGCAATCTCTGCTCACCAAGAAATTCTTGGTAAATGGGTCCCAAAGAAGCCATCCCATGTTGCCTTGGCATCAAGCTTGTTGTGCCGAAGTTTCTTAGGCACAAGTGCCATGCACATGCACCCGAACACCCGAAGCATATCCACCTTCGGCTTCCTTCCAATCCACTCCACATAGGGCACCCATTTGTCTTCTCCCACATGAGTCAAGGCTCTGTTCTTGGCCACACAAGCATGCCGCACCGCATCCGGCCAAAAGTAATTGGGAAGACCGGCTTCAAAGAGAAGTCCCTGAGCCGTCTCCGTGAGTGTCCGATTCGCACGCTTGGCGATGCCGTTCATTGCAGGAGAGTAGGGCATGGTAAGAGAGTGTATTATGCCCTGCTTCTTCAGCCAAGTTGAGAAGTCCTTGCTCAGGAACTCTCTCCCACGGTCTGTGCGAATCGCCTTCACAAGCCAGTCTTGTTGCCGTTCCACCATCGGCAACCAATCGGTGTTCACCGTCTCAGCTACATCACTCGTCTTGGGCAGCACATACACCCAGGTCATGCGAGTGTAGACATCCACAATGGTGAGGAAGTACTCAGCTCCAGCAGCTCCAAGCTTCAAGGGGCCCACCACATCCATCACCACCTCATCACATGGTGCCTTCACCGTTGTCTCCGAGCTACGGAACGGGTAGCGGGTGAACTTGGCTTGCATGCATGTTGGATAGCCAAGCACCTCATTGGGCTCCCCCTTAACACGTATCCCACCGACCATCTCTTGCTTAACAATCTGCTGCAAAATGGGCAATGCCACATGCCCCATTCGCCGATGCAAGGTCAGCCAATCACACTCTCCCGTAGCGGAAGTTGGGTTGGAGAAAGCGGCACTCGCAATTGTGCCCCACAAGCTCTCTCCTTACTCCTTTGCCGATGCTTTTTTTGCTGATATTAGCCTTCTCCTCCTCATTTCCACCATCTTTGGCTAATGCACCACTCTCCTTAGGTTCACACGCCTTGCTAGTCCCTCCAAGATCGCAGTCCTTCGAGTCACTCTTGGTGTCACTTTGCTTTCTATGATCACCGCCACCAACCGCTTCACTCTTGGTGCTGACGCTTGCTGCCACTTGCCTCTCTTTAGGCATAGGGACCACTGGGATTTGCCACATCTCATTGTAGATGTCCCTGTCCTCATGAAGGTCCCAAAGCTTCCGTTCTCCAAGCCTCGCGGTATAGGTTTTGGATCCCTTGGAAGATGTGTCCATGCCGGCCTTTTTGCAAACGCCGCACGGAAATCAGGTTAGCTGCAAGGTTGGGCACCCAAAGCACGTTCTTGAGGCCCACCATCTTCCTATCAGCACCCTTGAACATGGCCTTGCCCATGCATTTCACCTCTGCTCGCTGCCCCAAAGCCGATGTAACATGCTTGACCGGCGACGGTTCGAGCTCGGTGAGCAAGTCCGCACGAGGTGTCATGCTATAGGTGGCGCCGCTGTCGATCACCCAAAAGTCCAGAGAGTGAAAGGTGACCTTTCCCACAGTAGCTGGCTCCTCAAAGCCTTCCACAGTTCGCGCTGCTGCTGCCGCTTGCGTGGAGACAAAGAAGAATTGGCCCGGGTATCGATCTTCACTCGGGCCCGCCGTCTCGTAGTCTCCACCTTTCATGCTTGCTGCTTCGCTTCTACGACCACCACGGCCTTCACGACCTCTGCCTCTTCCTCCCCTTGCTCCTCTGCCTTCTTGGCCTTGAGAAGGGGTCCAACTATTAGGCAGTTTGAAGCAATCTCTCCACATGTGGCCGGTCTTGTGGGAAAAGTGGCATTCGCCATCAAATCGACCGCGCCCACACCCGTAGCCATTGTTGTTGTTGTTGCTGCCATATCCTCCATTACCACGGCCTCCATTGAGGTAGCTGCTTCCAAATCTACCTCCTTGCCCTCTGCCCCTTCCATGGCCGTGCCCACGGCCCATGCTTGCAACTCCGGCACCATCGGGACCCGCCAATTCACGACGGCGGAAATCTTCTTGCAAGATTTCCCGCTTCACATCTTCGAGCGAGGGGCGGGGCAGATCTCGATTTAGGTTGATGATGAGCGAGGACCATGAGTTTGGAAGTAAGGCCAGCAGCTTGGTCTTCTTTTGAAGGTCACTGTAGTTCAGCTCAGCTCCTTCGAGCCGTGTCAACAAGTCGAAGAATTTCTGCACTCCTTCCTCCACCGGTTCGTCTTCGTCAATTCTAAGTGCCGCCATTTGCCGCTCCAAGACCACAGTCACCGCCGCTGTTGCAGGAGCGTGTACAGCCTTGAGAGCCGCCCATGCCTTTGGTCCCTTTGCTGGTTCACGCTGAAAAGGCATGATGTGACGGATTTGGCTGCTCCCCAACGCTTGCCCAAGTAGAAGATAGCCTTGCGCGCTCTTCCGCACCCACGGGCTCTTCTCTGGGTCGTTCTCGGGGCGCTTCTCCGTTCCTTCCATCACCTCCAGCAGATCATAGTGGTCAAATTTGTTCTCCATCTTGAAGGACCACTCAGCAAAGTTGTCACCGTTGAACTTGTCAAGGCCAAACACTCTAGGCTCATCCCTGGAGGGGCCAAGGCTAGGTTGCACGGGAGCAATGGGTGGATCTTGGTGTTGGCCTTGTACTTGGGCGTCTTCTCTGCCTCCAGCACCTCTGCCAACTGCTTCCCTAGATCTAAGCATGGTCGAAATGGCTCCAAGAGGCTCTGATACCACTTGTTATAATCACAATAGGCTCAGATGTGCCTAAAATGAGAGAAATTGTGCAGAGTCAGAATTCCGTTAGACAGCTTCAAATATTGATGCCGATCTGATCTGTGCTTCAAACGGTAATCTGTGAATTGGATCTGGAGCGCGTTGCTGTAGCCTATCAACAGCAAGTTTAATCATAAAATTCCATGAAGATTTGACGATGCTATGGCGGTTTGACTGGCAGGATGTACAGTAGCCACTATAATCTTAGGAGTACAAACTTAGCAAGAAGAGTTCGAGGTAGGGATGGTTCCCAGCCTCTACATACCCCAAGAGCCGAGGTCCAAGTTGGTGGTACACCACCACAGAGTCCCCAACCACGAGGAGACTCGAAACAAACTCAACAAGGGGCTACACCAAGTGAAATGTAACACTACTTGAAATGTAACACAACCATTACTATTTTCACTATTTTAATATTTGTCCACGTCCCTTGGGCTTGAAATCTTGAGCTCTTGGTCTTGGTTCAGCAAGATCAATTCTTCTTGAGATGATGAGGGCTTGCTGCACACACCTGCGATGAGATGGACACTTCACACTCGACAAAATAGAGAAAGCACATGCGACGCGCAAACGACGACTTGGCATGCGAGTTGTGAAAACTCGCGAATGTCTTGACCGACACAAACCACATTGTGATACACCATTCAAACACACACACAAGCACTATATAGTAATGACATAGACTAACAGGTCATTCCATGCCATGCATGCACACACACAAACAAGGACGACAAGCCGAGTGCAAGCCATAGGGTTGCACCAACATTCCCCCACGTGGTTGCGACAACTATAAGGTCAGAGGCTCCAGGCTGAAAAAAGGGGGGAATAAGCCAGTTCGTCCTGTGCTGGCGGAGGGTGCGACAGTGGAGTGCTACAAAAAAAAGGGGGGGCGGGGGGGTAATTTGTGGTGTTAGGGGGGATTTGCACGGCTGCGCAGCGGTTGGTTTGGAGTTAATATTTTAGCTCCACCGACTAAAGGCGTGCGCGCAAGCTTTTGCTCTGTCCTGCCCCGTATTACGGTTTTACAGCTGTTTACTTACCGACAAAATCGGGAAGTTGGGTGAAAGATGACCTGCCGAAAATATCGGGGAAGCCGTGAAGAAATATTCGAAGTCGACAATCTTGCAGCTGGAGCTCGACACTGTATTTGAAGTTTTCGAAGTGCGGCTAAGCGGAGAGAGTTATCCCAGATTTACACGGGCTACTACGACACGCGATAATGCCTAGGTTTTGTTTGGTGTCATGGCAAGCGCAAAGATGGGTGAACGTCGGCACGCTGCAAAAATGCCCGGTACGAGATGGGGAATTCTTCGAAGACCAGCGGCGCAGCTGTTAAGCACCTGAAGTTTACGGGTATCTGAGAAGCAGCGAAACGGTTTTGGGTAACCTGCAGTAGCCGCGAGATGGGTGAACGTCTGCACGGCCAGCTGGTCAAGGGTACAAGAGTATTTTAAGAGTTTGGGTTACAGCTATGAGGAGAACGACGACGTATGATGCTCGCCAGCCATGATCGACGGCCGAAGACCCATGCCCAGGCGGTGAACGACGAGTACCCTCGATTAAAGGGCTCAGTTCATGCATACAGCTGGTGACAGACCTATGGGGGTGCAGCTAAAGGACGGCGCGTCTGTGTTTATGTGTAGCTGCAAAGCATGGGCACCTGTGAAGTGGAGTTGCGGTATTTGTTAAAGTTAGGGGAGAAGTTCCGACATTTTTGCTGGAAGAAACAGTGAAGCAGTTCAAGGTTTTGCAGTTGGCGTGGTGCCCGCTATATCCAGGGGTACGAGCGCCATCATCCAATTATTGCCGAGTAGTTTGGCTTCATGGAAAGCGAAGGAGCAGTAACTATTTCGGATCTTTCCGAATTTTTCGGCATTTACGGACAAAACGGAGCTGCGGTCGGGTGACCCTGGGTTCGTTTTGAGAGTGTTTACTGGATCGGGTCAGGACAGGTCATTTTCTATCGCCATCATCGTCAAAATCTTGCCAACACCCGCTACCACCTCCATCGTCAATTCGCCTACCTTCGTTCGCTATACAGAACACGACCCCGTCATCCGCTTGGAGTAGTATCGAATCAACAAGATTTGGCAGCAGAACTGTTGGAGCTGTGTTGGGGCCAGCTCACAAGCAGTGGATTGACTCGTGAAGATTTGTTCAGTTTGTCTGGGAGTTATTTCTGGAGCAGTTTTGCTGATTTTAAAGACTTCAGAAGCGGTTTGCCCTGCAGAAGAATTCAACTTTGAAGATTTGAGAGTTCTACCCGTTGGAGTTTCACCGACCTCTTCGACGCTGAGTTTTACCGGAGCTTATGTCGCAGTTATGGTATTTTATGCATACCCTAGAGCAGTGAGTTACCTGGAGGTTTACCTGATTTCGGGACGCTGTTTCTTCTTGGAGGAGGGCGGGAGAGGTGCAGCTGCGCTGCATTCGTCCTCTGCAATTTCGTCATCACCAACTGACAGCCTACAGCATCGCTGTTCATTTGCCCGCAAGAGCTTTCACCATTGCCCAATTTGGTCAGCTGAATAATCGACCAACATTCAATGGCCAAGATCGATTGCGATAGTTTCGACAATTTTCAGCCACTATATCACAATTCAAGATTAACGGCCCCGATTACTTTCGACATCTCAAGTCAAGCGTCATGATGACAAGCGTGCGGTCATGCCACGTTCAACAGTCCCTGCCATCCAACATTATATTCCGCCAAATAAAGTCATTGACAGCTGTTCGATCTGGAGATATCCATCAGATCGACTTCGCTACCGACATTGCTAACTCGTGATAATCGCCCAACGGTCAAGAAATCTCTCGACCAATTTCAGCCGTCCGATTTGGCTCGTCCAAGACTCGTCAGGACAACGTAATCATTAAGCTCGTTAGAAGATTTCAAGACCTAGAGTCTCACTCGAGATTGGATTATTAATCCATCGGGGTATCGCCTCTAGTGTACAGAGGGCTTATTTAGAAGGTGGGAGAGTGTAAGGAATTACAATTCCTTAATGCGCTACATTACAGCGCGTACACCCGAAGACCTCGACCTCGCAGGTTCGGCCTCGATTGTCGGCCCAAACCTTTCTGAGTCATGTTCTGACACCCTCACCACCCTTCCAAGCCACATCACGTCCCGAGGTTCTCGCCCTAGCACGTACGAGCCCTACTTTAGCCAGTTCGCTCGTCCCTTGCTCAATCAATTATTACTCCTAGGTTGTATTTCCATTACTCGGTCGATTGTTCCATTCCCACTCATAACCTCAATGGCTAGCGGTTACAAAATACTTTTGTTAATCATTTTTAATGTGTTTGTTATAACGTTATTTCATACACACATTCACAAAATGTTAGCATTAATTGAAACCTGTTACGTCACGACAAAGCAGGCCCTCACATTTCAAGCCATTTACCCTGATTCAGGGTTTTTCATAGTGTTTTCTTGTACCGGCCGTGAGTTGCTAGGCTTTTTCTGCCACCCAATCCTGAAATTTCAGTTTTTTCATAAGGATGAACTCTGATTGTATTGATTTGTTATTGCTTTAGACCCTGTCTCCTCCGCCTAACATCGGGGGACTACCCTGAATGCCGTAAGCGTGATTTTGTGGCTCTGCTGCCAGGGTTTGTGTGGGGGGGCTCTTTTCCCTGTCCTCTAAAGGATTTCCAGCTCCACCTTGGCCACCACCTGTACTCTTCAAAACAACACCCCCAGGACTAGCACCCCCTGATGCACCACCCACAAAACCAGCACCCCCATAGTCAGCACCCACTGAGCCAGCACCCCCTGAACCAGCACCTCCGGAACCAGCACCCCTAGAACCAACTCCCCAAGAGCCCACTGCCCCCTTCTGCTGCTGCTGCTGCGTCTCCCTGTCCTCTCCAGGACCTCCAGCTCCACCTCGGCTACCACCTGTACTCTCCAAAACAACACCCCCAAGACTAGCACCCCCTTATGCACCACCCACAGAACCAGCACCCCCAGAGTCAGCACCCCTTGAGCAAGCACCCCCAGAACCAACTTCCCAAGAGCCCACTGCCCCGACTGCTGCTGCTGCTGCACCGCTGAGGCTGCTGCGGCTGTTGTGGCTGCTGCTACTGCTGCGGAGGCAAGGAGGGAGGCTGCTAAGGTGCCTGGGGTACCGGGGCTGTGGGGGAGGCACCGTAGGGACAGCAGGCGCAACCCTAGCGACGGGGCCCCCAGAGTCAACAGACTTCCCCACGGGCCCAACCAAGGGGAACGGAGTGGCGTGAGAGACACCAGACGGAACCAGGCGGGGTGGGAGGGGTGTGGCGGGTGAGGCAAGGACGAGGAAGAGAGGAGAAGGAGGGGTAGGAGAGCTATGGTGAGGGAAGCGCTAGTAGTAGAGGAGCGCCTTGTCGAAGGTAACGTTACGAGAGCGGAAGAAGTGGTGGTGTACTAGGTGGTAAAATAGCCAATCAGGGGCATCAAGAGGAAATGTGAGGAAGACACAGGGGAGAGTGCGGGCTGAGAGCTTGGCCGCGCCAGTGGCGTGGACGTGAGAAAGGCTGCCTCAGACGTGGAATACAGAGGCGTCACTAGGGGACCCGGTCCAGAGAAGGGTCGGTGAAACCTGTGGGTGTAGGGAGCACGGCCATAGGTTAAGCAGGTGAGCTGTGTAGCGCACAGCGAACGGCCACAGAATATGGGGTGCACTGGTGTGGACAAAGGAGGTGCAAGCCACCTCGATGACCAAGCTGATGCGTTGCTCAGCAACCCCATTTTGCTGTGGGGAGTCCAGCAGTGTGTACGTCTGGCGGATGCCCTCTGCACGGCAGAACTGACCTAGACGGCCGCAGGTGAACTCGCCACCATGATCAGAGCGTAGACGGACTTCGGGCAGGCGACGCTGTGCGGATGGCGAGAAATCATGGGATGAGAGCATCAGGCACGTCGGCCTTCCGCTCAAGTGGGAATACCATGGTGAAGCACGTAAAGTCGTCAACAATGACGAGGAGGAAGTGCTCCCTGGTAAAACCATGGACCGGGGTCGGTCCCCACAAGTCCATGTTCAGTGTGTGTAGCGGTGCTAGGGTAGGAGGAAACGAGGAGGAGTGAGGAGCGGCGCAATGCTGGCCCTCGACGTAGGAGGTGGTTTTCACAATAACAAAATATGCAGTTCGCATACAGCATTTGGGGTGTAGCTACACCAGGTGCGTTTGGTGTACCCCCATGGTAAGAACATTGTCCCAACTCTGCGCGTCCGAGTACTGTGGCCAGATTCTCGCATAACGCATTTGTACATTGTCCGCTGGTTTGGAGCAGCTACCATGCATTTTCATGGCATGCATTAAGTGCGTAGTAAATATTTCGGGCACGAATATTTGGGATGGAATTGCCACTGAGCTCTTTCCTCCTTCGATCAGTGCTCTCTCTGAACCAAGGGCGTGGTACTTTGGCAAAATAGGGCCAAGTTACATAACTCAGGAAGCGCAATTTGCGAAATTCGTTGTGTCGAGCGCAACCCGATCCTAGAACCTCGGATTGCGCTTTTCGGGTAGAAATCACAACTCATCTGGAACATTGGGTTGCGCTCAAGGAATGCGAAGAGCCTGAAATGAAATGTGAAAACTCCGTTACCAGTTTCCTGGAGCGGAGTCAATTTTCGCATTTTGATTAGCTACTTTCGCGCATAGCGGCCTATTGATTTGCGCAACCCGAGTTGCGCATCGCTCTGAGTCAGTTCGCCAACTTGTTTGGCGAATATTGTCAAAAGGCATTATTTTTGCGAGTTGCGCAACTCGGCCAAGTTGCGCAACCCAGATTTTGCTGAAGTACCACGCCCTAGAAGGCGCACGCAGCTCCCGAGTACCTTCACCTCATTACGATCACTCGAATGCCTCATGCTGGAGGCTTTCAATGCGATTTCGGCAATTTGGGCCGCCTGAATTCTCTTCAACTGAAAGACTGCTAGACTCTTCCTGCCTCCCGGAATCTATCGGGTAGCTTGCCAATCTAATACATCTGTCCATCAGCGACTCCAGAATGTTCCACCCGCCTGATACTTATTCCAAGCTGTCATGTCTTGTGCTCCTTGAAATTCGCAAATGCAGTTTTTTTTCTCCGCTGCCCACGAATCTCGGGCATCTGCAGGCACTTGAAGGCATATTCATGGAGGAGGTGTTTGGAATATTCAGGCTGCCCGAGACTCTCAGGCAGCTGTAGTGGCTGCGGCGCCTCTCCCTTAGTTGTTGCTCCGGAATAATTTCTCTGCCCGGGTCATTGACTCTTGTCTCATCACTCACCTGCCTCGACCCGGTTACCCTATCACTTCGAATAATGCCCAGCAATATCGGGCAGCTGTCAAAACTTCGGAATTTCAAGTTGGATGCTCCATGTCTCACACGCTTCCAAGATTCCGTCACCTAAGCCACTGCGCTCCAGCGACTCCCTAGAAGGCATCCAACCTTCGATGTCCCTGCCTGAAGAAAACATGCAGCTGACTTCTTTGGAGGTCTTGATCTTAGCCACCCTTCCCTGGGTTTCCCACCTGCCCGAATCCCTCAAGCAGCTGAAGAAACTGTGGGTGCTGATGAGATACAAGTGTGAGTAGTTGCAGCAGCTGCCTGACTCCCTCACCCAGCTATCTTCCCTCGACAGATTGGGCATGTCTTTCTGCCAAGCGCTAGCTGCTCTGCCATGGGGTCGGCCAGCGCAGCCTACGCACTGTGCATAGTCGACTGCAGAGCCCTCACCCACCTCCCTCCCTTCTTTTCCAATCTATCCTCCCTCTAGTGCCTGGAAATTCGGTTCGCAGAGAGCCTCCGAGGCGGGCTGCCTGGGTGATTGAGAAGCCTCAAGCGGTTGGACCTCTGCTCCCTGCCGCACCTGCCTGCCCTCTTGCCGTTGCTCCCTGGCCTTGCTCTCTCACTCACCAGCCTAGCACTGCTGCACTGCAAGGGGGTTACGGAGCTGCGCGACGAGATCGGATGGCTGAGATTGCTTGAAGAGCTCACAACCGTGGGCTTGGATGGATTGGCTTCGCTCCCTCCATCGCGGAAAAGGAATTGGCCTACAATTGGACACGGTAGTTTTTCGCCGAGAAAGTGTCGAGAAAACCTCCCCAACCTCACAGCAAGTCGCAGAGCCAAAATTCACATGTTTACAGTGAACGCACACGTCACTCAAATGTGACATATCCGCAACCTAAGTGTGCCTAGATTTCAAGAGACCACGTGGCCTGTTTGAATTGGTTCATTGAACAGTGTCCGTGCAATAGTTTTTTTGCGTGATTCGGAGCTTCCCCGCTGTCAGAGTGCGGTTCGACGACGGGGGATAGTTGGCCACACGTTTTACAGTAGACACCCACAACGATAAGGTTTGCGAAACAATTGGCAGGCGAAAAACTTTTGTGACTACTCCGAGACACATGTACAAGTTCTGATTGGTGAATGTACAGTGTACCAATCAGGTAGCTCGAAACCACCAATCCCATCCACCCAGTCCACACCACACCTCCAACCACTCACCTCCATACTGACATGAGCTGCACCCCCATCCCAATCTGACGTGTCCACCTAAAACAAGGATAAAATGTCGGCTACCCTCTTTTCAAACCACGTCAATGTTGCTAACTAACCGAGTGACATATCAACACTCTGCCTTATCCGCACATCATCGCATCCCCAAAACACAGCCAACTACGGCGCTCCACAGCGCTCTTCCTTCACCAATGCCATCTTCCGCCCAACCACACCCATTTTTCTATCACTCCTCACTATCTCGACTCACCATTCCCACCTGTACTCACAGACTGCCCATTTTGTCGCTAGACCTGGTAGCACCTGCATTCCCCGGCTTTCCCCATGTATCTTTCACAACTCACGACACCTCTTTCGATTCTTCATGTGCTGTTAATGACCTCCGAGCGTTCGTTGACCGGTGGGAAGGGGCATCGATAGTGTGCATGCGGAGTGCAAGCCCAACTCTCCTCACATTCTCTTGTTTTATTTCCTCATGTTGTATTGTGCTCCTTCACGTGTGGGATGTCACATTCCGTTTCTCATGATAATTCCCACCTTTTTTCCCATGGTATGTCCTGCAACTTTGTGTTATCTCTTATTTCTTTTCACATGCCTAACACTTTCTTGTTGCGCCTATAGTACCGCTCTCTGAGGTCTTGCATCCGCCGGTATACACGGGGTAATAAACGGGGTAACGTCTTTCTATTCGCATGTACAGCTCTTCCTTTGTGATGAGCCGCTGCTTGTTCATGGCAGTACCAACACACCCATGGGCAGTGCAGAAGACACATTACTCCCATCCCTGCGGAGCCTCCAGCTCATGGGTCTTCCCTTTCGATCGCCCACCCCGTCATTCTCCTGACTCTCTTCACTGACCAAGCTGCACATTCAGGACTGTGACTTGCTGCGCTCACTCCCTCATTCAGTATCTCACCTGTCGAGGCTGCAGGAGCTCTTGATATTCATGGAATCTGATAGCATTGCCAAAAGCAATCTGGTTCTCGATGCTTACTGCCCTTGACCAGGTTTGGCTAGAAAGTCTGCATGAGCTGTCCGTGTTTTTCGGACAGCTGAGAATGCTCCTGACATTGGACATCTTTTTTACCTGAAGTGAACAAAGCTCCTGGATTTGTTCCCCCAATCTCTCCAAGCTACACACGCGCATGCTTCTCAACTTGAATATTTCGTGCATTCCATAAGACCTTTGGACACTCTCCTCCCTCAAGACCCTGTTCTTGGTAAAACTCCACAATCTTTGGAACCTGCCCGAGTCATTCTTGCAGCTGCCCCGGTTAGAGAAACTGAAAGTATCCAGGTGCAGCATGTTTGCCAGCACCCTCACCAGGATCTTGTAAGTGCTATTGGGCAACCTTGATCTGCAGCTGGAGGAGAGCTGTGCCATAAAACCCTTCTACCAACTTCATGAAGTCCTTCTCCCGCTCTTCCCTGTTCTGTTCGAAGACCTCCTTCGTTAGCCCGACCTGGCCCGGGGACTTCCCTCCTGCCATTTGTCTCAGAGCCGCCTATACCTCCTCTGCCATCCAGCTGCTGGAACTCCATCCCCTCGTGTTCCGTGAGTGACTTCCCCTTTTCAGGACACCATGACACCACACCGCCAACCTGGTCCTTCTTGCCGAACACCTCTACGAAGAACTGAGAGGCCGCCTTCAGGACCACTCGCGAACCTCTGAAATCTTCCCCATTATGGACAACCTTCTCGATCGAGGTCTTTGCCTTCCGCGCCTGAATTTTCCCCGACAGGAACTTCGAGGGAAGCCTCCATCAAGCTCCGCCTTCACCCCAGCCATCAGCTGAAGCCTCTCAAGTGCTGTTAGTACTTCAGCCTCGTGTGTTGAAGCTGGAGCTCCACGCGCAGAATAGCTGAGGAGGGGTTCCTCATCACACATTGCCTCAACTCTCCCACCGAATGCTCCAAATGATAGGTTGTCGCTTTAACCCTCTTCCTTTCTTCCCTGGTGCACGAATGCAGGTTGGTGTTCAGCTTCCTGACCAGCTCCACAAAGTCACCCCTCCCCTCCGAATGGTGCCGCGTCGTTACTTTTTTTATGAGTGCCTTTACCCCAGGGCTGCCGACGAGCGATGCATGAAGGCACCAAATCCCAGGCCCCGCAGCCTCTCTAAACTCAGCACAGATCTGCAATTGAGCCCCGCACCAGTGGTCCGAAACACCAATGGGACCATCATGGTGGTGCGCCTCTACCATATGTGACATGAGATTTGAAGAACTGCACCACACAGGCATTTCCAGCCGGTGAGCCTAGTCGGGACGTTGTGTCTAAGCGGATCATCTACGACGTTCAGGTCACCGATAAGTATGAGATGAGCACTACACGGCAGAGCAGCGACAAAGGGGACTAAGCAACACTCCTGTCTACCAACATCTGCCGCGTAACACGACCATGGTGAGAGCCAACTACTGCTGACACGGCTGCGACTTCTTCGACTCCAACCCACACTCCTTTGACTCCAGCCTCAGCAATAGCTTCCCTTTGTTGACACGCGTCGATGAGTCCACTTGCAGTAGGCGAGTACGGTGATGTGTCTGCAGGATGTGCGCCAGCGCGTGGGCAAATTAAGCTTCGTGCGCCTTGTGGCAGTACCCCTGAAGGCAAATCCACCACTCCCGATCGACACCCATCGAGATCAGGACCAAGGAAGGATCCTTCAGGATCTTCTTCATGCCATCTGAAGCCTTTAGAGAAGATCCAGTCACGAGCATGGGTTAGCATTAGCAAGGTCAGTGGAAACTGGGAACAGGCAATGACTGGGAAGGCAAGACAACCAGAGTTACTGTTCAGGGCATGCACCCTCTCCAAGGTAAGTTTCCAGTTGCTAATGCTGTTCTGGCGGTCAATGACGAGGTCCTCATGGACAGCCATCAGGTGCTGGCTGCCACACAGCTTGCATATGAAGGCCGGGTAGTGGATCAGCAGCTTCTTGTCACCAAGGAGTGGATCATCAATAGCGTGCAGCGGCCGAAACACATCACTCGGGTGCGGAGCCAGAAGACCGCGAACCTTATGCGAGTCCATCCCAAGCTTGCGATTAGAGCAAGCTCGTGATGCCAATGTGATATGGGGTGAGGTGGTTGACCATTCTTGCTCTAATGCCAATGACCATTCTCACCCCATATCACATTGGCATCACGAGCAGACAGAAGAGTGACTTGCAGCTGACCAAAACACTGCTTGGAGATGAAGGTTGGGTGCAGCAACTGGAACTTCATTGACTCCTTGACATTGGCGATAAACGGCGAGCCCAGAGCTCCAGGAGCACGTCAACCGAGTCTTTCACACACAGAATCTCCTTAGCATAACTATTAGGGATCAGAAGCATCAGAATAAAGCTCGCCTTTGCAGCAACTTCCCTTTTCTTTACAGGATTTGGATGTTCATCGGGATCATCACTATAATAGACATCGTCATCATCGTCATCATCCTCCTCTTCTATCCTGAGTGCATCTTGTGAGAACTCCCCGCTTGCAGGGTGATGGAACCGGGTACGGAGCAGCCGCTGGCTAGACCACGGACGGAGGCGATAGAGCAGCAGACGTGTCACGATAGATGGATCAGGAGCAACAGGCGGAAATTGCAGATCCGGCATGGCTGGCACGACAAGAACAGCTGGTTGAGCCGAGAAATCCGTGAATGGGCCAGCGGGCAGAGGAACAGATGGCTGGTCCAAAGTCAGCTGAATAGGCGGATCCGCCAGCAGGGAAGTATCTAGACCAGGCTGGACCAGACTGAAGATGACAGTCCAGCTGACCGTCATCTTCAGACTAAAGATGACGGTCATCTTCCCAGACTAAAGATGACAGTCCAGCAGGGAAGTATCCATCTTCAGTCTGGGAACGACGATGGCTCGATCTGGTAGTGATATTGCCAACGGACTTGGCTGAGGGCTTCGCCATTGTGCGATGATGAGATCGCGAAGGACTACCTGAACTGGCAGAGACGCTGGGGATACTGAGCACGTAACTGTTATTAAAAAGTCGTATTTTCCGAAACTTCGAGTGACGACTAGTTTATAAGCTGCTTGTACGCCATTGGTCAGAGCCTCCATCTTTATCCTCCAATGCTTCTGTTGAGTGCTTGTTGTAGATTTCCATTGGGAGTAGACAAAGACAGCGGACATCCAGCACAACCTGATCCAGAACCTTGGGATTCTTGGAACCCACATAAGTCGGAGGAATTTCCACTGGAGAAAACATTAAGGAAAAGCCGACATGTAGTGTTCGATGTGTAGAATCCAATTGTAATAAAGGATCGATGGCCAGGAGAGAAATTGGTAGGGAAACAGAGATAAGAAAACCCCGTCAGGAGCCATGGCGGCCTTGCAATTGTCATATGCCATATACCAGTATCCATATGGGATATGCCATCATTGCGAGCATGCTTGGTTCGCAAGTGCCCTTTGCTTTCTAGCTGACAAGATCAGGTTATCTATATGAAGGCGTACAGCGCGAGGGAGGGTCGGGCGAGGGTGCATTGGAGCAAGGGACGAGGAGGAGTGGGAGATAGAGGAGGAGGGAGAGAATAGCCATGAAGATGGGGAGGAGGCGGGCCGATGAGGAGGGCAACGGAGAGTGCGATGGGGAGTATGATGAAGAGTATGAGGAGGGGGATGAGGAGGATGAGGAGGACGAGGGGGAAGAAGGGGAAGAGGAGGAGGAGGAAGATGAGGAGAAGGAAGAGGATGAGAAGGATGGTGAGGAGGATGAGGAGGGAGAGGAGGGTGAGGAGGGAGAGGAGGATGAGGAGGGAGAGGAGGATAATGAGGAAGGGTAGGTACAAGAAGAGCTCGAACATGAAGTGGAAGAGCCCGAATTTGGTACTTTTGAGTTTTGCCCTGGCCCATTATAGAGCCCTACCTTTTCCCTCCCTTTCCCATGGATTTCCCCTCCATTTCGCCTCTATTTCCCTCCCTTTCCCCTTTCTTTTGTGCACCCTTTCTCCTCCCTTTCCCCTCCCGTTTCCCTGCCTTTCCCTTCCATTTCCCCTCCATTTCCTCTCCATTTTCCCTCCCTTTCCCCTCCCTTTCCTATCCCTTTCGCCCCTCTTTTCCCTCCATTTCCCCTCCCTTCCCTTCGAATTCCCCTCCCTACCCCAGAGCGGACAGGTGTGTCCCAGAGTGGACAGGTGTGCCCTATCGTGGACAGGTGTGCCCCATAGTGGACAGGTGTGCCCTAGAGTGGTAAAATATCCAGCAACAGCGGTACATGAACCAAGGAGAGCTCCTCCCGTGACCCACAGAAAGGGGTCCCTCTTATGAGTCTAACGAGCCCCAGCAGTGTGCAAGTCTAGATGGTGCGCTTCTCAGTGCTAGTCTAGATGGTGCTCTACTCAATGCAAGTCTAGAGGGGGAGGAGCATGGGAGCTGGCCAAGGTGATAAACTAGCCGAAATATGCAAGAAGAGGCTCGGGTGTTCCAATGCATTCAAGACAGCCACATCTCTATCTCAATGTGGAACCTAAGTTTCCATACTATCTTGTCCCATTCCTTCATCAAGCCATCATGATATATTGAAGAGACATGGCACACCATGGCTAGGCCCATAGCCTGAGTTACAATAGACTCCGTTTTTGCATTGTAGTTAAAAAGGGTCTCTCTCTCTCTCTCTCTCTCTCTCTCTCTCTCTCTCTCTCTCTCTCTCTCTCTCTCTCTCTCTCTCTCTCTCTCTCTCTCACTCTCTCTCTCTCTCTCTCTCTCTCTCTCTCTCTCTCTCTCTCTCTCTCTCTCTCTCTCTCTCTCTCTCTCTCACTCTCTCTCTCTCTCTCTCTCTCTCTCTCTCTCTCTCTCTCTCTCTCTCTCTCTCTCTCTCTCTCTCTCTCTCTCTCTCTTTCTCTCTTTCTCTTGGTTGTTATGTGTGCATCAATTGTTCAAAATTAGCCAGGTATAGAGAAAGTTGACACCAGGAGGTACGTGTAGTAAGATTACATACGAGTCCCTACACATTCCACCTCCACCAATAGCACCCCATGCAGTTTCCACACACAACGCCTGCAAACAAGACTCGCATGGAAGCAGCTCCACCAAGGGAACACCCACGTGAAATCAACCATTCCTCCACTGCTCATTAAGAAGCCAAGGACATCACGTTAACCTCTTGGGTCCTCCAAATATGTTCTTGAAATAAGTGTCGACAGGGTTTTCGAGCGCTGCAAAGGACAAGGGAGCAAGCGGTCACAAAATTGGTTGTGAACAGAGTGTCATGCCATGTGATGAAGTGGGCCAAAGCTGAATGGAGTGATGGTTGCATGTGCAGCATAACAGCATACCATCGGTGTTACAAGTACACAAGTGTTATCCTCCCTAAGAGCTGACCTAGCTAGGTTATACAAACATAATTTACGTAACTATAGACATGTATGGTAGTTGACACACCCCCTAGCCTAGGTAGAGCCAGTGTTTAACAAACCAGGGCAGAAATTCTAGTCTGGCCTCTGGTGGATGTAACAAAGCAGCTCGAGGTAGCACTTCTTGTCTGACCACTGAGACAAGGGCCACAGGGCTAGTCAACAAGTGTAGCAAGACAAGCAGGCATAGAATAGCAAGTACAAGCCAGTATAGCATAGATTAGGATACAAGGCACAGAGCTGCTACTAAGACTAGACCAAGCTGAGTACAGAACTGTTGATGGTTACTAGGCGGTAGTGCCTTGGTCTAGATATCAGCAGTGTTGGCCTCTGGGGCCAACTATACTACACGAGCCTGACCGCGCAGCTGCAACTCACGCAGCAGGAAGTACCATAGCTGGATGTGCTTCGCTCTGCCCTCAAGTCGAGCCTCCTGATGCAGGAGGATCATGGCCCTATTGCCAGCAAACAGGACTGGAACAGACCTAGGCAGCTCACCTAATTCGGTGAGCAAGAACGTCAACCAGCGGAACTCCTAAGTGGCCAAACCGTCAACCCACAACGCATCTGTGTGTCCAGTAAGTACCACTGGCTCTCGTCTTCCTAGTACAATCCCTCGTCTTGATGTACTCGCCAGATACCGCAGCATCCTCTTGGCAGCCGACCAGTGGACTGCCTCCCTGTCGAAATAGAACGAGCAAGGATTTTGAGAGGGTACGCTATATTTGGTCGAGTGCAGGTCGTCAGGTACATAAGGCAACCCACCGGCTCTGCATACTAATGGGCTCGACCGGCTCAGCCGGAACAGGGTCAGAGAGCTTGTGATCCACAAGCAGAGGGGTGGGATGTGCTGAGGAGAACTAGGGTTAACCTGTCACACGATCGAATGGGTCGAGGAAAAGTTACACCATGGATTGACACAAGGCGCTTTTAGATTTCCAAGGTACATCAGGTAACCAGGTTTATCTTATCCAAAGGGAATAGACCCTTCTAGAAATAGAATCACCCTGCGTACAGCCATGCGAGGCTATTGGCTTTAAGGGTTTACGGCAGGATTATGCTAGATATAGCTCGCCAGTACATCTCGAGCCTGGTCGGTAATATAATTATAATAATATGATCAACCAAAGGATAATCGAAAATGAGGAATAGGAACCAAATGAGATGAGATAAAGATCAAAGGAATCAGGATTAAGAAAAAGGATGAGATAGAGGAAAATAATGGAAATGAGAAAGAAGTGTAACAAAGCAGCAAGTGTGGTGCGGAGCATGTCGTGCCACTGACGGGGCGCCTAACGTAGTCCGTAGACAGGGCGGCGCAGGCTCCACTGTGTTCTAGGTGAGAAGGACCCAGAGAAGCCTAGTGGGCGCTAGAGGTAGATTTATTCGTGCAGACTACCCTACACAATGGTTGTGGAGAAGTCAAGTGATTGAAGCTTGTAGTGACGCTGCTCGACTAGGCGAAGGAGCACCCGAAGAGTAGTCATCTATGGGGTAGGGGAGAAGGTCAGGAACAAGTCCACACCCTCTCACTGACTAAAGCCTCTAGCCACGTAACGCGCCTGAACTTCGCCAGCTCTTCAGGTGCGCGCTTCACCTTGTATATACACATGCTATCGACTACGTTCGCCTTAGGCGGGGGAACTTCGTCGACGTAGGTGCCTGTAGATCTGTAGGAGCCAGCTCTACCTCCATGGCTTGTATCTGCTGGGCTGCCCAGGCACCCGACATCGCCTCAGCGTAAGAGCGCGAGATAGGGATGTCAAGGTCATCCGAGTCGCCCTCTTGGGATATAAGCATGGCGCAGTGATGAGGTACAGTGGTATTAAGGTAACCAAGCTTGTACTGTCTATCCTCGACATCATTGCCAAGAGCAAGTGCACCCCCGACGGAGAACAGGCAGGGTCAGAGACTAGAGCTGCAACATAGTCAAGGCGGTGGCTAGCAGCGAAGTCAACAACAGCAGCGATAAGTGCAGAGATAGTCTCAGGAGGAGTGGTAGGGTCAGTGACAAGCGACACAAGCAAGCAAGAGGTGGTAGGACGAGCAGTGTGAGCAACGTCAGAGGGAGGAGCAGAGGTCAGGGTTAGGAACGATTGGGGAGGGAGCGGTAGGACGGGGACTAGAGGAGCACGAGAATGAAGGACCAGAAGGTGGACACTAGCACGAGGAGAGACAGCACGAGCGCCAGGGGACGACGGACCCAGTGGGGAAGGACGGGGGACTGGGGACGAGTTGGGGCGGGGGACAGGACAGGAGACGGAGGAGAGCGAGAGGGGAAACGAGTCGGAGAGGAGTCTGAGGGGGGGGGAACAGCGGGCCGTAGACAGGGTCAGGCGAGAGGGAGGCACAATAGCAGGGATGGGGGTCGGTCAGGGGAACCGGAGGACAAGCGAAGGAGACAAATGGCAGCTGGAGATGAAGGGCAGTGGCTAGTGCTGCGGCTGGTGCTGTTGCTGATGCGGCTGCCGCTGTTGCTGCTGATGCGGCTGCCACCGCTGCTGCTGCTGCTTCTGCGGCTCCCTGTCCTCTCCAGGACCAGCTCCACTTCGGCTACCACCTGTACTCTTCGAAACAGCATCCCCAAGACTACAACCCCTAAAGCACCACCCACATAACCAGCACCCCTAGAACCAGTACCCCCAAAGTAAGCACTGATAAATGTGTAGTGTTCTGTGGTGTGATTTGCTCTAGCTGGCTGTGGGCTATTGGGATTTGGGCAAAAGAATTGGGTTGGTTGGCTAGGTTTGATCTCGTTACCTTTCCAACCCATACTACCCCATACCCACTACAACATCTTTGATGTTGCAGCTGTGGCACTTGGGAGTGTTAGGGTTTGGTTCAGGGCGAGGGTTGGTGTTGGTTGACAATCAAATACTCGAACTTTTCCAGATCGAACTGCTTCCCTTCTCGTTTTTACTAGGTGATTCATGGCTGCCTAGCCAAATTACCAGAAGACCCCCTCACACTGATTTCGTCATAATCGGCGGCTCAGATCTTGGTTATGAACGTGCTTTACCATTCTGGAAAGTAGAGATTAAGACCTTTCCAACGCGTATAAGCTCATTTCTAGAATTTACCTGAGCAGCACGCAATGATTCGTTGAGGTCGTCAGACTTAATCTCTAATTAGTTCTCTCCAGATTTGCACGATTTCCATCAGTGGTATCAGAGCCACGGTTAGAGGACGTTCTTTCCTCCATTGGAAGAGATCTAGAGAGGCTTGAAGTGCTCCAGATCTAGGGTTTGACATGCCCCAAAAGTTGGATGGCCCTCCTAGGTTTACCGGCTCGGACTTTTCGCTATGGAGGTTCCAGTTCACACTATGGCTAGGTATTAAGGACCTAGAAAGTGTGTTGGATGGATCGGAGAAGCGACCACGAGCTGACTCTGGGGAGGCGTCTACTGGAGCAACCAGCCAAGTGGGATCCGGAGCTGGGGGAGCATCGTTGAGTGGGGTGAAGGAAGGAGGAACTGCTGCAATCCGAACCGGAAGGTCGCAACCAAGTAGCGAGGAGTTGCTCAAAGCTCAAGAAGCATGGGATCGGAAGGATCGCCAGGCTTTTCAGTACCTGTGTTGGGCTTTGGAGGGGCAACTTGAGCTTCTTAAGATGCTGATTGACCTGAAGGGGAAGGAAGGTGCAGCGGCTGCAGCTTGGAAAAGAGTACAAGATAGGCACTTGCAGAAAGGGCTTCTAAGCGTGCTTACTTGGCGTAAGCGGTTTTACACCATGGAGCGGAACTATGGGGAGGGGGAGACCATGGTTCAGTATCTCCAGAGGGTGGATGAGAATGTAAGGGCTTTGGAGGAGCTGGATTACACGGTAGATGAGAAGGAGATCATCTATACTGCGCTCCAAGGGTTGGATCAAGCGGCTAATGAGGCATTACTACAGTACCTTCACCTCGAGCAACAGAAATGGACCAAGGTGTGGATTTGGGAGGTTCTAATTTCTGATGAGGCTCGCAAGGTTGATGCTGGAAGAGGTCTAGAAGGAGGCATGGGTGCAGCAGATAAAGCTTCCTTCAGGAAAGGCTATCAACAGCAAGGAGGTGGGGGGAAGAAGAAAGAGTTGGACAAATGCCTTGTGCCCGGATGCAACAAAAAACACTCTTGGAAGAGTTGCTGGAGTAGGCCTGAGGGATGGAAGCCTCACGGCTACTCTGGAGAGGCCCACCAGTGACCAAACCTGATTGGGTGGAGAAAAGGATGAAGAAGGGGCTCTGGAATAAGAAGGGCAGCAAGGGAGCAACGGCCGCAGCTGCTAAGGATGAGAAGGGGAAGGGCCAAGACGACTCCTCCGATGATGGTTTCTCGTTTCTCATGCTAGGGCAGGATGCAGCTCTCGCTGGTCGTGCATTGGCTGATCCCAACTTCCTGGTTCTAGACTCTGGAGCAACATCTGGGATGCTTCCTCGCCGTGATCTCTTCACCTCCTACCATCCTCTCCCACCAAATTCGAGGAACGTGATTGTTGGGAGCGGAGATTTGCTGCAAGCAATTGGCATCGGCACGATCACCATTAAGGGGAAGGAGGGGGAGCTAGTGGGTGTGAAGGGGGTCCTTCACGTCCCTGGTTTGGCTGCAAACCTCCTTTCATGCTCGCAGCTGGCTAAACAGGGATACATCTGCACTTTCACGGAGGGAGGGTGTACTGTTAGAAAGGGTGAAGCTGTGGTGATGGAGGCAAAGCTGGACAAGGGTTTATACCTTGTTCCAGCTTGTGTGCCTAATTGTTACAAGGCACATATGGTTTTTTCTGAGGAAGCCGCTTGTAGCACTCGCTGGAGGCAGGTGGAAACGGTGTCACCTGAGTTGCTACACCTTCGCATGGGGCACGCGGGGAAGCAGCAACTGCTGGAGTGTGTGAAGAAGGGGGAGCTGAAGGGGGTGGAGGTCAAGAAAGGAGCTGGGCAGCAGAGCAAATGTCCCGACTGCACGTCTGGAAAGCTGCCTAGAACCTCATTCCCTATCTCCTCTGATCATGCCTCGACTCCCCTTGAGCTGGTGCACACGGATGTGTGTGGACCGATGCAAACTCCTGACCGGGAAAGGGGCAGCAGGTACTTTGTCACCTTTCTTGATGACTTCAGTCGACTTAGCTGGGTCACCTTGGTGAAGACCAAGGATGAGGTGGCAAAGGTGTTTAAGCGGTGGATACGCTATGTGGAGAGGGAATCAGGGGCCAAGGTAAAGGTGTTAAGGTCAGATCGGGGTGGAGAGTACCTTGGGAAAGAACTTCAAACCTTCTTGGAAGAAAAGGGTATTACCCACCAGCTCTCTGTACCTTACACGCCGCAGCAAAATGGGGCAGCGGAGCGGCTTAACAGGACCTTGACCGATTTGGCTCGGGCCATCCTTTCCCATGCCGAGCTTGATAACACTTGGTGGGGGGCAGCAGTGCAGTATGCCAACTGGGTGAAGAACAGGATGGGCAGCAAGGGGCTTGGAGGCAAGAGCCCATACTCCTTATGGACAGGGAAGGTGCCGAATGTTTCCATGGCACGAGTGTGGGGGTGCATGGCACAGTATAAGGTACCTGACCAGCAAAGAAGGAAGCTAGATCCTAAGGCACAGTGGGGGATCTTCCTTGGGGTTTCTGAGAGGAGCAAGGCTTGGGTGCTGTGGAGTGTAGCTGACCAGCGTGTGATGGAGAGCCGTGATGTGGTTTTCCATGAGGGGCTGAATTTTAAGGGGTGGAAGGAGCATGGTACAAGCCAAAGTGGGACTTCCATTCAAGACCCTCATACGGCTTCTATCTTTGAGGGGGCATGGGAGGACCCTGGAGATGAAGGGGAGGAGCAGCAGGAGGAGCCAGAACCAGCTGATCCTAACCATGAGGAGTCCCGAGAGACAGATTCTACCCCTCAGCCAGCCACGCAGGCCGATGCGCGTGATGATAAGCCGGAGCAGCATGTGCCTTCAACTCCATCGAGAAGCAGTTGGCAGCAGTTGTTGGACCAGCAGCTGTCCAAGACTCCGAGGACTCCAATGAAGAGGGTGACTTGGGAGGAGAAGCTGCGGAGGCTGGAAGAAGGAGAGGCAACACCTCTGCGACGCAGTGCTCAAATTTCCCAGCCACCTGAAAGGTTTACCCCGGGGCACATTGCACGCATGCATGATCATCTTGTGTCTGATTTGGATGATTGCATGCTTGTGGACATGCATGGGCATGAGTATGCTCTTGATGTGTGTCTAATGGGTCAGGTGCATGAGCCTAGGTCAGTCCACGAGGCGCTGAACCGTCCAGAATGGGTTGAGTCCATGCATGAGGAGCTTGAGTCTCACAAGGTAAATGGATCATTTGAGCTGGTTGATCCAGCAGTGGTACCACCTGGTTTGGAGGTCCTCAGGTGTCAATGGGTTTGGAAATACAAGCATAACCCTGATGGTACTGTTGAGAGGCCTAAGTCCAGATTGGTGGTGATGGGAAACACGCAGAAATTGGGAGTACACTATAAAGAAGTGTACTCTCCAGTTGGGAAGCATGCGACCTTGAGAGGTATGCTTGGAATTTCAGCTGCTTTGGGGCTTGATATCCATCATATGGATGTCAAGACAGCCTTCCTCCATGGGGATTTGGAGGAAGAGCTTTACATGCGGCAGCCCCCTGGTTTTGATGATGGGTCTCACCGAGTGTGTCGCCTCAAAAAGTCCATTTATGGGCTAAAGCAAGCCCCACGACAGTGGTACCTAAAATTTGATGAGGCTCTCATGGATTTTGGGTTTGAGAGATCTGAGTGTGACCCTGCCTTGTACCACTTTGTGAGAGATGAGGAGCGGATCTCCTTATTCCTCTATGTGGATGACCTTTTGCTCCTATGCTCTAGCAAGGCTTTGCTAGATCGAGTGAAAGAGTTCTTGTCCTCGCGTTTTCGCATGAAGGACTTGGGGGAGGTGAAGTACTACTTGGGAATGCAAATTGAACGTGATGAGAGTGGTATCTTGATTCATCAAGAGAGGTACATTCTTAACATGCTTCAGTCCTTTGGTCTCTCAGAGGCCAACCCCGTGCGTACTCCTCTCCCAACAGGCTTTGATGTGCATGCCTATGAGGATGAACCCTTGCTGCGAGATGAGCTGGTCAAGCTCTACCAAAGCATTGTGGGATCCCTCATGTATGCTTGTACTACCACACAGCCACAGATTGCCTTTGCAGTCTCACAGCTATCTAAGGTCGCCTCTTGTCCTAAAATGTTTCACTTGCAGGCCGCTAAGAGAGTGCTGAGGTACCTGAAAGGTGGTGTCAAGTCAGGTATCTTCTTCCAAACACAGCCCCAGTCTCAGGTCCAGCTAGTTGGCTTCAGTGATGCTGACTATGCTGGAGATTCCGCAAGTCGCAGGAGCCACAGTGGGTATGTGTTCTGTCTGAATGGGGCAGCTATCTCTTGGCAGAGCAAGAGGCAGCCCGTGGTAGCACTCTCTACCACTGAGAGTGAGTATATAAGTCTGTGTCAGTGCATTCAGGAGGGTGTGTGGCTGAGGCGTTTGTTTGGGGAGTTTGGCCATGATCATGCTGGTGGTGTGCCTGTGTTTGTGGATAATCAGTCTGCCATTGCCCTTGCACAGAATGCATGCTTGCATGGCCGCACCAAACACATGCAGGTCCGGTGGCATTTCATTCGGGAGATGGTAGCTGCGGGTGAGGTGATTTTGCAGTGGTGCCCTACCAACCGTCAGGCTGCTGATATTCTTACCAAGTCTCTTCCATTTGAGCGTCATGGTGTGTGCATGACCTTGCTCGGGATGCAGCCCCATGATGACAGAGTTCCCGCAGCAGATGCCGGCGTCTTGGTGCTCCTCTCCTTGGCGGACTCCATGCTCTGGGTGGCCCCAACCCTGGGCAAGGGGGAGTGGTGTGAAGGCATTTGCCCTATGGTGTTGAGCCACACCCAGCACGAGCAAGGGGGAGTGATAAATGTGTAGTGTTCTGTGGTGTGATTTGCTCTAGCTGGCTGTGGGCTATTGGGATTTGGGCAAAAGAATTGGGTTGGTTGGCTAGGTTTGATCTCGTTACCTTTCCAACCCATACTACCCCATACCCACTACAACATCTTTGATGTTGCAGCTGTGGCACTTGGGAGTGTTAGGGTTTGGTTCAGGGCGAGGGTTGGTGTTGTTTGACAATCAAATACTCGAACTTTTCCAGATCGAACTGCTTCCCTTCTCGTTTTTACTAGGTGATTCATGGCTGCCTAGCCAAATTACCAGAAGACCCCCTCACACTGATTTCGTCATAATCGGCGGCTCAGATCTTGGTTATGAACGTGCTTTACCATTCTGGAAAGTAGAGATTAAGACCTTTCCAACGCGTATAAGCTCATTTCTAGAAGTTACCTGAGCAGCACGCAATGATTCGTTGAGGTCGTCAGACTTAATCTCTAATTAGTTCTCTCCAGATTTGCACGATTTCCATCAAGCACCCCCATAACCAGCACCCCCATAGCCCACTGCTACCTGCTGTTGCCACTGTTTCTACTGCTGCTGCTGCGGCCGCTGAGGCGACTGCGGCTGCTGCTGCTGCTGCTGCGGAGGTGAGGAGGGAGGCTGTTGAGGTGCCTGGGCTACCGGGGCTGGGGGGGGACACGCCGCCGGGACAGCAGGTGCACCCCCAGCAACGAAGCCCCTGGAGTCAACACACTCCCCCAGGGGCCCAACCGAGGGGAGCGGAGAGGTGTGAGAGACACCAGACGGGGCAAGGGCAAGGAAGAGAGGAGGAGGAGGTGGGAGGGGTGCAGCAGGCGGGGCAGGGGCAAGGAAGAGAGGAGGAGGAGGGACAGGAGAGCTGCGGTGAGAGTAGCGCGGGTAGTAGGGGAGCATCTCGGCGAAGGTAACGTTACGAAGGCGGAAGAAGAAGTGGTGTACCAAGTGGTAAAACATCCAATCAAGGGCATCAAGAGGAAACCCGATGAAAACATAGCGAAGAGTGCAGGCTGAGAGCTTGTCCGCGCCGATGGCACGGCCGTGAGCAAGGCTACCCCAGACGTGGAACGCAGAGGCATCACCAAGGGATCCGGCCCAAAGAAGGGTCAGCGAAACCTGTGGGTGCAGGGAGCGCGGCTAGAGGTTAAGCTGATGAGCTGCGTAGCGCATGGCGAACGGCTACTGAAAATGGGGTGCACTGGCGTGGACCAAGGAGGTGTGAGCTACCTTGATGACCAAGCTGATGCGTTGCTCAGCGAATCCATTCAACTGTGGGGAGTTCAGCAGTGTGTGCGTCTGGCGGATGCCATCTGCACAAAAGAACCGACCTAGACAACTGTATGCAAACTTGCCACCACGGTCAAAGTGTTGACGGACTACAGGCAGGCGACGCTGGGTGCGGACGCAGCCACGGGATGAGAGCGTCATGGGGGGTGGGGGGAGGGGGGAGGGGGGAGACGACCGACGGTTTCGCGATGGGCCAGGGAGGGTGGCGAGCCAGTGAGAGGCAGCGACAAGTGCGAGCTGGTGTCGCTAGCTGGTCGACTGCCGGCTGGCGGCAGCGAGCTGGCAGCAGCGAGCTGGTGGCAGCTGGTTGGTGGCAGCGAGCTGCAAACTGGCGGCTGCTGGTTGGCAGCGCCAAGCTGGCAGCGGCGAGCTGGCAGCAGCGTGGTGGCAGCGGCTAGGGAACGAGCTGGCGGTGGCTAGCTGGCTGCGAGGTCGTGGCAGCGAGTGGGCGACGGGCTAGCTAGCTGATGGACGGCTAGGAGGTGGGGGGAGCAGCGCGATCCTAGGCGCTAGGGGCGGAAGCGTGAAAGGGGGGGTTGAAACATAGCTCTAGATGCCATGTTAGAATAGCGAGAAAAGTTTATTAGGAAGGGAGAAGGGGGGGATACAAGTACACAAGCGTTATCCTCCCAAGTAGGTTACCTAGCTAGGTTATACAAACATAACTAACCTAACTGGATGCATATAGAGCCAAGGGGCATTACTACCGGGCTCTTACTAATGTTGTATACACTACCGTGCACCCCTTCCAAGTCCATGCTCGCTGCTGCGTTGTACGCCTGGGATAGTCTCTCGAAGGTGGACCAAGGTAAAGACAGTTTGATACAATGCAAAATACTTGAAGAGTTAAACTCGGCTCAAATGCACGGGTGAAAAGGTCAGAGGCTACATCAAACCACTGCTACGACTTGCACAACCAGTTCCTCAGGAGCGGTGGGAGCTTTAGCAACGAGCTCATCATCACTGTGCTTCTCGCCGGACTTAGCTCCGACTGGCGCATGTGCAAGGCCTTCTTGCGCATATAGGGAAACACATCAGAAAGCTCTCTTCACACGAAGCATATTGCCGAGCAGCAAGTTATGGACCTGTCCAACACAAGCAATAAGGCAAAGACAGAGAAGTTCAGCTTCTGTGCCAGACAACGGAATGAAAGCGCTAAAAATGGGAGAATCGTAAACGACCCTTTTGCAAGTTTTGCAAGAAACCTGGGCACTTCATCGACGATTGTCAGAAGCTCGAAGACCGTCGCCTAGTAGAAGTCAACTCGAGATGTGCGGAAATCTATATTGAAGTGCCACGATGAACGATTTCAATCCCGGGTCGTTGCCTCTTCTTCGTCGCGATTTGCATATCAACAATGACCCATTGTCAACTACATGGTCAGGGCTTTACTGGAAAATGACGCTCACTTGAGCCACCATTGATATCGACGAAGACGAAGCTGAAGCTAAACGACAAGTCGTTCCGCGCACCCTGAATGTGCAGCCGTATGCTCACATGGCGAAGCGAAACCATCCCCACAACTTCATACAGTGACGGAAAGTATTGTCCGCATGTTTGTGCCTTAGACGAATTTTGGAATATTAAGGGGTCATGCACATTAAGCCTTAATCTTTCGGTGTGCCCACTGTATGTAGATTGGGGTAAAGCTCTAGGCCCATGCCTTACATCTGACGAAGATACTGATGTTTACAGCAAATAGCAAAAATTGTCAATCATGGTACATCCGGACAATTAGTGCCAGGCGCAAGCAGCAAGTTTCAACAACCCCAAACTAGTACCTAGTCCACCGCCCTTTCGCCTTAATCACCGCCCTCACCCTCCTGGGCATGCTTTCTATCAGGTGGGTGCACACATCCGCCAGGATCTTTTCCCATTCCTCATAGACACGCTCCCAAAGGTCCAGCATACCACTGGGAGGCCTCTCGTGCTTGGCCAGCTCCCTCTTGAGATGAGCCCATAGATGCTCTATTGGGTTGAGGTCAGGTGATGATGATGGCCACTCCAGCACCCCAAACTTCTACTCTCAAAGCCACTCCTGTACGATACGCGACTTGTGCTTGGGGTCGTTGTCGTGTTGGAAGATAACTTCAGACGGTGAAAGCTGGTAAAAGTCGATCGTACTATTGAGCTCGTCCTGCAGTATACACAGATAGAGTGGTCCGTCCATCCTACCATCTATTTTGCACATGAAACCCGCTCACTTATACGACATGCAGCCCCAAATCATCAAGCAGCCGCCCCCGTGTTTGACGGTCTGCTTGATTTGGTGGCTTTGGAGGGCAGTACCTTCGCGAACCCAGGCATATGAGCGTCCTTCGGAAGCAAAACAATTGATCTTGGTCTCATTCGACCAGATCACTCGCTTCCAGTTGTCAACCGTCCAGTCGGCGTGGGCACGGGCCCATTCTAGCCTATCGCGTATGTTTTTTCGAGAGAGTCGCGGCCTCTTGGGCTGCTGGATTGCGACAAGTCCGCTGTCATTCAAGGCGTTACGCATCGTCCTAGGATGCAACGTGATGTCGTGCTGCATCTCGACGATCTTCGCCGCGCGAGCAGAGGTTTTTGCCTCCCCGCTGGTAATCGACCGAACTATGCCGTGGCAAACTCTCTCTGTCACTGAGCGAGGGCGACGAGCTGAGGGCATCGTAGGACGCACGTCATCGCGGCTAGACTCAGCAATCGCCTTGAGCCCATAATCATGGACCGTACTCTTCCCCACGCCTAGATGTTTAGCGATACTACGAGTGCTATACCCCCTCCGCAACAGGGTAATGATCCGTGCGCGACGCGCGTCATCTAACGGTTTCATGACGGCCTAGTCGTAGCAGTGGTCCTAGCCTATCTCCTGACTACTCGAAAGTTGCGAGGGCAAGTTTGTAGAATAAGGGAGGGTAGGAGATAGATCTAGTACGCCACTTGGCATGAACTGTCTGGATGCACCCACGCGAACCAAATCTCGTCCCCAGTACAAAATCTACCCCTACAAAGCCGAAACCCTTAACCGTTGCACATACTACAATCCTACTTTACAGCTGAGGTTCAAATATGATCTGTAACTACACGAAAAGCCACCAAAACATTACGAGAACATTTGTAAGTCAATTATACGGGCGATTCGTTCACCTGTATCGTGGTTCCTCTATAGTTGCTGCTGGCACCTGCACTTGGGAATATGCTACTGGAGTTTGACGACATAGGGGTATCCTTGCATTTAAAGCCCAGGTCCCAAATTAGCTCGTGAAAGTCAACGCCCTCTGGTCCAGGCTCGGAGGAGTTTGGGTGGAGGCTCGGTTGCAGGGATTTCTGGCCCATTTTGGCCGCGAAGGAAGGAGTACTCGCGAAACAGGAATACGAAACACCCAGGGGGATTTGAGAGAGTGCGAACTTCGCAAACCAAAATGCAAACCCAATAAAATGTGCCCGCGGGAAAAGGACAAAATCACCTGTGCATCGCCAGCATTCATGCGCGCTAGGGATTGCTGCAACCACCCCTCGCCAGCTCGCGAGCACACCAGCATCAACCACGCTCAGGGCGTGGAACATACGGTTACATAACCAAGTAAGTTCGAACTTTGGCAAGGTGGAGAGCGGTTTGATATGTTGGAAATACATTCGAACAAATATTGAATGGGTAGGGAGAGGTGGACGTCCACACGTGAGAGTTCGGAACTGTATGTCTCACGCCCATATAGAAACAAGCAAGGAGCACCCTTAATAGCCCAGGCGTAACTCAGACTACGCGCGCTTGTCATTGGACAAGATTGGACAAGAACAGTATCTACCTAGACGCGCCAGACAGATTCCCGCAGCATAAGTAACCTCGCCATATTGGACAATTCCACCTGGCAGGAGCGTGGCTGAGCGGATAAGGTTAGAAAAGACGCCCGGAAAAGCCGCATCGCAAGTGTGTGCGGCTAGTGTGCGGCGCGGCGTGCCGCAATCGCCGGAGGAACAGAAAAGACGCGCAGCCGTGGGCTTAGCCCACCGGAAGAGGGCGGAGGTGGACCCGCGCCCTAGCTGACACTACATCTAATAAAAGCTTGTAAGCATAAATGCGCTATTAGGGAATGGCAGATGGACGCCGACAGGCCGAGGCGAAACACGAAACTGCGGAGAGGGCAAAGAGAAGACGGGAAGACAGAGAGAGAGAGAGAGAGAGAGAGAGAGAGAGAGAGAGAGAGAGAGAGAGAGAGAGAGAGAGAGAGAGAGAGAGAGAGAGAGAGAGAGAGAGAGAATGAGAGAGAGAGAGAGAATGAGAGAGAGAGAGAAGAGAGAGAGAGAGAGAGAGAGAGAGAGAGAGAGAGAGAGAGAGAGAGAGAGAGAGAGAAAAACAGAGATCAAGAAAGAGGGAGAGGCCGGCGGAGAGAGGAAAATAGCAGCGCTATCACAGGGGATAGACAGGCGGATAGGGGGAGAGGGCAAGAAGCACGCTGCGATGGAGGAGGAGGAACAGAGGGAGAGGGCGCAGGGACGGGAGGAGGGTCGCAACTGGTATCCACTTGCCGAAAATATAGCTTGGGGTGGGAGGGTTTGCCACCCTATTTACAGCATTGGTTGGGGGGAATAGCCAGGGTCCTCTGCGCTTGGGTTGAGAGGGATGGCCACGCCACATAGAGCCGATGTTGGGCGGGATAGCACGGGCACACAGGACGTGGGGTGAGAAAGGGAGGAATGGTAAACAGGGTGTGGTTGGGGAAGTGGCGCAAGAGTGGACAGGCTAGTGTACTGCGTTTGTAGGACGCGGGACGAGAAAGGGATCAAGGGTGGGTGAGTTCGGGGTGAGTTTGCGATGCATCAATGGTCAATGGGAGCGGGGTGCGAGGGGGGGCAAGTCTACATACGGACCGGTTGGGGAGGTGGTTAGGGAGTGGACAGCGCGCGGGGTGTGGGGAAGCAAGGCTGGATAGGGCGCGGGGTGAGAAGTGAAGGGATGCTGGATAGGGCGTGGGGTGGGAGGGGGAGCAAGGATAGATAGGGCGTGGGATGAGAAGGGACGCAAGGTTGGATATGCCCCTCTGTCCCTGTGCGCTGACCACTCTGACTTCCCTTCTCCCCCGTGCACTAACCACCCTGGCTTCCCCTCTCCCTCCGGTGCCCTAACCCACCTTGCCGCCCTCTTTCCCTGTGCGCTAACCACCCTGCTTTCTCGTCTCACCCCATGCATTAACCCACCTCTCTGCCCTCTGTCCCTGTGCGCTGACCACTCTGACTTCCCTTCTCCCCCGTGCACTAACCCATTGTGCCGCCCTCTGTCCCTGTGCGCTAACCACCCTGTCCTCCCTCTCCCCCCGGTGCCCTAACCCACCTTGCCACCCTCTGTCCCTGTGCGCTAACCACCCTGTCCTCCCTTCTCACCCCGTGCCCTAACCCTCCTTGCTGCCCCTCTGTCCCTGTGCGCTGACCACTCTGACTTCCCTTCTCCCCCCGTGCACTAACCCATTGTGCCGCCCCTCTGTCCCTGTGCGCTAACCACCCTGTCCTCCCCTCTCCCCCCGGTGCCCTAACCCACCTTGCCACCCCTCTGTCCCTGTGCGCTAACCACCCTGTCCTCCCTTCTCACCCCGTGCCCTAACCCTCCTTGCTGCCCCTCTGTCCCTGTGCGCTGACCACTCTGACTTCCCTTCGCCCCCCGTGCACTAACCCACCTTGCTACCCCTCTTTCCCTGTGCACTAACCACCCTGGCTTCCCCTCTCCCCCCAGTGCACTAACCCACCCTGCTGCCCCTCTGTCCCTGTTAGCTAACCCTGCCTACCCCTCTCACCCCGTGCTTCCAACCCACCTTGCTGCCCCTCTGTCCCTGTGCGCTGACCACTCTGACTTCCCTTCTCCCCCCGTGCACTAACCCACCTTGCCGCCCCTCTGTCCTGTGCGCTAACCACCCTGTCCTCCCCCTCTCACCCCGTTGCCCTAACCCTCCTTGCGGCCCCACTGTCCCTGTCCGCTGACCACTCTGACTTCCCCTCTCCCCCGTGCACTAAGCCATTTTGCCGCCCCTCTGTCCCTGTGCACTAACCACCCTGCTTTCCCGTCTCACCCCATGCACTAAACCACCTTGCTGCCCCCTCTGTCCCTGTGCGCTACCCACCCTACCTTCCCCCTCACCCCATGCCCTTACCCACCTTGCTGACCTCTCTCCTGAGCGCTAACCACCCTGGCTTCCCCTCTCCCCCAGTGCACTAACCCACCCTGCTGCCCCTCTGTCCCTGTTAGCTAACCCTGCTACCCCTCTCACCCCGTGCTCCAACCCTCCTTGCCTGCCCCTCTGTCCCTGTGCGCTGGACCACTCTGACTTCCCTTCCCCCCCCGTGCACTAACCCACCTTGCTGCCCCTTTGTCCCTGTGCACTAACCACTGTGCTTTCCCGTCTCACCCATGCACTAACCCACTCGCTGCCCCTCTGTCCCTGTGCACTAAACACCCTGGCTTCCCCTCTTCCCCTGGTGCCCTAACCCACCTTGCTGCCCCTCTGTCCCTGTGCGCTAACCACCCTGTCCTCCCCTCTCACCCCGTGCCCCTAACCCTCCTTGCTGCCCCTCTGACCCTGTGCGCTAACCACTCTGACTTCCCCTCTCCCTCCGTTGCACTATCCAACATTGCCTCCCTCTGGCCCTGTGCACTAACCACCCTGTCCTACCCTCTCAGACTTAGGATCTATCCTAACCCGCGTCGTCCATCTCCTCTCGAACATCAGGCAAAGAGTCGTAATCACTACCACCAGATGAACCTTCCCCTTCGCACCTTCACTTGGATTCGTCATCATCGCATCCATGTTCCCCACTCTTGTCTTAGTTTCCTTGTTTGTTCTCTGCTTCGTTATGGCTTGCAGGTTGTCTCCCCCGTTCACCAGGGTGCTGTTTCTTAAGAACTTAGGATGCTAGGTCCCTAAAGTTAGGACACTAGCTTAGCTAGGATAGGAGCAAGGCCGCCATGGAACGGCGCTAGGAAAAACGGATCTAGGAGTAGGAGGAAAGTCGAGAAGAAAGAGGGTTGGATTAGGAAGAGAAGGGAGTACAAGGAGGGGTTTGTACCCCCTACAGAAAGGTTCAGTAGCAACCTACCAAGCCTATATAAAATTATAACTTATATAATTTTAACACACCCCCTAGGCTTGGTAGTGTCAAGCCACTCACACCCCACACCCGCACCCAACCCACCCCCTAACCCCGCACACCCTCAGGCTCGTGCTTAGCCGGGTATCTGACCCTCAGGCAAAGCGTTGACACACCCCCGTACACGAGGCAGCCGACGGCGTCTAGGCGGGTCAGCGACAAGCAGCCGCGGAGCTCTGGCTCAAGGCGGCTGGGTCGCCGACGACAGGCGGCGACTGCCGCGGCTGAGGGCTCTCGGCGATGTGGCAACGTCCGGGCAGAAGACAGCAGCTGCGACAGGAGGAAGGGAAGACGCAGGGGGAAGGAGAATGGGGGGGGGGGAGGGGGGGCGGGGCGAGTCTTCAGCGTCGCGCCATAAATGGCGCAGCGCTTACAGGCGGGACGACGGGTCCTGGCAGGGGCGACGGGGCCGGGCAGAGGGCGACGGGGCCAGGCAGGGCGCGACGAGGCCCAGGAGGGGCGCAGCCGCGGCGTCGCGCTGACGTCGTCCCGGTCGCGTGTCGAGACGGCCGCGGCAGGACGGCGCAGCCGGCGAAAAGACGACGACGCCACAGCGTGACGCGCCGCGCCGGCCATGGCAGCGTCGATGCCGAGCGGGCGTCGACGCTGCGACTGCAGAACGACGGCCCGACTCCGCAGCAGCGCGTCGGGCCGGTCGCGGCACGACGCGCCAGTGGCAGTGCGACGTCGCCACTGCAGCAAAACGCGGCCGCGCATGGCCGCTGGAGTGAATGAGGGTGAGGAGTAAATGGCGGAAGCGAGAGGAGGCAGTCCAGCAGGAAGGATCTCCTGCTCTGATACCATCTTAAGAACTTAGGATGCTAGGTCCCTAAAGTTAGGACACTAGCTTAGCTAGGATAGGAGCAAGGCCGCCATGGAACGGCGCTAGGAAAAACGGATCTAGGAGTAGGAGGAAAGTCGAGAAGAAAGAGGGTTGGATTAGGAAGAGAAGGGAGTACAAGGAGGGTTTGTACCCCCTACAGGAAGGTTCAGTAGCAACCTACCAAGCCTATATAAAATTATAATATAATATTTTAACACTGTTTTGTCTCGGATTGCTCCCCTCAGCCACCCCTCTGGTGGGGGTATCCTATTGCAGCATCTTTTTGAATCCGGGGTGTAATTTTTCAAGAATGCCAGCCAACTAGCTCGGAGCTTTGCTACTCATATTTTGATAGCATGTTTACATTCTATGTGTAATACTACAAACCTGCACTGTGCGTGGGGGGTTGTGGGAGAAGATGTGGCTCTCATTTCCCTCCATGCCGATATTGCAAGGCGGGATGCCTCCTGACAGTTTCTCAACTAACCTAGTGAAAGTCATTGGGTTTGGCCGATGGCTCAAAATACACTTTGCTGCATTGCCTAGATCATGCATGTGCGGTGATAGTCTTTTGTAGTTGCTTTAGGGATGGAATCTGAGCACAAAGGCCCAGTCGTTGCATTCCGCAAAAGAAAGCGTAGCCGAGGGAGTTTATGCTGGGATGCGCCATTGTGCTGGTCCTGGAGCCCGAAACTGGGAGTCGGGTCATGATGATGTGGAGACCTAGAAGAGGGGGGGGGGGGGGGGCAGTGGTGAGGGGAGGTGGGTGGGTCTTTGTGGGAAACTCGTGTCGCCTTTATCCCATAACCTTTAGTTATCACCCCATACAATGACCCACCTTGCCGCCCTCTGTCCCTGTGCGCTAACCACCCTGCCTTCCCTCTCACCCCGTGCTCTAACCCTCCTTGCTGCCCCTCTGTCCCTGTACGCTAACACTCTGCCTTCCCCTCTCACCGTGCAGTAACCCCCCTTGCTGCCCTCTCTCCCTGTGCACTAACCACCCTGCTTCCCTTCTCACCCTGTGCAGTAACCCCCTTCCTGCCCTCTTTCCCTGAGCGCTAACCACCCAGACTTCCCCTCTCCCCCTGGTGCATGCGAGGCAGACAGGGGAGGCAAGGCGGAGAGGGGAGGCGTGGCGGAGAGGGGAGGCGAGGTGGAGAGGGAAGGCAAGGCAGAGAGGGGAGGCAAGGCGTAGAGGGAGGCGAGGCAGAGAGTGGAGGGGGCGAGTCAGAGAGGGGAGGCGAGGCAAAGAGGGGAGGAAAGGCAGAGAGGGGAGGCGTGGCGGAGAGGGGAGGCGAGGCGGAGGGGGAGGCGAGGCAGAGAGGGAGGCGAGGCGGAGTGGGGAGGTGAGGCAGAAAGGGAGGGTGGTTAGCGTACAGGGACAGAGGGGAAGCAAGGAGGGCTAGTGCATGGGGCGAGAGGGGACGGCAGGGTGGTTAGCGCACAGGGACAGAGGGCCTCTCCGCCTCGCCTCCCTCTCCGCCTCGCCTCCCCTCTCTGCCTCGCCTCCCTCTCTGCCTTGCCTCTCCTCTACGCCTCACCTCCCCTCTCCCGCCACGCCTCCCTCTGTCTCGCCTCCCCTCTACGCCTCGCCTCCCCTCTCTGCCTTGCCTGCCCTCTCCGCCTCGCCTCCCCTCTCCGCCTCGCCTCCCTCTCCGCCTCGCCTCCCCCTCTGCCTCGCCTCCCCCCTCTGCTTGCCTCCCTCTCTGATTCGCCCCCTCTCTGCCTCGCCTCCCCTCTCCGCCACGCCTCCCCTCTCTGCCTCGCCTCCCTCCCACCTCGCCACCCCTCTCCGCCACGCCTCCCCCTTCTCTGCCTCCCTCCCTCAGCCACACCTCCCCTCTCCGCCTCGCCTCCCTCCCGCCACACCTCCCCTCTCCGCCTCGCCTCCCCTCTCAGCCTCGCCTCCCCTCTCAGCCTCGCCTCCCCTCTCCGCCTCGCCTCCCCCCTCTGCCTCGCCTCCCCCTCTGCTTGCCTCCCCTCTCTGACTCGCCCCCCTCTCTGCTCGCCTCCCCTCTCTGCCTCGCCCCCCCTCTCTGCCTCGCCTCTCCTCTCTGCCTCGCCTCCCCTCCCCACCTCGCCACCCTCTCCGCCACGCCTCCCCTTCTGCCTCGCCTCCCCTCTCCGCACACCTCCCCTCCGCCTCGCCCTCCCCTCTCAGCCTCGCCTCCCTCTCAGCCTCGCTCCCTCCTCCGTGCCTCCCCCTCTGCCTGCCTCCCCCTCTGCTTGCCTCCCCTCTCTGATTCGCCCCCCTTCTCGCCTCGCCTCCCCTCCGCCACGCCTCCTCTCTGCCTCGCCTCCCCCTCCCACCTCGCCACCCTCTCCGCCCGCCTCCCCCTTCTGCCTCGCCTCTCAGTCACACCTCCCCTCTCCGCCTCGCCTCCCCTCTCCGCCACACCTCCCCTCTCCGCCGCCTCCCCCTCTTCAGCCTCGCCTCCCCTCTCAGGCCTCCTCCTCTCCGCCTCGCCTCCCTCTGCCTCGCCTCCCCCTCTGCTTGCCTCCCCTCTGACTCGCCCCCCTCTCTGCCTCGCCTCCTCTCTGCCTCGCCCTCTCTGCCTCGCCTCTCCTCTCTGCCTCGCCTCCCCTCCCCACCTCGCCACCCCTCTCCGCCACGCCTCCCCCTTCTGCCTCGCCTCCCCTCTCCGCCACACCTCCCCTCTCCGCCTCGCCTCCCTCTCAGCCTCGCCTCCCCTCTCAGCCTCGCCTCCCCTCTCCGCCTCGCCTCCCCCCTCTGCCTCGCCTCCCCCTCTGCTTGCTCCCCTCTCTGATTCGCCCCCCCTCTCTGCCTCGCCTCCCTCTCCGCCATGCTTCCCCTCTCTGCCTCGCCTCCTCCCCACCCTCGCCACCTCTCCGCCACGCCTCCCCTTCTGCCTCGCCTCCCTCAGCACACACTCCCCTCTCCGCCTCGCCTCCCTCTCCGCCACACCTCCCCTCTCCGCCTCGCCCCCTCTCAGCCTCGCCTCCCCTCTCAGCCTCGCCTC
>BQMB01001521.1:0-49983 GCA_027943415.1 Closterium sp. NIES-67 | reverse complement strand
CCAGCTGATGAGGTTGCTGCCAAGGGTGAAGCCGTAGCCTTGAGAGGAATGTCGATCCGGCTGGGAGTCGGCCCAAGAGGAATCATTGAAGCCGGAAAGTATGGGAGGAGAAGAGCCTCCGAGGGCGAGGACATAGTTCTTGGTACCATGGAGGTAGCGGAGGACCAGCTTCGCTGCGGCCCAGTGCTCGTCACTGTGGCGACCGGTACCAACGAAGCGAGCAAGAACGCTGATGGGGTAGGCAATGTCGGGGCGGGTGCACATAAGAGCGTACATTAGCAAACCGACGAGCTCAGCATAAGGATGGTCAGAGGTGGAGGGAGCAGGAGGAGGGGCAAGCTGGTGGTCGGTCTGCTGGGGAGTGGTTTCCGGCTTGGCCTGCGCCATGTCGAACCGCTGCAAGACTTGGTCAATTTAGAAGGACTGAGAGAGGGTAATGGTGTGCGATGCGCGGTCCGGGTGATTGTCATGCCCAGATAGTGCTTGAGCTCACCCAGGTCCTTGCACTTGAGGCCTATGTGCAGGTCGTCCTTCATCTGCTGCATAGCGGCAGCATCGTCAGCGAACAGGATCATGTCATCAACATACACCAAGTGTTGGTTATAGAAGGCTATAAGCAGATGATTCAATGGCTCCTTGGAAATTTCTGCAGCACTTCGTTATGACGCCCAGAAAACTTGCGACCTTCGAAAAGCTATATCCAAAACTCCAATCGGTGAAACGATCTGAAAAATCAGATATGTTGTAGCTTGCAGCGTCAGCTTTCCACTGAAAGTTGAATCACTTGATTCCGTAGCTTAACGAGTAAGCTATGGCGTTTGGCGCACTTGGGGGTAATCTGCCCAAGGAGAAATCGACAGTTTTCAGAATCACTATGATTGAAGCTTACAAGTTCAAAGGCATGATAGAAAAGGGATTGAAGCACAGTTGGATGGTGGGGATGGAAGGGAAGGATGAAAGGGAAGGACCCTGGAGGCCCATGGTCAAGAACATGTCAAGAGTCAAAGTCTTGACTCCCCATCCTCAGATTCAACCAGCCTGGCAAGACAAAATTCACACTGTGCCAGGTTGGCCTCCAACCCCCAAATGCTGCAGCTGCAAGGTGAGGACAAAAGTCCCACACATGCTGGTCCCTCCTCGTTATAGGGCTCTCCAACTTTGGTGTAGCAGCTGCCAAGGACTTCCAATGAGTTGTAACAAATCCATCAAACACTTCTTCGTAACTTCTTGATATGTGCTCCGATTCCAACAATTCTTGGCTCGTTGAAATGTGCTCGATGTCATGCACAATCCAAGCACATCTGCACAACCACAAGATGAATATGCAAATACATGCAAACCCAACAAACCACACAAACAACGTAGCACACAAAACACATGCAACGAAATTATGCGAACAGACGACAGGATGACATGCAAACAAATATGCACCAACACCAAGATGAAGACGCGGGTAAGAGAGGAGCGAAGGAAAAAGGCTGGCATCAGACTGAGAGGCGTGGAGCTCAAGGGACTACAGAGTGGTGGCCAGCTTATTGTGCCACTCGCGAGGGGCCTGCTTGAGGCCATAGACTGGGCGGCGCAGCTCCCAGACTGTGTTGGGAGGAAAGGCCGCATGAAAGCCTTGAGCTCGCCACAGGAGGATCCGCTCCTAGAGCTCGCCTTGTAGGACATCCATGGAGGCAATCTCCATGCCAATGCGGACGGCATAGTCGAGGAGGGCACGGAGAGTGGGGAGCTTGGCAGTGGGGAAGAATGTCTCCTAGTAGTCGATGCCATGGGTCTGGGTAAAACCCTTGGCACAATACCGGGCCTTGTAGACCAGTTCCTCGGCCCAAGTGAAGGGACGGGAGGGAGGAGGAAGGGGGTCAGAGGGCGGAGGGGAATGATAGAACGGGACGCTCTCATCGAACACCACGTCACGGCTCTTGAGGAGACGGCCTGAGGATGGGTGAAGGAAGAGATAACCAGGGGAAGTGCGAGCGTGTTCCAATGTAGACACACTCAAGGGCCTTGGAGGCGAGCTTCCCTGCATGCCTAGATCGGTCCGGAGGGGGGATGAGGACATATGCCTTGCAACCCCAGACGCGGAGAATAACAACGTCAGGCTTGGTGGTGGCCCAGAGCTCTATAGGAGTGATGGACTGACGTTGAGGATGTGGGTAAAGATTATTGAGGAGAGCGGCATGAACAAGGGCATAGCCCCAGAGGGAAGGGGGGTGGAGGCATGAGTGAGAAGACAGCGAGCCGTCTTACTGATGTCACGAATGCGGCTCTCAGCAATACCATTCTGCTGAGGGGAGTGGGGAAGGGTGTGAGTCTGCTAGATGCCATGGGTTGAGCAGTAAGAGGAGAGGGTGCAGTTGAGAAACTCATCACCGCCGTCGGAATGGAGGCGGTGGATGGGGCAACCAAAGTGGACACGGCACTGCTCGGCCCAGGCAATGATGACAGCAGAGGCCTTAGTCGTGTGGAGAAGGAACACCGAGGAGTACCTGTTGTGGTCGTCGACTAGGACAAGCATGTACTGGTGCCCTTGGCAGGAAGGGCTGGGCCCCGGAGGTCTATGTGGATGAGGTCAAGTGGGGCAGCAGCAAAGGAAGGATGACTGAGGTGAGGCTGTTGTTTAAGCTTGCCATGAATGCATGTAGCGCATGGGGGAGCAGGAGAGGACGGAAGAGGAGGAAGATTGGGGGGGAGACCATCAAGCAAGCGGGAGGAGATGGCTTTGCGAAGTGCGGGAAAGTTCATGTGACCAAGGCGATGGTGGATGAGGAAAACGGAGTGAGACAGTGCGCGACAAGAGCTTGGGGAGGGGGTGGAGATGGGGGAAGGTTGTTAGAAATAGATTGCAAATACCACTTTTGTATTTGTACTTTTATATCCTAGTTTAGGTTGTGAATGTTCTACTGGGTTGGGGTGTACTCACATATCCCAACCTCACCCAATTGTGATCCCCCCAATCTCCAATTACCCTATTGGAGATTCAGGAGATCCCAATGGGGATTCCCTCCAATTCCCCCTTCATCCATTCACTCTCATCTTGCCATATACTTATAGAGCCTTGGGCTCCTTACCTAATCAATCATTTCAACTCTATTTCTTACATGGTATCAGAGCGACCTATTCGCACACGCGGATCAAGGTCCTAATCTCAACGTGCCCGCGCTACGTGCACTTCATCGTCGCGACATTCGTTTCGAGTCGTCGGAATTTCGACGTGCTCCACTCTGCAGTCGCGCCTCTTATCGTCGACCGCCTTCGCGCTCGACCTCGTTGAATTTCTCATCTCTGAAGCTTTCACGCTTCTCATCGTCGATTTCCTCCTCGGTTCTCGTTGGTCGAATCTCAATTTCGACCATCTCTTAAAACTCGTTCTCGAGTTTCCCCTCAGACCCCGCCAGAATAGGCAAACTCCCCTCGCGAAATCGCCTCCACGAACATCTCGCGTCAAATCAAGAGCAGGTACACAGGTTGAAGCGGAGCGGAGCTGGTTGCGGAGCTGGTTGCGGAGCTGGTTGCGGAGCTGGTTGCGGAGCTGTGTAGCTGCGGGATAGGGCCTGGGGGTGTGTGGGGGGGTGTGTGGGTCCGGGGTTAGACATAGGCTCTATAAGTACATGGCAAGGTGAGAGAGAATGAATGATGGGGGGAATCGGAGGGAATCCCCATTGGGATCTCCGGAATCTCCAATTGGGTAATTGGAGATTGGGGGATCACAATTGGGTGAGGTTGGGATTTGTGAGTACACCCCAACCCACTAAAACATTCATAACCTAAACTAGGATATAAAAGTACAAATACAAAAGTGGTATTTGCAGTCTATTTCTAACACATCCCCATAGACTGCAAACCCGATCAAGGAGCACATAGCCCCATGGAACGGAGAAGGCGATGGTGGTCAGCCTTGCCGAGAGCCTTGGTAAAGAGGTCGGCGAGGTTGCAATCTGAGGCGATGTACCGTACCGTCAGCTGGTCACTCTGAACAAGATCTCGGATGAAGAAATGACGAAGTTCGATGTGCTTGGTGCGAGAGTGGAACACAGGATCCTTGGTGAGGTGAATGGCACTCTGGTTGTCACACCACAGGGTGGGTGACTGCTGGGGGTAGCCTAACTCAGCGAGGAGAAAGGAGAGCCAGCGTGCCTCTTGAGCAGCCATTGTGCCTGCGTAGAGCTCGGCCTCGCAGGACGACAGGGAGACTGCAGAGGACCGAGTGGAGCGCCAGCTGATGACTCCGCTACCAAGGGTGAAGCAGTACCCTTGGGAGGAGCGTCTGTCAGTCTGGTCATCGGCCCATGAGGAGTCTGTGTATCCCTCGAGCTTGACTGGAGAGGTACCACCAAGAGTGAGGATGTGAGACTTGGTGGCTTGTAGATAGCGGAGGACCCTCTTGGCTGCAGACCAATGCGAGGCAGTGTAGCGTCCGGAGGAGTGACGAACTCAGGGTTTAGGTAAGGAATTGAAAATGATTGATTAGGTAAGGAGCCCAAGGCTCTATAAGTACATGGCAAGGTGAGAGTGAATGGATGAAGGGGGAATTGGAGGGAATCCCCATTGGGATCTCCGGAATCTCCATTTGGATAACTGGAGATTGGGGGGATCACAATTGGGTGAGGTTGGGATTTGTGAGTACACCCCAACCCACTAGAATTTTCATAACCTAAACTAGGATATAAAAGTACAAATACAAAAGCTCCACTATTCAAGGCACGAACAGAGGAGGCATCCAAGGACTTGATCTCGAAGTTGCCGCGAGCGGCTATGTCAAGAAGAGCGCGCATAGTCGGGAGCTTGGCTGTGGGCGAGAATGTTTCGAAGAAGTCGAGATACTCCTTCTGGGTGAAACCGTTGGGGGTAGTTTGACCCGGAAGATCCATTTTCCGCCGGCGATGTTGACACTAGAAAGGGGAACGACATCGTCAAAGCTGTTGTTGTGAATGAACGCCTCGTTCTCCACATCCATTCCTGCCTTCCACTCCTTCTTATAAGGCCCCGAGAGAGCTTCCTCGTTTGTGTGAGGAGTCGGAATGGTCGGGTTCTCGGTGAAGTTGAGGGAAGGGCAGTCAGTAATGTCTGGGAAGATGTGTGAGAGAAATTGGCAGACCGCGTGAAGGTCAAACAGCTCCTCATGCCTGTCCTCTAGAAGTGCACGGGGGGGAATACGGATGGAGGGAACATCACCCCCGGCAGGAGGAGGCGGGATGACCGAACACGGGATGGAGAAGGACGGTGATCCCTAGGCGAGAGGCGGAGCCGGTCATTTGGAACAAGAGTGACTAGAAACCAGAGACGAAGGAGGCTGCGGTGGGACTGGAGGGACTGGGCGCCTCCGATAGGAGACTGGTGAGCCGGGCTCGATGCGCGGGGAAGGCGGAGTAGGAGGAGGTGCCGTTGCGTAGGATACCGGGGAGGCCGGGTGAGACACGCCGGATGGAGAAGGCCTCGGAGAAGGGGCAGCGGCCGGAGGTGGGGCATCGAAGTCTGCCCAAATAAGCGTCGGGGGAGGTGGAGGAGGCTCGTCCATGGTCATAGAGTAGAAGGGGCGTGTCTCATCGAAGACGACATCACGGCTGCGAATCAGCTGTCTGGTGATGGGGTTGAGGAATAAGTTTTCTGGGGAGTTGGAGTTGTGCCCCAGGTATATGCAGGTCTGGGTTTTGGGACCAAGCTTGCCACCTTGCTTCCTACGCCTGTGGGGGCTGAGCAACACATACGCGGTACACCCCCAGACGCGTAGAGAGCGGGCGGAAGGCGTGGCCCCAAGCCAGAGAGTGGAAGGTGTGGTGTCGGGCCGGTAGGGATGCAGATAAAGATTGTAGAGGAGTGCAGCATGGAAGAGGGCATATCCCCAGAGTGACCGTGATGCTTTGGCGTGACTGAGGAGGCAGCGAGCGATCTGAACCAAGGTATGGTTGCGGCTCTCCGCAATGCCGTTCTGCTGCGGGCTTTCAGGGAGCGTGAAGGTTTGCCGAATCCCTTGGGTCGCCCAGAAGTTATCAAGTTTGCCATTGCGAAATTCTCCCCCGCCATCAGAATGGAGGCACTTTAGAGGAGTGCCGAACGTAACTCGAGCCTAGCGCACCCATGCTTTGATGAGGTCAGGTGCCTCCGCCTTGGTATGCAGGAGCTGCACAGAAACATACCGTAACTGGTCATTGACTAGTGTAAGAAAGTACGGATGACTGCCTCGCGATGCGACTGGAGCTGTGCACTAGGTCCAGCGGAGCAGCTGCGACGGATGGGGAGGAAGGGTGCGGCTGCTCCCTGAGCTTGCTCTTGGTGCAGTCCAGGCAGGTGGGTGCAGGCGACTCTGTTGGTGGAGGAAGCGCCGACGAGAGGCCCAGATAAGTTTCTTGGAAGCGATATTGGCAAGTGTACGGAACTTGGGGTGACCCAAGCGATGGTGGTAGAGGATGGTTGGGTTGGCAAAGCTGCGACAGAAACACGGAGTGGTGCTGGCAGCTTGCGATTGGGAGAGGGCGGCGAGAGGTGCAGGTGAATGCACCGTGTAGAGCTTGCTGCTGTTGAGTATGAAGCGTGCTAGGAGCTTGTTGGACTTAGGGTCGAGGAGGTCACAGAGATCCGAGTGTGCTGGAAAGATCGTGGTGACGCCTGCCCGTTGGAGCTCGTGTTGGGCCACGAGATTGTGCCGTAGTGTTGGAACACACATGCGAGTCATTCTGCCCGAAGGAAAAGCTGGGCACGGAACTGTGGAGGAGCCCTTGGCGTGTGTTGTGAAACAGGGGTGTGCTCCTAGTCGACAGATTGGTGTCTCGTATGGCTTGAAGGAGTGTTCTTCCTTGAGAACTGTCTGAGTGGCCCCACTGTCAAGGGTGAGCTCCATTGTGGCTGAGGTGCTTTGTAAGCCGGGACACTGCGAAATCGTCTCATTATTCATGGCAGTGCCAGGGAACAACATGTTGAGGCGCACATCAGCAGGTGCTGCCACAGCAGCCTGCACGGATTCCTGCGCTTCGACTTGATTGACTTGGCGAGGAGCACGATTGACCATCTAGCTTGGCGGCTTCGAGGCGGTCCCATTGATGGCATACCACTCGTTATCCTTCTTCTTAAAGAAGGAGGCAAGGGCATGGTTGGTACCGCCACACACCTGGCCGGCACGAGGGCCGCGCTTGATGACGTAGGGACACGGGGGGAAGCGGTTGCGCTAGAATGGCGACGAAGCGGCATAGGCTTGAGGCACGGGAGCGCGGATTGGATTGGCCTTGGCTTGAGCGCTGTTGTCCTTTTTCGGCACAAAGAAGCACGGATGAGACCTTGGCAAATGTGAGGTCCGCAGGAGCAAGGCCCAAGAGCATCTTGCGTGTGACTTCGTATGCCGGAGTGAGGCCGACTAGGAGAGCGGCTGCAGGGGCTTACTCGGGGAAGACTATCCCCAACTGTTTGAGTTCACCATGAATGGACTGCACCTTGGTGACATAGTCCGCCATGCCTGGGGAGTCCTCGAGCCGCACTTGGAACATGCTGGGGAGGAGTATAGCAACTCCCACTGCTCTCTTGTACAGGAAGCGGTCTTCGAAGTAGAGCCAAATCGCGTTGCCAGACGAGTACTTGTGGTAGGTTTCGACGAGTTTGGGAAGAGTGGTGCCCATGAAAACACTAATGACCGCAATATCGGCCTTTTCCCAAATCTTGTACTTCAACAGTGCAGCAGCATAGACTGCTTCGGCGGTGGCATTAGCTGGATCGGCGGACCTCTCGGGTTTAGGAGGCTCTTTGCCGTCACCGATGTTGAGAAGGACGTCGGTGAGCTTGAGCCCCTTTACCTCGCGACTGAGGAGGTGCTTGTCGACACCATAGCACCGTAGCGCGATTAGGATGTTGATCCGCGTGTGCGGATAGGTCGCTCTGATAGCGTGTAAGAAATAGAGTTGAAATGATGAACTAGGTAAGGAGCCGAAGGCCATATAAGTACATGGCAAGGTGAGAGAGAATGGATGTAGGGGGGAATCGGAGGGAATCCCCATTGGGATCTCCGGAGTCTCCAATTGGGTAATTGGAGATTGGGGGGATCACAATTGGGTGAGGTTGGGATTTGTGAGTACACCCCAACCCAGCAGAACATTCCTAACCTAAACTAGGATATAACAGTACAAGTACAAAAATGGGATTTGCAGTCTATTTCTTACACCACCACCCAGCACGCGCTTGCCGTTGACCCCGCCCCAACTGCCGCCGTCCCCGCCCTGACTGCGCACCAGCTGCAAGCGCTTTTGGTGCGGTTACAACAGCAAGCTCCTGCTGTTACAGTTGGAACCTCATCCGATAACGCTGCGTATGCGATCAATGTCAACAAAAAGAAAGAATTGGCTACCCCCACTCGCGCAACCAAGGCTCCGTGCGCAACCGACCAACCCCCTGCACCAACTCCTGCACCCGCTGACAACCTGGATGACAGCAACGACTCTGAAAATGGCTACGATGAGGCCCTTGCGAATATTGCTCGACGTCGCATCCCCACGCCCGCAGCTACTACCATCATGTGCAAGGGCATACACGACCAGGCCGAGGTCCTCCCTGCTATCAAAGTGTACCTTAAGGATATCAATTTCAACCTGGACCATGGCGACGTTGTCGAGGCACCCAATAACGTTAGGGATATCAAATACATAATGAGCAATTCGAGGTCCTTCTCGTGGCAGACGAAGCCAGTTTTGAGGCCACTAACCGTTTCCAGGACTTTCACTCCAAAAGCGTCCTGACATCCAGCTCCTATACGCTGGCGGTCACTGATGTGGCGGCGCTCAAGCGTGCACGCCTCGGCTGCATGCGTGGCGGCCCTCCTGGTCATTGCGACACGGACTTGGACATCAAACGCTCCCCCCCTGCCACTTGCCAGCAGCCACGCTTCAAGGGAGTCTGATTTCGCTGCGGCCAGCCAGGCCACATGGCCAATGCATGCCCCATGGGAAGGCGTAATGCACAAGGTCCCTCACCCATTGTGTATGTAAGAAATAGAGCTGAAAGGATTAATAATGTAAGGAGCCCAAGGCTCTATAAATACATGGCAAGGCGAGAGAGAATGGATGAAGGGGGAATCGGAGGGAATGCCCACTGGGAACTCAAGAATCTCCAATTGGGTATTTGGAGATTGGGGGGATCACAATTGGGTAGGGTTGGTATTTATGAGCACACCCCAACCCACTAGAACATTCCTAACCTAAACAAGGATATAAAAGTACAAATACAAATGTGGGATTTGCAATCTATTTCTAACCTATCCCCATAGACTGTAAACCCGGTCAAGAAGCACATAGCCCTATGGATAGGAGAAGGCAATGGTGGTCAGCCTTGCCAAGAGCCTTGGTAATGTTGGTTAGAGAAGGCTATAAGCAGATGATTCAAGGGCTCCTTGGAAATTTCTGCAGCACTTCGTTATGACGCCCAGAAAACTCGCGACCTTCGAAAAGCTATATCCAAATCTCCAATCGGTGAAACGATCTGAAAAATCAGATATTTCGTAACTTGCAGCATCAGCTTTCCATTGAAAGTTAAATCACTCGATTCCGTAGCTTATCGAAAGGGCTATGGCGTTTGGCGCACTGGGGGGTAATCTGCCCTAGGAGAAATTGACAGTCCTCAGAGTCATTATAATTGAAGCTTACAAGTTCACCGGCATGATGGAAAAGGCATTGAAGCACAGTTGGAAGGTGGGGTAGGAAGGGAAGGACCCTGGAGGGCTCATGGTCAAGAACATGACAAGAGTCAAAGTCTTGACTCCCATCCACAGGTTCAACCAGCTTGGCAAGACAAAATTCACACTGTGCCAGGTTGGCCTCCAAACCCCAAATGCTGCAGCTGCAAGGTGAGGACAAAAGTCCCACACATGCTGGTCCTTTCTCGTTATAGGGCTCTCCAAATTTGGTGTAGCAGCTGCCAAGGACTTCCAATGAGTTGTAACAAATCCATCAAACATTTCTTCGTAACTTCATATGTGCTCCGATTCCAACAATTCTTGGCTCATTAGAATGTGCTCAATGTCATGCACAATCCAAGCACATGTGCACAAGCACAAGACATGCAAAGACATGCAAACCCAACAAACCATACAAACAACATAGCACACAAAACACATGCAACGAAATCTTGCGAACAGACGACAGGATGACGTGCAAACGAATATGCACCAACACACTCCCCCTCAGACTGTCGGCTTGTTTCGCCGTCTCTAGTTCAAGGACATTCCCACCATCCTTGCACAGCGCCAGTGTGGCTCTTCAGCTAGCCGCTTGGTAAGGAAGTCGGCTGGCTGTTGCTGAGTTTTCACGTAGATCGGATTCAGTGTCCCAAGCTTCACCTCCTTCCGCAGCCAATGCCACTTGATCCTCATGTACTTGTTCAACCCATGAAGAACTGCATTGCGTGCCATGGAAATGGCTCCCTTGCTGTCACTGAACAGAGGTGTCGCACAAGTCTGTTCATGGCCGATCTCCTTCAAGAGCCTCCGTAGCCAAATGATTTCTTTTGCCGCATGAAACATCACCATGTACTCAGATTCCACTGAAGATAGTGCCGTTTCAGACTGCTTCTTGGACCTCCAACTTACAGGCCCACCTCTCACCATGCAGATGTATCCACCTACTGATGATGAATCCTCATGCTCAGAAGCCCACGTGGCATCAGCAAAACAGGAAAGGAACACCTTTCCTTCTCCGAGCTGCTCCCCCTTCTCTTTGACGACTTCAACTCCTTTTTGACTGAGTTGAGCAGAGGCTGAATACTGTACTCCCACTGTAGGGTATGACTTGAGGCAGCGCACCACTCTCTCCGCTGCACCATACTGCTCTTCTGTTGGATTTTGCACTACTCGAGCCAGCTGTTCCACAGCAAAGCTGATGTCAGGCCGAGTATGCACAGCAGCGTAGAGTAGGCTCTCGACCATGGATTGGAATTGCCTCTGGTCTTCACACTCAACTCCTCCTCCTTCAGCTGCCTTTATGAGTTTGAACTCGGAAGGCAAAGGTGTGACCACTTCCCGTTCTTCCTGCAGAGAGTACTTCTCAGCCAAGGTGTTGATGTACTGTCCCTGATGCATTTTGAGCTAGCCACGTTCAGTATCCCGCTCAATGTGCATTCCCAGGTAGTACCTTGCCTCTCCAAGTGACTTGCACTTGAAATCCTCTGTGAGCTTCCGTTGCACCCCATCGATCTCCTTGTCACTGCTGCTGAAGAGCAAGATGTCATCCACGTACACCAGCAGAAGCACAAGTGACTCCCCCTCGCCCATCAGGAATAGGCTCTCGTTGCATGCACTTGCACGGAATCCAATCCCTTCCAGTGCACTGGCCAGCCTGTTGTACCAGCATCTCGGGGCCTGCTTCAAGCCATAGATTGCCTTGTTAAGTTTGCAGATACGATCGGTTCCATCCTCATAGCCAGGTGGTTGAACCATGTACACCTCCTCTTCCATAATGCCGTACAGAAAAACGGTTACGATGTCCATCTGCTTCACCTTCCATTTGCGCACAGCAGCTACCGCCAGCAGCACACGTAGCATTGGAGACTTAGCAGTTGAGGCAAACACTTCTTTGTAATCTTCCTTCTTTTTCTGCTGAAACCCCTTTGCCACCAGCCTGCTCTTGTAAACTGATGGCTCTCCTTTCTCATCCGTCTTGATTTGTGCCAGCCACTTGCACTGTGTTGCCTTCTTCCCATTTTGCAAGTACACCAGGTCCCATGTGTGATTCTCCATCTGGCTGTTGTACTCTGCATCTCTTGAAACGAGCCATTTCCCCCGTTGAGGCCCAGCTAGCGCATGATCCATGCCGGAGGTTGTATTGGTGCGTAAAAGCAGTATGCAGGCTCCTCGTCATCTGACTCTTGGTCATCACCCAAGAACAGCACTGCATCTTCGTATTGAGCCTGTTGCTGCTGCTCAGTTGTGGCTCCTCCACTTGTAGAGCTCAGCAGTTTTCTTGTTGCCATTCTGGTGCGTGCAGGGTAGATGGTTGGATTTACCCATACTTTCACCTTCACCCAATCCTTTGTTCCCCCACCAGTCTGTTTCCTTCGCTTTGGCAGACTTGGTGCTTTGGAAGCCTCTTGCTGCAGCTGCTCCGGATCCTTGACTTCAGCATCAGCTGCAGTATCCTCATTGCTTCCTTCATCAGTGCCACTTGCCCTTGGCGCAGTGACTTCACTGTCATCAGGTTCGGAGAAATCGAAGTGCATAGTGATCTCTTCCAGCTGCTGAGTGACCCTTGGCTCCGGCTGCTTCTCCCACTTGCCATACATGATGTTCTCCACAAATTTGACATCCCGACTGTCAAACAGCACATTCTTTGAGGGCTCCCAGAGTAGCCACCCCTTGCTCTCTGCCGCAAGCCCAAGGTGCACACACTACAGTGCAGATGCTCCAAGCTTTGTCCTGTACGGTTTAGGGACATGCGCCACTGCCATGAATCCGAACACTCTAAGCATGTCCACTGGAGGCTTCTTTCCAAGCCACCTCTCCAGCGGCACCCACATATCATCAGCCACCTTTGTGAGTACGCGGTTCCTTGCCACTGTAGCATGCCTCACCGCATGAGGCCACATGGAGTTCTTCAGCCCTGATTCGATCAGCAGTGCTTGCGCAGTTTCCAGGATGGTCCTATTAGCCCTCTCAGCAACGCCATTTGACTGAGGGGTATAGGACGTCGTTAGCTGATGCTCAATGCCTTGTTTCTTGAGCCACGCAGTCAGATCTCCTCCTAGAAACTCTCCACCTCGGTCGGTTCTGATGCTCTTGCATGGGTGCCCAGATTGTCGCTCGACGAACGGCAGCCTGTCATCTCGTATTGTTGAGGCAGCATGATCCTTCTGCTTCAACGAGTATGCCCACATCAGACAACTCCAGTCATCAACTATTGTCAGGAAATACCTTTCCCCTTTACTTCCTTGAACTGGAAAAGGTCCTACCAGGTCCATGTGCACCAGTTCCAGTGCTGCCTTGCTTTTCCCAGCTACGCCGTGAAAGGGGAACCGTGTGAACTTGCTCAGCAGACACGTCTCGCACTTGGTATAATTTGGTTGCCCAGAAAGCTTCAGCCCCTTTACTGCTTCTTCTTTATGCAGTTGCTGCAAGCAATGGCATAGCCACATGCCCTAGACGCCTGTGTGCGGTTTCCCAATCAGTCTCCCCCGACCTTGCAGAAACCGTCACTCCTGCAGCACTAACTGTATTGCACTCCCCCTGGACTCCAGATCCCGCCTTTACTGCTCCCAACTCCTTCATTATTGATTCCCATATCAGCGCAGGGATCTGCCACATGGATCTGAAGACAGCTCTGCTTTCGTGTAAATCCCACAACACACGATCTCCTCGCAACCCCTTGAATGTTTTGGATCCATTGGTGGTGGTGCTGACTCCGGCCTGGCCTAGCTTGCGCAGCGATATCAGATTGGCCTTCAGCCCTGGTACGAGTAGCACACCCAGTCCACCATGAGGTGCTCTGAATGCACCTCGACCAACTCCAGCGACCTTCACTGCATGTCCGGAGGCTGAGCGCAGTTCAGAGATTGAAGGCGCTCGCACAGCATCCAGCAAGTCCTTGCGTGGTGTCATTGTCCATGTAGCACCAGAGTCCATGACCCACATGTCAAGCGGGTGCAATTCTGTTAGAAATAGACTGCAAATACCACTTTTGTATTTGTACTTTTATATCATAGTTTAGGCTATGAATGTTCTAGTGGGTAAGGGTGTATTCACAAATCCCAACCTCACCCAATTGTGATCCCCCCAATCTCCAATTACCCAATTGGAGATTCAGGAGATCCCAATGGGGATTCCCTCCAATTCCCCCTTCATCCATTCACTCTCACCTTGCCATGTACTTATAGAGCCTTGGGCTCCTTACCTAATAAATCATTTCAACTCTCTTTCTTACAAATTCCTCTCCAGCCCTTGCAACAGCTGTGCCACTGTCATCTTTGTCACACACATGGTAGAACTGTCCAACATTCCTCTCCTCATTTCCCATTCCTCACCCAATTGTGATCCCCCCAATCTCCAATTACCCAATTGGAGATTCAGGAGATCCCAATGGGGATTCCCTCCAATTCCCCCTTCAGCAGGATCAGCTACCATGTTGGCACCTCCATTTAGTTGCTTTCCTCCATTCCCCTTTTGCGATTGGTTCCAAGGGGTCCACCAGTCGGGCTTGGTAGAGCAGCGAAACCATGGATGCCCTACTTCCTGGCAATACCAGCACTCTCCCCTCAAGCGTGGTTCACTGTTGTCATTGTTGGAGTGACCACCTCTTCCTCTTGCACCAGCGCCATCACGCCCCCGCTGGTTCCCAGTCCCGCGACCACCTTGGCTGTAGTAAGAGCGACCGCGATTGCCACGCCCTCGATCCCTCCATGTCCCTTGCATGGCATAGCCGCTGATGCTGTCATCTCCTCCGCGCAGTGTATAGCGACAAAAATCTTCTTCCAGAATCTTGGTGCGAATCCACTCCAATGTCCATTGACTTTGGTTTTGTGGCAAGCTGAGTCCGCTTATAAATTGCAGCCAAGACTCGGGCAGCAGGCTGAGCATCTTGAGACACTTTGTCTGCTCGGGGTACGTGATGCCAGCAATCGCCAATTTCGCGTAGAGTTCCCTCATCTTGTCCAGTACGGGCTGCACGGGTTCATTCTCGCTCAACCGCAGCATGGACAGCTCCCGATCCAGCATGAGAGAAGCGGCAACCGATGTCGGAGGGTGCAGGTCCTTGAGCACTGCCCATGCCTTGGGCCCACAATCAGTTTCCGGTAGCACATGCATGATGCGATGCCTCTGGTTCAACTCCAAGCTTTGTGACACTAGATAATACCCAGCAGATGAACGTTCATCCAAATCCGCTCGCTCTCCCGTTTCCTTTGGCCTGGGCTCCGTTCCAATCATGAGCTTCAAGAGGCCAATTTGTCGAAAGTAGAGCTGCATCTTCCGTGCCCAATCATCATAGCCATCTTCAGAGAACTTCTCAATGGTGACCCCTGGCTTGTACGCGCTCCTCTTTGCGCTGCAATGCCAGAATATTGGGTTGAGCTGCCTCCTTGGACTGAAGTATCACCTCCACCAGAGTCCTCCTTATCTCGCATTGTATTTTAGGTCCCAAATGCATGATAATGGGCTCTGATACCACTTGTTGGTTAGAGAAGGCTATAAGCAGATGATTGAATGGCTCCTTGGAAATTTCTGCAGCACTTCGTTATGACGCCCAGAAAACTCGCGACCTTCGAAAAGCTATATCCAAAACTCCAATCAGTGAAACGCTCTGAAAAACGGATATGTTGTAGCTTGCAGCATCAGCTTTCCAATGAAAGCTGAATCACTTAATTCCATAGCTTAACGAGTGAGCTATGGCGTTTGGCGCACTGGGGGGTAATCTGTCCTAGGAGAAATGGACAGTCCTCAGAGTCACTATAATTGAAGCTTACAAGTTCAAAGGCATGATGGAAAAGGCATTGAAGCATAGTTGGAAGGTGGGGATGGAAGGGAAGGATGAAAGGGAAGGACCCTGGAGGCCCATGGTCAAGAACATGACAAGAGTCAAAGTCTTGACTCCCCATCTTCAGGTTCAACCAGCTTGGCAAGACAAAATTCACACTGTGCCAGGTTGGCCTCCAAACCCCAAATGCTGCAGCTGCAAGGTGGGGACAAAAGTCCCACACATGCTGGTCCCTCCTCGTTATAGGGCTCTCCAACTTTGGTGTAGCAGCTGCCAAGGACTTCCAATGAGTTGTAACAAATCCATCAAACATTTCTTCGTAACTACTTCATATGTGCTCCGATTCCAACAATTCTTGGCTCGTTGGAATGTGCTCCATGTCATGCACAATCCAAGCACATCTGCACAAGCACAAGATGAACATGCAAAGACATGCAAACCCAACAATCCATACAAACAACGTAGCACACAAAACACATGCAACGAAATGATGCGAACAGACGACAGGATAACATGCAAACGAATATGCACCAACAGCTGGGTACTCTGAACAAGATATCGGATGAAGAAATGACGAAGTTCGATGTGTTTTGTGCGAGAGTGGAACACAGGATCCTTGGTGAGGTGAATGGCACTCTGGTTGTCACACCATAGAGTGGGCGACTGCTGGAGGTAGCCTAACTCAGCGAGGAGAAAGGAGAGCCAGCGTGCCTCTTGAGCAGCCATTGTGCCTGCGTAGACCTTGGCCTCGCAGAACGACAAGGAGACTGCAGAGGACCGAATGGAGTGCCAGCTGATGACTCCGCTACCAAGGATGAAGCAGTACTCTTGGTAGGAAAGTCTGTCAGTCTGGTCATCGGTGTTGGTGCATATTCGTTTGCACGTTATCCTGTCGTCTGTTCGCATCATTTCGATTACATGTATTTCGTGTGCTCTGTTGTTTGTGTGGTTTGTTGGGTTTGCATGTCTCTTGTCAGGTTCTTGACCAGGGGCCTTCAGGGTGTTAGAAATAGATTGCAAATCTTACTTTTGTATTTGTACTTTTATATCCTAGTTTAGGTTAGGAATGTTCTAGTGGGTTGGGGTGTACTCACCAAATCCCAACCTCACCCAATTGTGATCCCCCCAATCTCTTATTACCCAATTGGAGATTCCGGAGATCCCAATGGGGATTCCCTCCGATTCCCCCTTCATGCATTCTCCCTTACCTTGCCATGTACTTATGGAGCCTTGGGCTTCTTACCTCATCAATCATTTCAGCTCTATTTCTTACACAGGGTCCTTCCCTTGCATCCTTCCCTTCCTACCCCACCTTCCAAATTGTGCTTCAATGTTTTCCATCATGTCTTTGAACTTGTAACCTTCAATGATTGTGACTCTGAGGACTGTCAAGGCAGATTACCCCCCAGTGCGCCAAATGTCATAGCTCACTCGGTAGGCTACGGAATCGAGTGTTTCAATTTGCATTGGACAGCGGATGCTGCGAGCAACAGCATATCCGAGTTTCACAGTGTTTCATCGATTCAAACTTTGGATATAGCTGTTTGAAAGTCGCAGGTTTTCTGGGCGCCATAACGAAGTGCTGCAGAAATTTCTCATGAGCTATCAATCTTCTGCTCATAGCCTTCTCCAACCAACAGCTGGTATCAGAGCCCATTATCACGCATTTTGGGACCTAAACTACGATGGGAAATAAAGAGGACTCTGGTGGAGTTGACACTTCAGCCCAAGGAGGCAGCTCAACCCAAGATTCTGGCATAGCAGCGCAAAGGGGAGCGCGTACAAGCTACGGGCCACAGCTTAGGGGTCCTATCAATTTCAACCTGGACCATGGCGACGTAGTGGACCAGAGGCATGATGTAAAAGGCATCGAAGCACTGTTGGAAGAAGGGGTAGGAAGGGAAGGATGAAAGGGAAGTACCTTGGAGGCCCATGGTCAAGAACATGACAAGAGTCAAAGTCTTGACTCCCCATCCTCAGGTTCAGCCAGCCTGGCAAGACAAAATTCACACTGTGCCAGGTTGGCCTCCAAACCCCAAATGCTGCAGCTGCAAGGTGGGGACAAAATTCCCACACATGCTGGTCCCTCTTTGTTATAGGGCTCTCCAACTTTGGTGTAGCAGCTGCCAAGGACTTCCAATGAGTTGTAACAAATCCATCAAACATTTCTTCGTAACTTCTTCATATGTGCTCCGATTCCAACAATTCTTGGCTCGTTGGAATGTGCTCGATGTCATGCACAATCCAAGCACATCTGCACAAGCACAAGATGAACATGCAAAGACATGCAAACCCAACAATCCATACAAACAATGTAGTACACAAAACACATGCAACGAAATCATGCGAACAGACGACAGGATGGCGTGCAAACGAATATGCACCAACACACTCCCCCTCCGACTGTCAGCTTGTTTCGCCGTCTCTAGTTCAAGGACATTCCCGCCATCCTCGCACAGCGCCAGTGTGGCTCTTCAGCTAGCCGCTTGGTAAGGAAGTCGGCTGGCTGTTGCTGAGTTTTCACGTAGATCGGATCCAGTGTCCCAAGCTTCACCTCCTTCCGCAGCCAATGCCACTTGATCCTCATGTGCTTGTTCAACCCATGAAGAACTGCATTGCGTGCCATGGCAATGGCTCCCTTGCTGTCACTGAACAGAGGTGTCGCACAAGTCTGTTCATGGCCGATCTCCTTCAAGAGCCTCCTTAGCCAAATGATTTCTTTTGCCGCATGAAACATCACCATGTACTCAGATTCCACTGAAGATAGTGCCGTTTCAGACTGCTTCTTGGACCTCCAACTTACAGGCCCACCTCTCACCATGCAGATGTATCCACCTACTGATGATGAATCCTCATGCTCAGAAGCCCCCATGTGGTATGAGCAAAACAGGAAAGGAACACCTTTCCTTCTCCGAGCTGCTCCCCCTTCTCTTTGACGACTTCAACTCCTTTTTGACTGAGTTGAGCAGAGGCTGAATACTGTACTCCCACTGTAGGGTATGACTTGAGGTAGCGCACCACTCTCTACGCTGCACCATACTGCTATTTTGTTGGATTTTGCACTACTCAAGCCAGCTGTCCCACAGCAAAGCTGATGTCAGGCCGAGTATGCACAGCAGCGTAAAGTAGGCTCCCGACTATGGATTGGAATTGCCTCTGGTCTTCACACTCAACTCCTCCTCCTTCAGCTGCCTTTATGAGTTTGAACTCGGAAGGCAAAGGTGTGACCACTTCCCGTTCTTCCTGCAGAGAGTACTTCTCAGCCAAGGTGTTGATGTACTGTCCCTGATGCAGTTTGAGCCAGCCACGTTCAGTATCCCGCTCAATGTGCATTCCCAGGTAGTACCTTGCCTCTCCAAGTGACTTGCATTTGAAATCCTCTGTGAGCTTCTGTTGCACCCCATCGATCTCCTTGTCACTGCTGCTAAAGAACAGGATGTCATCCACGTACACCAGCAGAAGCACAAGTGACTCCCCCTCGCCCATCAGGAATAGGCTCTCGTCGTATGCACTTCCACGGAATCCAATCCCTTCCAATGCACTGGCCAGCCTGTTGTACCAGCATCTCGGGGCCTGCTTCAAGCCATAGATGGCCTTGTTAAGTTTGCAGACACAACCGGTTCCATCCTCATAGCCAGGTGGTTGAACCATGTACACCTCCTCTTCCACAATGCCGTACAGAAAAGCGGTTACGATGTCCATCTGCTTCACCTTCCATTTGCACACAGCTGCTACCGCCAGCAGCACACGTAGCGTTGGAGACTTAGCAGTTGGGGCAAACACTTCTTTGTAATCTTCCTTCTCTTTCTGCTGAAACCCCTTTGCCACCAGCCTGCTCTTGTAAACTGATGGCTCTCCTTTCTCATCCGTCTTGATTTTTGCCAGCCACTTGCACTGTATTGCCTTCTTCCCATTTTGCAAGTACACCAGGTCCCATGTATGATTCTCCATCTGGCTGTTGTACTCTGCATCTCTTGAAACGAGCCACATCCCCCGTTGAGGCCCGGTTAGCGCATGATCCATGCTCGGAGGTTGTATTGGTGCGTAAAAGCAGTATGCAGTATGCTGGCGGCAAAGCGACGGCCGATATGAGTGGACCGGTGCCATGACGGACGCTGAGGCTATCGGCAGGTTGACGGTCAACGGCATTGACACCGGAAAGGTGGGCCAGGCGGCGGTGGGAGCAGCAGCAGGGAATCAGGACTGAGCCGCTAAAACCCGACGTCCGGTTGCACGGGCATGCTTCTCGGCCAGGAGCGTCAGGGCGGGGCTCTCATCATGCGTCCCCCGAGTAAACAGTCGCGCAAAAGCCAGCAGGAACCGGACCTATCCCTACCTGCACCGGCCAAGGACCGCCATTGCGTTGGTTCTGTGGCAGTTAATGCCCCGAGGCTATGCCCCGCTCCGCCCGTCATGAGAACGACGACACCACGACCGACTACGAGCAATGCATGGGAGTCAAGAAACACACGGAACGCCAGTTCACTGCTTTGGCTTTACTGCCGGAAACTGGGCCCAAGGCATTTGCATCGCCTCCACTGCTGCCCCTCGCATTCTCCTCCCCTCCGCTACTGCCCAAGACGTTTGCGTCGCTTCCGTTACTGCCTGCCACACTTGCCTCCCCTCCGCCACTGCCACCCTCAGCTGCTTGACCTCTCTCACCACTGCCGTCCCCAGTCTGTCCAGTCTCCCTGGCTCGAGCTCTCGTGCACAGCTCGCGCTCGTTAATGCTCCTCTTCTCTGGGGTCCGCTCCCTTACTCGCCGCATGATGTCGCTGTACACAAGCGGCCCTGTGGCGGGGTCCAGTCAACCATGGACCACCAGTGGACCCGTCGCATGTTGCAACGGTATGCAGGCATCTCCCGGCTGCTGTCCGCCCGGAGGCGCGTTTGCCTGTCATCCACCCCAGTGCAGTCCCCCACCCGTTCACTGGTTGATCTTCCACTGCCGGTGGCCCTCGCTGGGAGCGCGTATGTCTCTGCCGTCTGGCGCTGACCACGCGTGGCGCTTGCCTCTGCTGCTGCCAAATGTTGTACCTCCAATCTCGGCGCCCTTCGTGCATGTCTGGCGTGCCATCTGGCCCCGGAGCTTGCGGGGCGTCATGCGGGCTGTCCGCGTGGTTCGCTCTTTGGGGTCAAAATCCATAACAGGGTCAGACTCTCCAGGGTCGGGGGTCGTTCCGAACAAGTACTCAATCATCTCTGGCCACTCCTTTTGCACTTGGTTATGTGAACAAGCTACTTATCCACAGAGCGGCACTTCATCATCCGCCATAGGTGATTCTGTCCCCCTCCCCCAAACCACGAATGGTTGTTCTTGGCGGTGGGGAAGAGACCCTTGTCACGGTCGCTTATAATGACCACATCAGTCCCCGATGCCTACTCTAGGAAGGAGACCAACTAATGACGGAGGAACCGGCTCCATCAATCCTACGTTTACCAATGCCCACGCGAGCAGGACATTTAACTGGTTGCCGCCCTTACAAACTGCGATGTGGAGTTTCGCATCCTCGTTGTTCACCAAGAAAGCGTCGTCAAGAGCGAAGATTGGGCAGTTGTGCACGAGGACATGCTTCATGGCGAACGGGGAGAAGAACATCCTGTTGAAGCAGCGGACTGAATTGATCTCGTGAATCTAACTCATGAACTTGGGCAATTGTGGGAAGGAATCCTTCCACTTCCCGATTCTCTCCACGTTGACCACCTCTTTCACAGCCTGCAGGGGTGAGGGGGAGTGGGAGAGGGCGGGATTGAGATAGCGGCTGTTAACTATTCCTTAGATTGGCTATAACATCTCAAAGTATGGTTTGCATGTTATAAATCGTGTGCATGAACGCGAATAGCACTTGCCACAAGATACAAGATTTTCCACTCACTTTCATGCCTGATGGTAGCGGATGCTAAGGCTGAACTCTAAGTGCTGCCACGCTTCCAGGGGCACTAAGGGGTGTGGCACGCACTAAGTTGGCACTGTGCGCATACAAGTGGCTGACGCAGTTGGCAATCGCCGTTGCCCGTCTCTCGCGCCAGCTTCATTTGCTTGTGATCTGTCAATTGCACGATGCTCCAGAGCCTGACTTTCTGCTCCCTATTGTAGACACATCGCCATTGATATGGCTTCATGCCTAGTTGCAGACTTTTGCCGATCGCCACCACCTTCGTTTTGTGAACTTCCTTCATGTGAAATCCATAGTGGTGTACCACGGCTTCTAGCTGCAGATTGGCATAGCAAGTGTTCCAGCAGGTATGTTGGTGCATATTCGTTTGCACGTCATCCTGTCGTCTGTTCGCATCATTTCGTTGCATGTGTTTTGTGTGCTACATTGTTTGTATGGTTTGTTGGGTTTGCATGTCTTTGCATGTTCATCTTGTGCTTGTACAGATGTGCTTGGATTGTGCATGACATCGAGCACATTCCAACGAGCCAAGAATTGTTGGAATCGGAGCACATATGAAGAAGTTACGAATAAATGTTTGATGGATTTGTTACAACTCATTGGAAGTCCTTGTCAGCTGCTACACCAAAGTTGGAGAGCCCTATAACGAGGAGGGACCAGCATGTGTGGGACTCTTGTCCCCACCCTGCAGCTGCAGCATTTGGGGTTTGGAGGCCAACCTGGTAGAGTGTGAATTTTGTCTTGCCAGGCTGGCTGAACCTGAGGATGGGGAGTCAAGACTTTGACTCTTGTCATGTTCTTGACCATGGGCCTCCAGGGTCCTTCCCTTTCATCCTTCCCTTCCATCCCTACCTTCCAATTGTGCTTCAATGCCTTTTCTATCATGCCTCTGAACTTGTAAGCTTCAATCATAGTGACTCTGAGGATTGTCAACTTCTCCTAGGACAGATTACCCCCCAGTGCGCCAAACGCCATAGCTCGCTCGTTAAGCTACGGAATCGAGTGATTCAACTTTCAGAGGAAAGCTGACGCTGCAAGCTACAACATATATGATTTTCAGATCGTTTCACCGATTGGAGTTTTGGATATAGCTTTTCGAAGGTCGCAAGTTTTCTGGGCGTCATAACGAAGTGCTGCAGAAATTTCCAAGGAGCCATTGAATCATCTGCTTATAGCCTTCTCTAACCAACAAGGTGTACTGCCCCCCATCAGCAATGAACATCCCAACATCCACTAAAGTCAGGTCCTATTCCACTTCCTCAAAGCCACCCATAGTCTCCTGCAGGCTGTCGAACAAGTTTCTCGGGCCACCAGGCGGTGGCTACAGCAGGGGCCATCATAGCACCTCTCCCTAGAATGTCACCTAGTCTACTGCCAATTTTACTTGTGTCTGAGACGAAGATATAGTTTAGCACCTTGGCAACACTTGGAAACCGAGGCACATAAACCGCCCTGTATAAGCACACTGTTCTGTTGCAGATGGTGCTGCAAACCCACAAATTATTATATCAGCATCGGAATATTCAAATACTAGGATGCCGCCAGCAATTTCCCTCCAATACAGCACGCATCTGACAGAGCCGCGTGGAAGCCCATTGGATGGGTTCACAACTAGGCTGATGTTCGAATTAGCAAGGTGCCAATTAGATACATCAGAGGACACCTGGGCGACGATCTACCGATGCATGTGGAGAAAGTGCATTAGTTGTACAGGAGATACGAAATTTCATTGCAGCCTGCATGAGGGTTGTACATCCGGCAAAAATTCCCACATCAACCCACACACCGCACCGACGATATGAAATTCTTGCCAGGTGCACAGTTTGTTACTGTACTACGGAAATGTTGGATGCCGTTTGGATGACCGACAATTCCGACTGACGTGACGTGCGCTCCGCAGCCAACACTGGCGTGCGTCGGCCCAAAAGAAAGCCTACAGCTCGTGGAAAAAACCATTTTGAGCCAAGAACAGCCAGAAACAAAGCAGGTCTTGGAAAACCTGTGATAAAAAGACAGGGGGAAAGTGGGCGACCTGCTAGCAAATGAAACTCTGGCGACCAAAAAAGCACACTTGGCGCAAAACCTAACCGCGATAATTTTCCCTTTTCTCTGTGCTGCCACGCCACCGTTCGCCAAGCGTGATTCGGCAGTTTCGCTGAGCGCCGCTTCCCCCGCTTTTGCGAGCGAACTTGTGCTCTTGATGAAATTTGCCAAACCAGCGCCCCATTCATGCCCTCAGCCATCGTAATTTTCGCCACATAATTCTGGTTCTATTCTCTCTGCCCGATTTGCTTTCAGCAGCACAACACCCAACTCCTGCGCTATGCTCCGAGCACTTTTGTGTCCCTCTCAGTTTCTGCATCACGGCCTGCTCTCTTGCGGCTTGCATTACCGCTCTCTCTAATAGTCGGCTGTTGCAACCCCTAGCCGGCTTAGGCTGGGCGTTCTCGTTTCCACCGCCTATCACCATGGTGCCTTTCTGATACAGGCACTCTCAACCATTCTAGATGACTAATAAAGTGAGCCATGCAGTCTTCATGTAGCTTGTTCTCTTATCTAGCATAGTCCGCACCGGTCATCCTTTCACTGAGGCTAGTCTCTCCGCTTGCGCCTCTCCTGCTAGACAGTCCGTTCTAGTGCACGAGCTTTTTGGTTTGCCTAAATATCTGACGAGAACAACAAATCGTCAAACTCTCGCATAAGACGCGCCTGCACGCACGCTTGTTAGAAATAGACTGCAAATCCCACTTTTGTATTTGTACTATTATATCATAGTTTAGGTTATAAATATTCTGATGGGTTGGGGTGTACTCACAAATCCCAACCTCACCCAATTGTGATCCCCCCAATCCCCAATTACCCAATTGGAGATTCCAGAGATCCCAATTGGGATTCCCTCCGATTCCCTCCTTCATCCATTCTCTCTCACCTTGCCATGTACTTATGGAGCCTTTGGCTTCTTACCTAATTAATGATTTCAACTCTATTTCTTACATGGTGTCAGAGCGACCTATCTGCACATGCGGGTCAAGGTCGTAATCTTAACGTGCCCGCGCTACGCGCACTTCATCGTCGCGACATTCATTTCGAGTCGTCGGAATTTCGACTTGCTCCACTCTGCAGTCGCGCCTCTCATCGTCGACCGCCTTCGCGCTCGACCTCGTTGAATTTCTCATCTCTGAAGCGTTCTCGCTTCTCGTCGTCGATTTCCTCTTCGGTTCTCCTTGGTCGAATCTCAATTTCGACCATCTCTTAAAACTCGTTCTCGAGTTTCCCCTCAGACCCCGCCAGAATAGGCGAACTCCCCTCGCGAAATCGCCTCCACGAACGTCTCGCGTCAAGCAAGAGCAGGTACACCGGTTGAAGCGGAGCGGAGCTGGTTGTGGAGCTGGTTGCGGAGCTGGTTGCGGAGCTGGTTGTTGGTGCATATTCATTTGCACGTCATCCTGTCGTCTGTTCGCATCATTTCGCATCATTTCGTTTCCTGTCGTCTTGATTTTTGCCAGCCACTTGCACTGTATTGCCTTCTTCCCATTTGGCAAGTACACCAGGTCCCATGTGTGATTCTCCATCTTGCTGTTGTACTCTGCATCTCTTGAAACGAGCCACTTCCCCCGTTGAGGCCCGGCTAGCGCATGATCCATGCTCGGAGGTTGTATTGGTGCGTAAAAGCAGTATGCAGGCTCCTTGTCATCTGACTCTTGGTCATCACCCAAGAACAGCACTGCATCTTCGCCTTGAGCCTGTTCCTGCTGCTCAGTTGTGGCTCCTCCACTTGTGGAGCTCAACAGCTTTCTCATTGCCATTCTGGTACGTGCAGGGTAGATGGTTGGATTTACCCATTCTTTCACCTTCACCCAATCCTTTGTCCCCCCACCAATCTGTTTCCTTCGCTTTGGCAGACTTGGTGTTTTGGAAGCCTCTTGCTGCTGCTGCTCCGGATCCTTGACTTCAGCATCAGCTGCAATATCCTCATTGCTTCCTTCATCAGTACCGCTTGCCGTTGGCGCAGTGACTTCGCTGTCCTCAGGTTCGGACAGATCGAAGTGCATAGTGATCTCTTCCAGCTGCTGGGTGACCCTTGCCTCCGGCTGCTTCTCCCACTTGCCATACATGATGTTCTCCACAAATTTGACATCCCGACTATCAAACAGCACATTCTTTGAGGGCTCCCAGAGTAGCCACCCCTTGCTCTCTGCCGCAAGCCCAAGGTGCACACACCAAAGTGCAGATGCTCCAAGCTTTGTCCTGTACGGTTTAGGGACATGCGCCACTGCCATGCATCCGAACACTCGAAGCATGTCCACTGGAGGCTTCTTTCCAAGCCACCTCTCCAGCGGCACCCACATATCATCAGCCACCTTTGTGAGTACGCGGTTCCTTGCCACTGTAGCATGCCTCACCGCATGAGGCCACATGGAGTTCCCCAGCCCTGATTCGATCAGCAGCGCTCGCGCAGTTTCCAGGATGGTCCTATTAGCCCTCTCAGCAACGCCATTTGACTGAGGGGTATAGGACGTCGTTAGCTGATGCTCAATGCCTTGTTTCTTGAGCCACGCAGTCAGATCTCCTCCTAGAAACTCTCCACCTCGGTCGGTTCTGATGCTCTTGCATGGGTGCCCAGATTGTCGCTCGACGAACGGCAGCCAATCATCTCGTATTGTTGAGGCAGCATGATCCTTCTGCTTCAACGGGTATGCCCACATCAGCCGACTCCAGTCATCAACTATTGTCAGGAAGTACCTTTCCCCCTTACTTCCTCGGACTGGAAAAGGTCCTACGAGGTCCATGTGCACCAGTTCCAGTGCTGCCTTGCTTTTCCCAGCTACGCCGTGAAAGGGGAACCGTGTGAACTTGCTCAGCAGACACGTCTCGCACTTGGTAGCATTTGGTTGCCCAGAAAGCTTGAGCCCCTTTACTGCTTCTTCCTTATGCAGTTGCTGCAGCAATGGCATAGCCACATGCCCTAGACGCCTGTGTGCGGTTTCCCAATCAGTCTCCCCCGACCTTGCAGAAACCGTCACTCCTGCAGCACTAACTGCATTACACTCCCCCTGGACTCCAGAACCCGCCTTTACTTCTCCCAACTCCTTCTTTGTTGATTCCCATATCAGTGCAGGGATCTGCCACATGGATCTGAAGACATCTCTGCTTTCGTGTAAATCCCATAACACACGATCTCCTCGCAGCCCCTTGAATGTTTTGGATCCATTGGTGGTGGTGCTGACTCCGGCCTGGCCTAGCTTGCGCAGCGATATCAGGTTGGCCTTCAGCCCCGGTACGAGTAACACATCCTTCAGCACAACCAGTCCACCATCAGGTGCTCTGAATGCAGCTCGACCAACTCCAGCGACCTTCACTGCATGTCCGGATGCTGAGCGCACTTCAGAGATTGGAGGCGCTCGCACAGCATCCAGCAAGTCCTTGCGTGGTGTCATTGTCCATGCAGCACCAGAGTCCATGACCCACATGTCAAGCGGGTGCAATTCCTCTCCAGCCCTTGCAACAGCTGTGCCACTGTCATCTTTGTCACACACATGGTAGAACTGTCCAGCATTCCTCTCCTCATTTCGCATTCCTCTGTCATCCTTGGAGGTTTCTTCAGCAGGATCAGCTACCATGTTGGCACCTCCATGTGGTTGTTTTCCTCCATTCCCCTTCTCCGATTGGTTCCAAGGGGTCCACCAGTCGGGCTTGGTAGGGCAGCGAAACCATGGATGCCCTTCTTCCTTGCAATACCAGCACTCTCCCCTCAAGCGTGGTTCACTGTTGTCATTGTTGGAGTGACCACCTCTTCCTCTTGCACCAGCGCCACCACGCCCCCGCTGGTTCCAAGTCCCGCGACCACCTTGGCTGTGGTAAGAGCGACCGCGATTGCCACGCCCTCGATCCCTCCATGTCCCTTGCATGGCATAGCCGCTGGTGCTGTCATCACCTCCGCGCAGTGTATAGCGACGAAAATCTTCTTCCAGAATCTTGGTGCGAATCCACTCCAATGTCCATTGACTTTGGTTTTGTGGCAAGCTGAGTCCGCTTATAAATTGCAGCCAAGACTCCGGCAGCAGGCTGAGCATCTTGAGACACTTTGTCTGCTCTGGGTACGTGATGCCTGCAATCGCCAATTTCGCGTAGAGTTCCCTCATCTTGTCCAGTACGGGCTGCACAGCTTCATTCTCGCTCAACCGCAGCATGGACAGCTCCCGATCCAGCATGAGAGAAGCGGCAACCGATGTCGGAGCGTGCAGGTCCTTGAGCACTGCCCATGCCTTGGGCCCACAATCAATTTCCGGTAGCAGATGCATGATGTGATGCCTCTGGTTCAGCTCCAAGCTTTGTGACAGTAGATAGTACCCAGCAGATGAACGTTCATCCCAGTCCGCTTGCTCTGCCATTTCCTTTGGCCTTGGCTCCGTTCCAATCATGAGCTTCAAGAGGCCAATTTGTCGAAAGTAGAGCTGCATCTTCCATGCCCAATCATCATAGCCATCTCCAGAGAACTTCTCAATGGTGAAGTTCTTCAGCACCTCCTTAAGCAGTGACCCCTGGCTTGTACGCGCTCCCCTTTGCGCTGCAATGCCAGAATCTTGGGTTGAGCTGCCTCCTTGGACTGAAGTATCACCTCCACCAGAGTCCTCTTTATCTCCCATCGTATTTTAGGTCCCAAATGCGTGATAATAGGCTCTGATACCACTTGTTGGTTAGAGAAGGCTATAAGCAGATGATTCAATGGCTCCTTGGAAATTTCTGCAGCACTTCGTTATGACGCCCAGAAAACTCGCGACCTTCGAATAGCTATATCAAAAACTCCAATCGGTGAAACGATCTGAAAATCGGATATGTTGTAGCTGGCAGTGTCAGCTTTCCACTGAAAGTTGAATCACTCGATTCCGTAGCTAAACGAGTGAGCTATGGCGTTTGGCGCACTGGGGGGTAATCTGCCCTAGGAGAAGTTGACAGTCCTCAGAGTCACTATGATTGAAGCTTACAAGATCAGAGGCATGATAGAAAAGGCATTGAAACACAGTTGGAAGGTGGGGTAGGAAGTGAAGGATGAAAGGGAAGGACCCTGGAGGCCCATGGTCAAGAACATGACAAGAGTCAAAGTTTTGACTCCCCATCCTCAGGTTCAGCCAGCCTGGCAAGACAAATTTCACACTGTGCCAGGTTGGCCTCCAAACCCCAAATGCTGCAGCTGCAAGGTGGGGACAAAAGTCCCACACATGCTGGTCCCTCCTCGTTATAGGGCTCTCCAACTTTGGTGTAGCAGCTGACAAGGACTTCCAATGAGTTGTAACAAATCCATCAAACATTTCTTCGTAACTTCTTCATATGTGCTCCGATTCCAACAATTCTTGGCTCGTTGGAATGTGCTCGATGTCATGCACAATCCAAGCACATCTGCACAAGCACAAGATGAACATGCAAAGACATGCAAACCCAACAAACCATACAAACAACGTAGCACACAAAACACATGCAAACGAAATGATGCGAACAGACGACAGGATGACGTGCAAATGAATATGCACCAACACACTCCCCCTCAGACTGTCGGCTTGTTTCGCCGTCTCTAGTTCAAGGACATTCCCGCCATCCTCGCACAGCGCCAGTGTGGCTCTTCAGCTAGCCGCTTGGTAAGGAAGTCGGCTGGCTGTTGCTGAGTTTTCACGTAGATCGGATCCAGTGTCCCAAGCTTCACCTCCTTCCGCAGCCAATGCCACATGATCCTCATGTGCTTGTTCAACCCATGAAGAACTGCATTGCGTGCCATGGCAATGGCTCCCTTGCTATCACTGAACAGAGGTGTCGCACAAGTCTGTTCATGGCCGATCTCCTTCAAGAGCCTCCTTAGCCAGATGATTTCTTTTGCCGCATGAAACATCGCCATGTACTCAGATTCCACTGAAGATAGTGCCGTCTCAGACTGCTTCTTGGACCTCCAACTTACAGGCCCACCTCCCACCATGCAGATGTATCCACCAACTGATGATGAATCCTCATGCTCAGAAGCCCACGTGGCATCAGCAAAACAGGAAAGGAACACCTTTCCTTCTCCGAGCTGCTCCCCCTTCTCTTTGAGGACTTCAATTCTTTTTTGACTGAGTTGAGCAGAGGCTGAATACTGTACTCCCACTGTAGGGTATGACTTGAGGTAGCGCACCACTCTCTTCGCTGCACCACACTGCTCTTCTGTTGGATTTTGCACTACTCGAGCCAGCTGTCCCACAGCAAAGCTGCTGTCAGGCCGAGTATGCACAGCAGCGTAGAGTAGGTTCCCGACCATGGATTGGAATTGCCTCTGGTCTTCACTCTCAACTCCTTCTCCTTCAGCTGCCTTTATGAGTTTGAACTCGGAAGGCAAAGGTGTGACCACTTCCCGTTCTTCCTGCAGAGAGTACTTCTCAGCCAAGGTGTTGATGTACTGTCCCTGATGCAGTTTGAGCCAGCCACGTTCAGTATCCCGCTCAATATGCATTCCCAGGTTGCGGAGCTGTGTAGCTGCAGGACAGGGCCTGAGGGTGTGTGGGGGGGTGTGTGGGTCCGGGGTTAGACATAGGCTCAGATTCAGTTTCAAGTCGGCGTTTTAACGAAATTTCGCCGACGCCATTTCCTACTTAGCGGCATTTTGATGAAGCCGTCAGAGTGATTTTCAGCAATTCTCGTCGACCAATTTCGAGAAGTGCCGCGCTGCACACCGACAATGGCTTACTCAACCACTTCACTCGCCAACCCGATCCCGCTCCTTCGTCTCGAGCCGGACGGCACATGCTCCAACTACAAGGCTTGGCGCTATGGTGTCGACAAGCACCTCCTCAGTCGCGAGGTGAAGGGAAGTCTGCCCAAACAAGCGTCGGGGGAGATGGAGGAGGCTCGCCCGTGGTCGCAGAGTGGAATGGGCGTGTCTCATCGAAGACGACATCACGGCTGCGAATCAGCTGTCTGGTGATTGGGTTGAGGAATAAGTAGTATGGGGAGTCGGAGTTGTGCCCCAGGTACATGCAGGTCTGGTTTTGGGACCAAGCTTGCCACCTTGCTTCCTGAGCATGTGGGGGCTTAGCAACACATACGCGGTACACCCCCAGACGCGTAGAGAGCGGGCGGAAGGCGTGACCCCAAGCCACAGAGCGGTAGGTGTGGTGTCGGGCCGGTGGGGGATGCGGATAAAGATGGTAGAGGAGTGCCGCATGGAAGAGGGCATATCCCCAGAGTAACCGTGGTGCGTTGGCGTGACTGAGGAGGCAGCGAGCGATCTGAACCAAGGTGTGGTTGCGGCTCTCTGCAATGCCGTTCTGCTGCGGGCTTTCGGGGAGCGTGAAGGTTTGCCGAATCCCTTGGGCCGCACAGAAGTTATCGAGTTTGCCATTGCGAAATTCTCCCCCGCCATCAGAATGGAGGCACTTCAGAGGAGTGCCGAACGTGGCTTGAGTCTGGCGCACCCACCCCATGATGACATCAGGTGCCTCCGCCTTGGTATGCAGGAGGTGCACAAAAACATACCGCGAGTGGTCATCGACTAGTGTAAGAAAGTACCGATGACCGCCTCGGGATGCGACTGGAGCTGGGCCCCAGACATCCATGTGCACTAGGTCCAGCGGAGCAGCTGCGACGGATGGGGAGGAAGGGTGCGGCTGCTGCCTGAGCTTGCTCTTGGTGCAGTCCAGGCAGGTGGGTGCAGGCGAGTCTGTTGGTGGAGGAAGCGCCGACGGGAGGCCAAGAAGAAGTTTCTTGGAAGCGATGTCGGCAAGTGTACGGAAGTTGGGGTGACCCAAGCGATGGTGGTAGAGGATGGTTGGGTTGGCGAAGATGCGACACGAACACGGAGTGGTGCTGGCAGCTTGCGCTTGGGAGAGGGCGGCGAGAGGTGCAGGTGAACGCAGCATGTAGAGCTTGCTACTGTTGAGTGTGAAGCGTGCTAGGAGCTTGTTGGACTTAGGGTCGAAGAGGTCATAATGATCCGAGTGTGCTGGGAAGATCGTTGTGACGCCTGCCCGTTGGAGCTCGTGTTGGGCAACGAGATTGTGGCGTAGTGTGGGAACAGACATGCAAGTCACAGTATCCGAAGGAAAAGCTGGGCATGGAACTGCGGAGGAGCCCTTGGCGTGTGTTGTGAAACTGGAGTCTGCTCCAAGTAGACGGATTGGTGTCTCGTATGGCTTGAAGGAGTGTTCTTCCTTGAGAACCGTGTGAGTGGCCCCACTGTCGAGGGTGAACTCTATTGTGGCTGAGGTGCTTTGTGAGCCAGGATACTGCGAAATCGTCTCATTAATCATGGCAGTGCCAGGGAACAACATGTTGAGGCGCACATCAGCAGGTGCAGCCACAGCAGCCTGCACGGATTCCTGCGCTTCGACTTGATTGACTTGGCGAGGAGCACAATTGACCATCCAGCTTGGCGGCTTCGAGGCGGTCCCATTGACGGCATACCACTCATCATCCTTCTTCTTAAAGCAGGAGGCAAGGGCGTGGTTGGTGCCGCCACACACCTGGCCAGCACGAGGGCCGCGCTTGATGACGTAGGGACACGGGGGGAAGCGGTTGCGCTGGAATGGCGCCGAAGCGGCATAGGCTTGAGGCACGGGAGCGCGGATTGCATTGGCCTTGGCTTGAGCGCTGTTGTCCTTTTCGGCAGAAAGGAGCGCGGATGAAACCTTGGCAAATGTGAGGTCTGCAGGAGCAAGGCCCAAGAGCATCTTGCGTGTGACTTCGTATGCCGGAGTGAGGCCGACTAGGAGAGCGGCTGCAGGGGCTTGCTCGGGGAAGACTATCCCCAACTGTTTGAGTTCACCATGAATGGACTGCACCTTGGTGACATAGTCCGCCATGCCTGGCGAGTCCTCGAGCCGCACTTGGAACATGCTGGGGATGAGTATAGCAACTCCCACTGCAGTCTTGTTCAGGAAGCGATCTTCGAGGTAGAGCCAAATGGCGTTGGCAGACGGGTAGTTGTGGTAGGTTTCGACGAGTTCGGGAGGAGTAGTGCCCATGAAGACACTAATGACCGCACCATCGGCCTTCTCCCAATTCTTGTACTTGAGCAGTGCAGCAGCATAAACTTCTTCGGCAGCGGCATTAGCTGGATCGGCGGACCTCTCGGATTTAGGAGGCTCTTTGCCGTCACCGATGTTGAGAAGGACGTCGGTGAGCTCGAGCCCCTTCACCTCGCGACTGAGGAGGTGCTTGTCGATACCATAGCGCCAAGCCTTGTAATAGGAGCATGTGCCGTCCGGCTCGAGACGAAGGAGCGGGATCGGGTTGGCGAGTGAAGTGGTTGAGTAAGCCATTGTTGGTGTGCAGCGCGGCACTTCTGGAAATTGGTCGACGAGAATTGCTGAAAATCACTCTGAGGGCTTTATCAAAATGCCGCTAAGTAGGAAATGGCGTCGGCAAAAATTTGTTAAAACGCCGACTTGAAACCGAATCTGAGCCTATGTCTAACCCCGGACGCACACACCCCTCCACACACCCCCAGGCCCTGTCCCGCAGCTACACAGCTCCGCAACCAGCTCCGCAACTAGCTCCGCAACCAGCTCCGCAACCAACTCCGCTCCGCTTCAACCTGTGTACCTGCTCTTGCTTGACGCGAGACGTTCGTGGAGGCGATTTCGCGAGGAGAGTTCGCCTGTTCTGGCGGGGTCTGAGGGGAAACTCGAGAACGAGTTTTAAGAGATGGTCGAAATTGAGATTCGACCAAGGAGAACCGAGGAGGAAATCAACGATGAGAAGCGTGAACACTTCAGAGATGAGAAATTCAACGAGGTCGAGCGCGAAGGCAGTCGACGATGAGAGGCGCGACTACAGAGTGGAGCACGTCGAAATTCCGACGACTCGAAACGAATGTCGCGACGATGAAGTGCGCGTAGCGCGGGCACGTTCAGATTAGGACCTTGAACCGTGTGTGCGGATAGGTTGCTCTGATACTATGTAAGAAATAGAGTTGAAATGATTGATTAGGTAAGGAGCCCAAGGCTCTATAAGTACATGGCAAGGTGAGAGTGAATGGATGAAGGGGGAATTGGAGGGAATCCCCTATTGGGATCTCCTGAATCTCTAATTGGGTCATTGGAGATTGGGGGGATCACAATTGGGTGAGGTTGGGATTTGTGAGTACACCCCAACCCAGTAGAACATTCATAACCTAAACTAGGATATAAAAGTACAAATACAAAAGTGGTATTTGCAGTCTATTTCTAATAGCTGCCCCCACTCCATCCTGAACCCGTATCCGCCTTCATAGGCTATACCAGCGTCGTCCAGGCCTCCCATAGCTGCCCGACCTTGTTGCATCTGTACTGCCAGTCGTAATCTGCCACGAGGGCTTCCTTCAAGATTCCAGTATATCCTCCACTAGCCTCGGTTTGGGCGTCTCCATCATTGACAGGTGGTAATGAACGGCTGCCTCTGGTAACCCGTTTTGCCAGTAGGTTAGCACCCGGTGCGCTCGACTCCCTGTCTGGACAGCGTTCCACGTCACACCTGTTCCCAGCACACCTGTCACTTCCTTGTGCGCCCTCTGCACCTTCTCCCGTGGGTCCTGTGTCATGTGCACATTCTCGATGATGTATAGTACTTTGCCTTGTCGCTCTTTGAATAGGCAGAGCACTCGTGCCATCTCATGGAATAGTCCACTCTAGGAATCTTACATGCCTTGCCCTCTTCCTGCGCGAGAGTAGCCCTTGCATTCCCATCCTGCTATGATCAGATCGATCTGTCCCCACTATTCCAGGCAGTGCTCGTCGATCTTACGTACATCGTCGCACCTCCATACTGCCCCTGCCTCTACTGCCTCTGTTGTAAAGTGGGAGGGGTATCGTTCTTGTAGCAGCTTGATCTGGTGCCATGCCATGCAATTTGCTGCCAGATCTGGTTCCACAAAAATGTACTTTTCCACTGTCAGTCCTTCCTTCATCGCTGCCACCAGCCCTGTCGTCACCCCTGCGAACAGTTCCAGGAGCACTATGGTCCGCTGAAGCCTTGGTGTTGACACATAATTCTCGCAGATCTAGGTTCGCTCCCCATCGCCCCATCCTTACTTCCCGGCTGGCTTTGTCTGCTTCGTACTCTCTCCAGTCCCATTGGCCTACTTCCTCTGCTGCGGTCACGGTCGCCACCTGGAAGGCTTCTCGCGGCTCCCGTTAAATGAAGCTCACTGGCAGCTATCCCAGAAGTCCCTGCTTATTCCAGTATTTCACTCTGTATGACGTGGCCTCGTCACACATGCAGATTGTTGCGCCTATCTTGTACCCCCAGCAGCAGGTCGTAGTCCTCGGACTGGGACACTCCACACTGGATTCTTACTGCACATTCCTCCTTCTTCCCCAGTTGCAGCACTATCTCAACTGTCTTCCGCATCTTCGGCATCCATTTCGCAGCCCCGCCTTCTGCCATCATGAGCAGGTATCCCTCGCTAATGAGCCGATAATGATGGTTCAACTTCAGCTGCTCGGCTAGCCTCTTGCCGATGAGCACATGATGTACCTCGGTGTCCACGATAGCCTGCTTCACGGGGATGCCTCCTACTTCTACCACCCCTGCTCTTACCACCAGCACAGACGCTTGGCAGCTGAAGCATTCAAGCAGATGCCATCGTGCTGTGGTCCCTGTCTCTTCATCCATCGTCGCTGCTTGTCATCGTGGCACTACGTCCCCTCTCGTCCTCGCTGTGCCTTGGTGTCTCCCACCACTACGGAGCCCCAGTACCTCTCGATCCCATGCTGGCCTAGCCATTAGCGCAAACTCTTCTTTGCTTCCACCTTCCTCTTCTTCTTGCGTAAACAGTGATGGCTTCTACTCTCCTCCACTTTCTAACTCAGTTAGACGCTGCTGTAAATCCTCGATCTCTGCGCACATCTGCTGCCCCTCCTCGCACCAGCCTGCCTTTCCTCTGGGAGAAGTAGTCGCGCTCTCGGTGCCCCCTTCGTCCGCATCTTGTGCAAGTGGGGGACTCTGGGCATTCGCGTTGCAAGTGGTCCGTCTCTCCGCGGATGGAGCACGCCAGCGGGTTCCTGCAGTCGCGACAGGAGTGCCCTAGTTGGCCACAATTGTGGCATTTCCGATTCTCGCCCCCACCGTGCCCTGGTCCTTCAGGTTCACTCACCATTGCTACTACCCATGCGGGCCTCCTGCCATCCGATGGCCTCTCCACCTGCCGATCTGCCTCGAAGAGATGTCGACGGGTCTCCACCCACCGGGCTACTTCGTAGGCTACTCGCAGCATCGCTCCAAACCCCATGTCGAAGATTCTGCTCCTCACATCCTGCTCTAGATCTGGGCTCAGCCCTGCCAGAAACTTGATGATGAGCTGACCCTGATTTTGGCACTGCATGTCCTCCCCCAGTTCCATGAGGCGCCCATAGTACGCAAGCAATGATTCCTCCGGGGGGGCGTCTGAAATTCCAGAATTCACGCGCGTGTTCTGGCGTCTGCAGCGGGAACTGCTCCTTCAGCGTCACGAGAAACTTTTCCGTCGGGTCCCTTTCCCCAGGCGGTGCTCCTGCCACCTGGTATAGCAATTCACGCCGCTTGATATGGTAATAGGTTTCAGCTTCACTTGTCAGCGTGTTTGCGAGCCCCTGGAAGAGCTCTTCTAGCGAGAGCTCGTCCTTCTCCCACCGCACCTTGACGTTCTCCAACTGCATGATACAGTTCTTGAGGCTGGCACCCCGAGTCGTGTCACCCGAGAAGTGCTCCGGAACCTGGATCTTTGGCAGCTGCATGTATCCAACGGCTTCCACCGGCCTCCTTTGCCAACCCATGACATGAGGCGTGCCGCTGATACTTCTTCAACGTAGCGGCACCCGCTGTCCGCTTCAGATCTTCTGCCCACTTCCTCTCCAGCTTGTTCTCCTCCTCGTCCGTAGCAAGATCTCCGCCTTGCGCGCCTTTGTTCGGCATCTCCCTTTCTGCGAGGCTCTCACTAGAGGACCCCTTGTCCTCTTGATCTCCCGTCAGTACTCCTTCTTTCTCTACGGGAGGCGATTCCTTCTCCTATCCTTCATTTACTCCTTTCCTGACTGCAACCACGTAGACTTTTTGTATGTAAGAAAAAATCCTTACACAACCACTATACCCCAAATCCATTCGCCCTACACATGGCTTTCTGATATGTCATCACCAGGTAGTTCAGTTGGAGCAAGATCCGAACATCAAACTAATTGTGAAAACATACCCATGTGGATGGCCTCTCCTAGCTCCCTATCATGCTGCTGAATCAGAAGGGAGGAAGTTGAGCCCTCAGCCAATCCCTGCTTGGCATCCATCCTGCCATCAACCGGCTAGCCAAGCTTGCCACCTGCACACACACACATGCACTCAAAATCGACTTGATCCAGGTAGCTGCCGTTCATTCACATCTAGCCATGGCTCCAGCAAGATGACTTCACCAGTTGCGCGTTGCACGTTCGGAATGTCCTCATTTTCCTCAATTTCTGGATTACCCAAACCGCCACCCTGTCGTCCCTCCATGATTCAGATCCTGTGTGCGCGGCGCTGGATTGTTCGCCTGATAAGGTGTGTGTGAAGGACAATGGCGGGGCTTACTGCAAATGGGGTGAGCTTGCTGTCTGCCATCCCGAGCACTGTGACTCACACACTGTGCTGCACCCCACACTGTGCTGCACCCCACACACGGTGCTCCACCCCACACACACACCGTGCTGCACCCCACAAGTCGTCATCTCCCATAACATACACCGCTAGGCCATTAAGGTCCAATCAAGCAATAAATAATTACTTTGCCTTTTGCACGTTGAGTTGAAGAAGCTGAAGGCGGCCAGGTAATCTTCACCCGACTTTTCCCGATCCCAATTCTTCAGTTTCTGACACTTTTCAATATAATGACCTGCTCGTAAGCAGAACTTGCAGAAGCCCTGTCCTTCTTTTCTTTTCTGCTCCCATTCACTTGATCCACCTCTTGTATGCTCCCCTTGACTTGGTCCACCTGTATAGAAGCTTAACCCGCTCTTGGGTCTTGCCTCTTTTCTCCTGCTGCCCTGCCATAAGTGTGGCACAAAGACAAGTTTCCGAGATGTTCCCTTGAAAAAGAAGAAGGTACTTGCACTGCCTCCACTCGGGTCCAGTCAAAGAATAGTGATGAAGAGCTTGTTACTGAGATCTCCTCCGCACTTGCCAAGCTAGTCCCGAAGATTTCTGCAGCTGTTGACGTAGCTGCCGACATTTTCTCCCGGAAGCATTTGCATTGCTGTAATCTAGGATATAAAAGTACAAATACAAAAGTGAGATTTGCAATCTATTTCTAACACATCCCCATAGACTGCAAACCCAGTCAAAGAGCACATCGCCCCTTGGAACGGAGAAGATAATGGTGGTCAGCCTTGCCGAGAGCCTTGGTAAAGAGGTCGGCGAGGTTGCAATCTGAGGCGATGTACCGTACCGTCAGCTAGTCACTCTGAACAATATCTCGGATGAAGAAATAGCAAAGTTTGATGTGCTTGGTGCTAGAATGGAAGACAGGATCCTTGGTGAGGTGAATGGCACTCTGGTTGTCGCACCACAGGGTGGGCGACTGCTGTGGGTAGCCTAACTCAGCGAGGAGAAAGGAGATCCAGCGTGCCTCTTAAGCAACCATTGTGCCTGCATAGAGCTCGACCTCGCAAGACGACAGTGAGACTGCAGAAGACCGAGTGGAGCGCCAGCTGATGACTCCGCTACCAAGGGTGAAGCAGTACCCTTGGGAGGAGCGTCTGTCACTCTGGTCATCGGCCCATGAGGAGTCTGTGTATCCCTCGAGCTTGACTGGAGAGGTACCACCGAGAGTGAAGATGTGAGACTTGGTGGCTTGTAGATAGCGCAGGACCCTCTTGGCTGCAAACCAATGAGAAGCAGTGCAGCATCCGGGGGACACATACCGAGAGAAGACACTAACTGGGAAAGCCAAGTATGGTCGAGTGCACATCATAGCATACATGAGTGAACCGACTAGCTCAAGGTACGGGTCCTTGCAGGTGTGAGGAGTAGGAATCAGAGGGGTCGTAAGCTGATGCTGTAGTGGGAGTGGAGTGGAGACAGAGTTATTGGAGTCCATGTCGAAACGCTTGAGAAGGTTTTCAATGTAGAACTCATGGGAGAGGGTGACCGTGCAAGCCTGGCGATCACAACGGATCTCCATCCCCAAGTAGTTCTTGAGGTCACCAAGATCCTTTATGAGAAGAGCGGGGCTGAGAGCAGACTGGACAGCTGCCATCTCGGCTGGATCTCTGGCGACTAGGATGAAATCGTCGACGTAGACGAGGATGTAGAAGGGCTCAGAGGAGCCAGCCCCTTGTAACGAGTGCGACTAGAGACCGGAGACGAAGGGGGCTGCGGTGGGACCGGAGGGACTGGGCGCCTCCGGTAGGAGACTAGTGAGCCGGGCTTGACGCGCGAGGAAGGCAGAGCAGGAGGAGGTGCCGCTGCGGAGGATACCAGGGAGGCCAGGTGAGAGATGCCAGATGGAGAAGGCCGCGGAGAAGGGGCAACAGCTGGAGGTGGGGCATCGAAGTCTGCCCATACAAGCGTCGGGGGAGGTGGAGGAGGCTGCGAATGAGTTGTCTGGTAATGGGGTTGAGGAATAAGTAGTCTGGGGAGTCGGAGTTGTGCCCCAGATACATGCAGGTCTGGGTTTTGGGACAAAGCCTGCCACCTTGCTTTTTGTTTATGTGGGAGCTAAGCAACACATACGTGGTACACCCCCAGACACGTAGAGAGCAGGCAGAGGGCGTGGCCCCCAGCTATAGAGTGGTAGGTGTTGTGTCGAGCCGGTGGGGATGCGGATAAAGATTGTAAAGGAATGCCGCATGGAAGAGGGCATATCCCCAGAGTGACCGTGGTGCGTTGGCGTGACTGAGGAGGCATCGAGCGATCTGAACCAAGGTGTGGTTGCGGCTCTCTGCAATGCCGTTCTGCTGCGGGCTTTCGGGGAGCGTAAAGGTTTGTCGAATCCCTTGGGCCGCGCAGAAGTCATCGAGTTTTCCATTGGGAAATTCTCCCCCGCCATCAAAATGGAGGCACTTTAGAGGAGTGCTGAACGTGACTTGAGCCTGGCGCACCCATGCCATGATGAGGTCAGGTGCCTCCGCCTCGGTATGCAGGAGGTGCACGAAAACATACCGCGAGTGGTCATCGACTAGTGTAAGAAAGTACCGATGACCGCCTCAGGATGCGACTGGAGCTGGGCCCCAGACATCCATGTGCACTAGGTCCAGTGGAGCAACTGTGACGGATGGGAAGGAAGGGTGCGGCTGCTGCTTGAGCTTGCTCTTGGTGTAGTCCAGGAAGGTGGGTGCAGGTGAGTCTATTGGTGGAAAAAGCGCCGACGGGTGGCCAAGAAGAGTGGGGTGACCCAAGCGATGGTGGTAGAGGATGGTTGGGTTGGCGAAGCTACGACAGGAACACGGACTGGTGCTGGCAGCTTGCGCTTGGGAGAGGGCGGCAAGAGGTACAGGTGAACGCACTGTGTTGAGCTTGCTGCTGTTGAGTGTGAAGCGTGCTAGGAGCTTCTTGGACTTAGGGTCGCGGAGGTCATAGTGATCTGAGTGTGCTGGGAATATCGTGGTGACGCCTACCCGTTGGAGCTCGTTTTGGGCCACACGATTGTGGCGTAGTATGGGAACACATGTCGGTGACACTGTCTGAAGGGAAAGCTGGGCACAGAATTGTGGAAGAGCCCTTGGCGTGTGTTGTGAAACTGGAGTCTGCTCCTAATAGAGGGATTGGTTTCTTGTATGGCCTGAAGGAGTGTTCTTCCTTGAGAACTGTGTGAGTGGCCCCACGATCGAGGGTGAACTCTATTGTGGCTGAGGTGCTTTGTGAGCTGGGACACTGCGAAGTTGTCTCATTAATCATGGCGGTGCCAGGGAACAACATGTTGAGGCGCACATCAGCAGGGGGAGCTACGGCAGCCTGCACGGATTCACACGCTTTGACTTGATTGACCTTGCGAGGAGCACGATTGACCATCCAGCTTGGCGGCTTTGACGAGGTCCCATTGACGGCATACCACTCGTCATCCTTCTTCTTGAAGCAGGAGGCGAGGGCGCGGCTGGTGCCGCCACACACCTGGCCAGCACGAGGGCCGAGCTTGATGACGTAGGGACATGGGGGGAAGCGGTTGTGCTGGAATGGTGCTGAAGCGGCATAGGCCTGAGGCATGGGAGCGCGGATTGCATTGGCCTTGGCTTGAGCGCTGTTGCCCTTTTCGGCAGAAAGGAGCACGGGTGAGAGCTTGGCAAATGTGAGGTCCACAAGAGCAAGGCCCAAGAGCATCTTGCGCATGACTTCGTATGCCGAGTGAGGCCGTCTAGGAGAGCGGCTGCAGGGGCTGGCTCGGGGAAGACTATCATCAACTGCTTGAGTTCACCATGAATGGACTGCTTGGGTGACCTTGGGGACCCGCCGCCTCACCCTGGCAATTCCCCACATCTGATTCCCCATCCCGTCGAGGAACCTACCCTCCCTCCCCCCCCTTGTGGTACCCGTTGGCACCGGCACTTGTAATGCCAGGAATGTAGGACAGCTCTTCAAGGAATACTTCAGCGTCACAATCAAAAATAGTGCTGGTGCCATTGCCTACACCAGCAGCCTCCTTGACCTTGCCTCCCGCATAGAGGCTCGGCAGACTACTCTCCCGTCCAACCTCCAAATCTGTCGCCTCCTCGAATGCCTCTCCCTTCCACATGAAGTGTGCGTCATCGCCTTGACTGAGGCCCAGCCCTGCGCATCCCTCGATGCTGTGGTTCAGAGGATCATTCATGTTGAGGCCCGCCTCCTTTCAACCCTGAGCCCCGCAATGAACCCCACTGATTCCCACAACCCCTAGCTTGCAGTCGCACAGCCGCGCCATGGCGGTCGTCCACGTGGCGACCGCACCAACCCTCAGGAAGGGGGTGGAGGTGGTGGTAGAGGTGGCAACGGAGCCTGCGGCGGTGGTGGCGGGGTTGAGGGTGGCAGCAGTAGTGGTGGTGGAGGCAGTGGCGGCTCATCTGGTAGCCATGGTGGCCGCCCTGGCACTCTCCCCCCATGTTCCTATCTTCTCGGTTTTGGTCCCAAGGCGGGTGAGCTCTGCACCCAAACCAATCACCCGCCAACGACTTGCTTCAAGGTGCATGACGACGCCTGGTTCGAGCGCGGCAACACTGGCACGCCTCCGCGCTGGTCTGCCATGGATCCCCTGACACTCCCTCCAGGATGTCCAAATCATACCCTCATCTTCAGCTCTCCCCCGCCTCCTCCTCTGTCACTGACCCCATAACTCCCCAGGAGCAACAGCAGTTCCGCCACTTCCAGCAACTGCAGCAGCAGCAGCATTGGGGCTCTGGTGGTCAGGCTACAGCCGCAGCCGCATGGTAGCAGCAGCAGCAGCTTGGCTTTGGCACAACCGCCATGGCTGCCACAACCACACCAGGTCTTCTCGGCTTTCCCCTTTGGGGCTCTCCTTCCGCTAGTGCTCCCGCCTCCCACTCCAGCTTTCTACGCAAGCTCACACGCTCTTCCACTTCATGTATCCCTTTGGTTTTAATGCCAGTCATTTCGAGTACCCCGTGTCTTCCGATCCTTCCTCGCTCCCACCATACTCACACTTCCTCGAGGCCATCACCTGCCCAGATGTTGCCAAGGGAATCCAGGCTATCTTTGCAGAATTCCAGGCCTTCATCCGCAATGCCTCCTTCGTTGACGTCGTCCCCTCTCCTAACGACGCCTTTGTCGAAGGCCAATGACTCAGCTCAAGCACTATTTGGGCATGACCATCATCTGGGACCGTGCAGCACACACCATTACCCTCTCGGTCCTTTTGCATTGATGGACAAGGCAGCAGTTACCACTCCCTTGCAGATCGACCACCAGCTTGCCCTCCTCCTGCTCCCTCCTCCTCTAACCATCCTTATGTAAGAAAAAGAGCTGAAAGGATTAATTAGGTAAGGAGCCCAAGGCTCTACAAGTACATGGAAAGGTGAGAGAGAATGGATGAAGGGGGAATCGGAGCGAATCCCCACTAGGATCTCCGAAATCTCCAATGAGGTAATTGGAGATTGGGGGGATCACAATTGGATGAGGTTGGGATTGTGTGAGTACACTCCAACACATAAGAACAGTCTTAACCTAAACCAGGATATAAAACTACAAATACAAAAATGGGATTTGCAATCTATTTCTAACACACCCCCATAAACTGCAAACCCGGTCAAGGAGCACATAGCCCCACGAACCGGAGAAGGCGATGGTGGTCAGCCTTGCCGAGAGCCTTGGTAAAGAGGTCGGCGAGGTTGCAATCTGAGGCGATGTACCGTACCGTCAGCAAGTCACTCTGAACAATATCTCGAATGAAGAAATGAAGACGTTCGATGTGCTTGGTGCAAGAGTGGAACACAGGATCCTTGGTGAGGTGAATGGCTCTCGGGTTGTCATACCACAGGGTGGGCGACTGCTGGGGGTAGCCTATCTCTGCGAGGAGAAAGGAGAGTCAGCGTCTCTCTTGAGCAGCCATTGCGCCTGCGTAGAGCTTGGCCTGGCAGGACGACAGGGAGACTGCAGAGGACCGAGTGGAGCGCCAGCTGATGATTCCGCTACCAAGGGTGAACAGTACCCTTGGGAGGAGCGTCTGTCAGTCTAGTCATAGGTCCATGAGGAGTCTGCAGGTAGTTCTCGAGGTCACCAAGATCCTTCATCATGAGAAGGGCGGAGCTGAGAGCAGACTGGACACCTGCCATCTCGGCTGGATCTCTGGCGGCTATAATGAAGACGTCGACGTAAACGAGGATGTAGAAGGGCTTGGAGGAGTGACAAATGAAAATACTAGAATCTGAGGCGGAGGGATGGAAGTCCAGTGCAAGGAGGACTTCCTTCACCTTGTTGTGCCACTCACAAGGAGCCTGCTTCAGGCCTTACACTGGGCGCTTTAGCTTCCACACTGTGTTGGCAGGGTAAGTGTCAGGAAATCCTGGTGGGCATTCCATGTGAACATCCTCCTTGAGCTGGCCTTGGAGAAAGGCAGAGGAGGCATCCATGGACTTGATCTCAAAATTGCCATGAGTAGCTATATCAAGAAGAGCGCACACAGTTGGGAGCTTGGGAAGATGTGGTAACGCCTTCTTGTTGGAGCTCCTGTTGGGCCACGATATTGTGGCGTAGTGTGGGAACATACATGCCGGTGACACTACCCGAAGGGAAACCTGGGCACGGAACTGTGGAGGAGCCCTTGGCGTGTGTTGTGAAATAAGAGTCTACTCCTAGTAGAGGGATTGGTGTCTCGTATGGCTGGAACGAGTGTTCTTCTTTGAGATCTGTGTGAGTGGCCCCACAGTCGAGGGTGAACTCTATTGTGGCTGAGGTGCTGAATGAGCCAGGACACAGCAAAATTGTCTCATTTATCATGGCAGTGCCAGGGAGCAACATGTTGAGGCGAACATCAGCAGGGGGAGCTACAGCAGCGTGCACGGATTCCTGCGCTTCGACTTGATTGACCTTGCGAGGAGCACGATTGACCATCCAGCTTGGCGGCTTTGAGGCGGTCCCATTGACAGCATACCACTTGTCATCCTTCTTCTTGAAGCAGGAGGCGAAGGCGTGGTTGGTGCCGCCATACACCTGGCCGGATGACGTAGGGACACGGGGGGAAGCAGTTGCGCTGGAATGGAGGCAAAGCGGCATAGGCCTGCGGCACGTCAGCTAGGATTGCATTGGCCTTGGCTTGAGTTCTGTTGTCCTTTTCGGCAGAAGGGAGGACGGATGAGACCTGCTATAATCACAATAGGCTCACAAAATGAGAGAAATTGTCCACAGTCTGAATTCTGTTAGACAGCTTCAAATATTGATGCTGATCTGATCTGTGCCTCAAACGGTGATCTTAAATTTGGATCTGAAAGATATTGCTGTTTCCTATCAGCAGCAAGTTGAATCATAAAATTCCATGAACATTTGACGACGCTATGGCGGTTTGACTGGCAGGAGGTACAGTAGCCACTATAGTTTTAGGAGTACAACCTTAGCAAGAAGAGTTCGAGGTAGGGATGGTTCCCAGCCTCTACATTCCCCAAGAGCCGAGGTCCAAGTTGGTGGTCCACCACCACAGAGTCCCCAACAATGAGACTCGAAACAAACCCAACAAGGGGCTACACCAAGTGAAATGTAACAATATTTGAAGTAGCAATACTATTTTCACTATTTTAATATTTTGTCCACGTCCCTTGGGCTTGAAATCTTGAGCTCTTGGTCTTGGTTCAGCAAGATCAATTCTTCTTGAGATTATGAGGCCTTGCTACACACACCTGCGATGAGATGGACACTTCACACTCGACAAAATAGAGAAAGCACATGCGACGCGCAAACGACGACTTGGCATGCGAATTGTAAAAACTCGCTAATGTCTTGACCGAAACAAACCACATTGTAATACACCATTCAAACACACACACAAGCACTAGATAGCAATGACATAGACACACAACTCATTCCATGCCATGCATGCACACACACAAACAAGGACGACAAGCCGAGTGCAAACCATAGGGTTGCACCAACAAACCCCCTCTCGGATTGTTGGCCTAAGAATCTGCTCCCCTTAGTTCAGAGCCATCCCAGCAAGCTTGCAACACTTCCAATGCTGCTGCTCAACCAGCTTCTTGGTCATCATATCAGCAGGCTGCGCCGTCGTCTTCACGTAGTGCAACTCCACTTCACCCGCGGTTACCATGCTCCTTACCCAATGCCACTTCACCTTCATGTGCTTGGTAAGGCCATGAACAACGAGGTTCTTAGCCAATGCAATAGCACCCTGGCTATCACAGTAGAGTGGGGTAGGTCCTTGCTGCTCCTCCCCTAATTCAGCTAGCAAACGCCGCTGCCACACAACCTCTCTTATGGCACGGAAGAGTGCCATGTACTTGGTCAATGCTTGGTCCAATTGTTTCTTGCTCTCCATAGCTGTTGGGCCTCCACCAACATAGCAGATGAAGCCTCCCACACTTATCATGTCCTCTGGTTCTGATGCCCAAGATGCATCAGAGAAGGTGGTGAGAAAGAGCCTCCCGGGTTCGACTCCATCCGCACCCTTTTGACGCCTTTGTGCCGCCGCGGAGTATTGCAGTCCAACAGTTGCTGTTTCGCCAAGGTACTTGGCCACCCTCTCTCCAGCTGCTACCTGTTATTCATTAGAGCATTGGACAACCCTAGCCAGCTGCCCGGTAGCAAAGGCTGCATCTAGCCTTGTGTGAACGGCCGCATACATGAGGCTGCCCACCAAGGAGTGAAAACGGCGCCTCTTCTCTTCACCAACACTTTCCTCCACTGGTCCTTTCACACACTTGAACCCTGAGGGAAGAGGAGTAGCCACATGACCTTCACTCTTCCCAAAGTTTGCAGCCAAGGCCTCCTAGTACTTTTTTTTATGCACTCGCATCCACCGCTTCCCCACATCTCGCTCAATGTGAAGCCCAAGGTAGTAGTTGACGTCACCAAGGGTCTTGCACTTGAACTTGTCTTGAAGCTTCAGCATCACCTCCTTCACAAGGTCAGAGGAGGGTGAGAATATGAGGATGTCATCCACATAAACCACCATGAAGCTCCTCTGCTCCCCCTCGCCAAGCATGAACAAGGATTGATCGGCCGTTGAGGGAGTGAATTCGATCGCCTCCAAGACTTCCCGCAGCTTGATGTACTATTGCCTAGGGGCTTGCTTGAGGCCATAGAGTGCTTTCTTCAGCTTCCACACTCTGCCACTCCCATCATTGTACTCCTCTGGCTGCTCCATGTAAGTCTCTTCCTCAAAATCTCCGTTGAGGAAGGCCGTTACAATATCCATTTGCTTAACCACCCATCCTTTGATGGCCGCCGCGGTGAAGAGAGTTCAAAGGGTTGTACCCTTAACCACAGGGGCATATACTTCATTGTAGTCCTTCTTCTCCTGCTGCTGGTATCCCTTGGCCACAAGCTTGCTCTTGTAGCGCTCAATGTTGCTGTCGGCGTCGGTCTTGCGCTTGAAGATCCACTTGGAAGAGATCGCCTTCCACCGTGGAGGTAGATTCTCCAAGTCAAATGTGTCTTTCTCTATGATGCTCCCCATTTCTTCATCTGAGGCATCTTCCACTCCTTCCCATTGGGGCCTTCCCAAGCCTCCTTGGGATTTCTAGGCTCCCCCGGCATTTCCACCGGAGAGAAGAAGGCAAAAGCGCACTCCTCGCTTTCATCTTCCGCATCATCGCCTAGCATGAGAGCCGAACCTGTCAAGGTTGAGTTGGCTGGTCCTCCAAGCTGTTCATAGTTCAACCTTTTTGGGGGCTGAGTCTTCCTTCTTCCCCTTCATTCCTCCTCTGCTGCAGGGACTTGGATGCTCTCATGGAGTTGCTACAAATCTGGTCGGTTCCTGCGAGCACTTGAAGCACGAGGCGGAAGTGACGGTGCACGCTCATCACCTTGCTGCACCTCCTCCTCCTCTTCTCCCCCATTCATTTGAGGAGATTGCCTTGTGAGTGTGCTGCTGCTACTCAGCTCCAACTGCAGCTCTGTAAGAAATAGAGCTCTATAAAGAGTCCAAGGCTCTATAAGTACATAGCAAGGTGAGAGTGAATGGATGAAGGGGGAATTGGAAGGATCCCCATTGGGATCTCCTGAATCTCCAATTGGGTAATTGGAGATTGGGGGGATCACAATTGGGTGACGTTGGGATTTGTGAGTACTCTCCAACCCACCAGAACATTCATAACCTAAACTAGGATATAAAAGTACAAATACAAAAGTGGTATTTGCAGTCTATTTCTAACACACCCCCATAGACTGCAAACCCGGTCAAGGAGCACATAGCCCCATGGAACGGAGAAGGCGATGGTGGTCAGCCTTGCCGAGAGCCTTGGTAAAGAGGTCGGCGAGGTTGCAATCTGAGGCGATGTACCGTACCGTCAGCTGGTCACTCTGAACAAGATCTCGGATGAAGAAATGACGAAGTTCGATGTGCTTGGTGCGAGAGTGGAACACAGGATCCTTGGTGAGGTGAATGGCACTCTGGTTGTCACACCACAGGGTGGGCGACTGCTGGGGGTAGCCTAACTCAGCGAGGAGAAAGGAGAGCCAGCCCAAGAGCATCTTGCGTATGACTTCGTATGCCGGAGTGAGGCCGACTAGGAGAGCGGCTGCAGGGGCTTGCTCAGGGAAGACTATCCCCAACTGTTTAAGTTCACCATAAATGGACTGCACCTTGGTGACATAGTCCGCCATGCCTATTGAGTCTTCGAGCCGCACTTGGAACATGCTGGGGATGAGTACAGCAACTCCCACTGCAGTCTTGTTCAGGAAGCGATCTTCGAGGTAGAGCCAAATGGCGTTGGCAGACAGGTAGTTGTGGTAGGTTTCGTCGAGTTCGGAAGGAGTGGTGCCCATGAAGACACTAATGACCGCACCATCGGCCTTCTCCCAATTCTTGTACTTGAGCAGTGCAGCAGCATAAACTGCTTCGGCGGCGGCATTAGCTGGATCGGCGGACCTCTCGGGTTTAGGAGGCTCTTTGCCGTCACCGATGTTGAGAAGGACGTCGGTGAGCTCGAGCCCCTTCACCTCGCGACTGAGGAGGTGTTTGTCGACACCATAGCGCCAAGCCTTGTAGTTGGAGCATGTACCGTCCGGTTCGAGACGAAGGAGCGAGATCGGGTTGGCGAGTGAAGTGGTTGAGTAAGCCATTGTCGGTGTGCAGCGCGGCACTTCTGGAAATTGGTCGACGAGAATTGCTGAAAATCACTCTGGCGGCTTCATCAAAATGCCGCTAAGTAGGAAATGGCGTCGGCGAAAATTCGTTAAAACGCCGACTTGAAACTGAGTCTGAGCCTATGTCTAACCCCGGACCCACACACCCCCTCACACACCCCCAGGCCCTGTCCCGCATCTACACAGCTCCGCAACCAGCTCCGCAACCAGCTCCACAACCAGCTCCGCAACCAGCTCCGCTCCGCTTCAACCTGTGTACCTGCTCTTGATTTGACGCGAGACGTTCGTGGAGGCAATTTCGCGAGGGGAGTTCGCCTATTCTGGCGAGGTCTGAGGGGAAACTCGAGAACGTGTTTTAAGAGATGGTCGAAATTGAGATTCGACCAAAGAGAACCGAGGAGGAAATCGACGATAACAAGCGTGAAAGCTTCAGAGATGAGAAATTCAATGAGGTAGAGCGCGAAGGCGGTCGACGATGAGAGGCGCGACTGCAGAGTGGAGCACGTCGAAATTCCGACGATTCGAAATGAATGTCGCGACGATGAAGTGCGCGTAGCGCGGGCACGTTCAGATTAGGACCTCGATCCGCGTGTGCGGATAGGTCGCTCTGATACCATGTAAGAAAAAGAGTTGAAATGATTGATTAGGTAAGGAACCCAAGGCTCTATAAGTACATGGCAAGGTGAGAGTGAATGGATGAAGGGGGAATTAGAGGGATCCCCATTGCGATCTCCTGAATCTCCAATTGGGTAATTGGAGATTGGGGGGATCAGAATTGGGTGAGGTTGGGATTTGTGAGTACACCTCAACCCACCAGAATATTGATAACCTCAACTAGGATATAAAAGTACAAATACAAAAGTGGTATTTGCAGTCTATTTCTAACAAGCTCCACATGCTCCAAGCCAGTACCCTTCACCTCTCCAAGCCGCACACCAATCTTCGCTTGGTTCTCCGCCTTCCATTCCTTGTACTGTAATTTCTCCATGAACTTGCAATCTCTGCTCACCAAGAACTTCTTGGTAAATGGTCCCAAAGGAGCCATCCCTTGCTGTTTTGAGCCATGCCTAGGTGCACGGCCCATGTTGCCTTGGCATCAAGCTTGTGCCGAAGTTCCTTAGGCACAAGTGCCATGCATATGCACCCGAACACCCGAAGCATATCCACCTTCGGCTTTCTTCCAATCCATTCCACATAGGGCACCGATTTGTCTTCTCCCACATGATTCAAGGCTCTGTTCTTGGCGACACAAGCATGCCGCACCGCATCCGGCCAAAAGTAATTGGGTAGACCGGCTTCAATGAGAAGTCCCCGAGCCGTCTCCGTGAGTGTCCGATTCGCACGCTCGCGATTGCCGTTCATTGCAGGAGAGTAGGGCATGGTAAAAAGAGTGTCTTGTGCCCTGATTCTTCAGCCAAGTTGAGAAGTCCTTGCTCAGGAACTCTCCCCCACGGTCTGCGCGAATCGCCTTCACAAGCCGGTCTTGCTGCCGTTCCACCATCGGCAACCAATCAGTTTTCACCGTCTCAGCTACATCACTCTACTTGGGCAGCACAACACCCAAGTCATGCGAGTGTAGACAGCCACAATGGTGAGGAAGTACTCTGCTCCAGCAGCTCCAAGCTTCAAGGGGCCCACCACATCCATCACCACCTCATCAAGTGGTGCCTTTGCCGTTGCCTCCGAGCAATGGAACGGGTAGCGGGTGAACTTGGCTTGCATGCATGTTGGACAGCCAAGCACCTCATTGGGCTCCCCCTTAATACGTATCCCACTGACCATCTCTTGCTTAACAATCTGCTGCAAAATGGGCAATGCCACATGCCCCATTCGCCGATGCAAGGTCAGCCAATCACACTCTCCCGTAGCGGAAGTCGGGTTGGAGAAAGCGGTACTCACAATTGTGCCCCACAAGCTCTCTCCTTTCTCCTTTGCTGCTGCTGCTTTGCTGATCTTAGGCTTCTTCT
>BQMB01001520.1:0-120383 GCA_027943415.1 Closterium sp. NIES-67 | reverse complement strand
AGAGCGAAGCACATTCAGCTGCGGTACTTCCTCCTGCGTGAGCTACAGCAGCGACGTCAGGCTCGCGTAGTACACTTGGCCTCAGGTGCCAACACGGCTGATATCTTTACGAAGGCGCTTGCGCCTAAAGATCATCAGCGGCACTGTGTACAGCTTGGTCTAGTTCCTGTAGCCTCTCACTTGCTAGGACCTTGACTTTGTACTGTCCTTTATATCCATACTTAGACTGGACTTGTGTCCTCTCCCAGTGGCTGGACTAGTAGTGCCGCCCTGCTCTTGTTCTTGCCTTGTCTGTACTCCTTCTGACTGGTCTCTCAGACCCTTGTCTCAGAGGTTGGACTAGTAGTGCCGCCTTGAGCTGCTTGTTTAGGACATTCCCCTATGCAGTCTAGGGGGTGTGTCAAACATGTGTATTTGTCATGTTTGTATAGACTGTATAGGGTAGCCTCTTAGAGGGTACAACACTTACAGTGACGGAAAGAACTGTCCGGATGTTTGGCATTAATTAGGTTTTTTAGGCTTTTCGACCACGGTACATAAAGTCTTAATGTTTAATGGTGGTACGCTTTTGGAGGGGCACATAGTGGATGTGTTCACAGCACTTACGTCCATAGTAGTACACTGCATCTAACTTAGTGCCAAAAGTTATACAAGGGGTCATCCGGACAGTTTTTTCCCGGGACAAAGCATAAACTTCCGAACAGGTTTCTAGTACCTAGTACACCGACCCTTGGCCTTGATCACCACCCGCACCCTCATAGGCATGTTATCTACGAGGTTAGTGCAAACCGTTGCAGAGATCTTCTCGCACTCTTCCTGGACCCTCCCTTTTGCATAAGGCGGTGAGCACTAGGAAAATCACGAGGGATTTGAGTGTCTGCAAGTTTTTTGTGCACGATTTCTGTTTGAATGTTATGTATGAGACTAGCCACACTGAGGTATGACCAAAGATGCCATTAGCCGATTAGTTCATCCTATCATGGGTCGTCTTCGTCGTATCGCTGTAGGGTAAAACCACGAACAGAGCGGCAAAAATAGTGTATATGCCATGAAACTGAGGGTGACGTAGCACGGTTGATTATTCATCCTTGCGCTATAAGAATCACGCTAGGATCTGCATGTCTCATCACGGTGCAGCAGTCGAAGAAGTTGCGACTGTTCGGGAAGAATATCCAAGTTGAGGTCTGGTGAGAAAAGGGTCACTCCAGTGCAACATACTTATGCTCCCCAATGCTCCTGTAGGTATATCTGTGTGTACCCTCTCTCTAACATCATTCACTTTCTTCAATTTTTGATACCTTCCCCCCCCCCCCTCCTCTCCATTTCGCTTCACCCCTTCCCTCGGTTTTGATTCCCCCCCCTTTCCCCTCGAACTCGATTTCCCCCTCCCTCCTTTTCGAACTCTCCCCCTCAGGGCCTGTTCGTACACGATACACCGTCACGACACTTTGTATCAAAATTGTGATTGACTGGCAAATTTGACTGCAAAATCAGCAATGACACGAAGTTGCCTGAAAGTGTCGTGTTGGAAAACAACACTCCCTCAATTGAGCCGTGGACAGTGTGATTTTTTAGAGTTAGTTTCACATCGTATGAGAAATCAAAAAAACAAAATAAAAAAATCGCCAGCCAGATGAATGATTTTCTTGTTACCCTTTTAGGAACTTCACAAAAGTCGGGTAATAAGCAGGATTGCGGGTTGCGGGGGTTTGTGGGAGGATTTTTTTTTATGGCTGCAAGGGACTTCGACGATTTTTTCCGGGTTGCGGGAGCTGAGGGAGGGATATTTCCTGCTGTGGGGACTTAGCCGAAATTTCAGGGTCGCAAGAGGTGTGGGAGGGATGTGTCTGTCTGTGGGGACTTGGTCGAATTTCTGGGGCTGCGAGGCGAGTAGGGAAGAAATGTGCTGGGGGGAACTATCTCTGGCTGCTAGGACTTAGCCGGATTTTTTAGGTTGCGGGGCGGGGTGTGTGTGAAAGGACTTGACTCTGGCCCTTGGGGACTTCGACGAAATTTTTGGGTGAGAGCAGGGAGGTGCAGTACTAGTATGTGTGTCTCACGGTCCGTACGCGCTGCGCTCTGAAAACTCAGTATCCGCAAACTGCGAAGTCTGGGATTCTCAGGATTCAAAAACATATAAGTCTGAAGGGTTCAGCATTCAGAAAATGGCAAGTCTGAAAAATCAGGATCGGCAAAAAAATAGGTCTGAAATTTCAGAAAATCAGACTAAAATAGTTTGATAAAATCAGCCCTGGTCAGTACATCCTGAGCCCGGTCGGTGATATAATTGTAATAATAGGATAAACCAAAGGATAAGGGAAAATTAGGAATAGGAAACCAAATGAGATGAGATAACAACCGAATGAATCGGGGATAAAAATGAGAATGCGATAGAGAAGAAATATAGAAATGAGAAGTGTAACGGGGTCGTACTCTCACACTTCCCCATCTCAAAGCTGGGTGGTAGAAGTAACACCCTGCTTGACAAGGAAGTCGCTAAGAGGACGGCGGGCGTTACCCATATCAGATTCAGAGACCCAACTATCCTCAAAAGGATCATGACCTTTTCAACGGTTGAGAGGTTTCAAGAAGCCATTCCAAAGACAGCGGTGTGCAAGCACAGACTCGACCTTGTATTCAACTTTATCATGGACGAGGACGGGCGGCGGTTGGCGTCTAGTAAAGAACGAATTGGGATCTCGGTAGGGCTTCAGAAGTTGGATACAGAAGGCGTTGTGAATCTTCCAGGTAGCTGGCAGGCGCAAGCGGAAGGTAACGGGGGTAACCTGGGCTTCAAGGAGGAAAGGCCCATAGAAGCGAGGTCGAAGTTTTGATGGAAGATGGCTGATGTCGAGATTGTGGGTGTCGAGTAGAACACGGTCTTCCACGGTGATGGCGTGGTCATTGCGGTGGCGATCGATATGGTGTTTCTGTTGCTGTTGAAAATCAATCACTCTTGTGGGTCCGATCCCAAAGTTGATACACAGTGGTGATAAAATTATGTGCGGGTTGAACTGTCCCTGGTGTTGTCGGTGTCAACTTATACATATGTTGCTATGTAGAAGTTATAGACTAGATAGTTGTATGTTGTTAGAGGGTACAACCAGAACACATATATCCCCCTTGTTCCACTTGTATTCAATCATTCATTCTAGTTAACATGGTATCATGAGTAGGTAGGTCCACCCACCCGCTTTCGCCCCGCGCCCTAGCCTACCGTGCCCTAGCCTACCGCGCTTCACTAGCCCCTCGCGCCCTCGCCAGCCCCTCGCGCCCTAGCTGGCTCCTCGCGCCTTAGCGGGCCCCTCGCGCCCTAGTCGGCCCCTTGCGCCCTAGCCGGCCCCTTGCGCCCTAGCTGGCCCCTCGCGCCTTAGCCCCCCCCCCCCCCCCCCCCCCTTTGCGCCCTAGTCAGCCCCTCACGCCCACGCTGGCCCCTCGCGCCCTAGCTGGCCCCTGGCGTCCACGCTGGCCCCTCGCGCCCTCGCTGGCCCCTTGCGCCCGAGCCGGCCCCTCGCGCCCTCGCTGGCCCCTTGCGCCCTAGCTGGCCCCTAGCGCCCTTGTCCGCCCCTCGCGCCCTTGCTGGCCTCTCGAGAAGTAGCCCGCCCCTTGAGCCCTAGCCGGCCCGTCGCTCCTAGTCGTGCGCCCGCCTGTCACCTCCCCAGCTCCTGACGCGCTCTCCTGGCCCCTAGCGCTCCGCCGGCCCTTCTCGTCCCACCGGCCCTGCACGCCTCCGGCCCTCCTCGGCCTCCTGCTCTATTTCTCCCGCTGGAGTGCCCTTCCGCCGAGCCGCTGAGCCGCCGTGTCGCTTTGCCACTGTGCAGCCGAGCCGCTGAGCCGCCGTGACCCTGAGCTGCCATGTCGCCGAGCCGCTGAGCCGCCGAGCCGCAGAGCTGCCGTGTCGCTGTGCCGCTGTGCCGCCGAGCCGTTGTGCCGCTGTCACACTATGCAATGGCGGACGCCGTTCTTCACTTGGACGCTGAGGGGCACGCAATCGACTTCGCTGCCTGGCTCGTCGACCTCCGCCGGCACCTGACAAGTAAGCGCCAGGATGGGGACTCCCTGGCTATGCATGTTGATGGCTTGCTCCCCCGCCCCTCTGCGCCTGATCCCCCTCCTGCTGACCCCACCACTGCTGAGAGCGAGGCCTTTGCTGCTGCTGCGCTTGCTTGCGCTGTCTAGGATTCTCGCGATGCTGTAGAGCAGCTTGCCATTAGTCTGCTGCGCCACGGTGTGCCTATGTTTGACTAAGACATGGATCATATTAGTTCTGCCCTGCATTCTCTGTATGCTGACGCTTCGAGTGTTTCCGGATCATATTATCCTGTGTTCTCTATCATAGGCGTAGCACCTGCGTGTAGTCTGGACTCCCCTGCTGCGTCAGGCGTAGGACCGCTTGCCTTGGCTACCCTAGGCTCTACACTAGCTCCTCCTTCGTCTTCCATTACGGCTTCGCTGCCCTTCACTCTTGACTCCAGTGCGTCAGCCTGCTTCTTCCGCGACCATGCCACCCTCATGCCGCTTGCCGCGCCTGCCGCTGTCGCACTTGCTGACCCCTCCTCTGGTCCTGTAGTTTCTCGAAGCTCCACTACCCTTCCCAGTCCGGCGGTTCCCTCGGGTTCCCTTACAGGCCTACACATCCCTTCGTTCTCCAGGAACTTAGTTGGTGTCGGCTGTCTTCAGGACCTCGGCGTCACCACTACGTTCCCTGGTCACGAGCGGTATGCTGTTTGTACCGAGACCGCCTCAGGTGCCCCCCTTGTGACGTTTCCCCGGGACCCGGTGTCTGGCCTGTTTACGCTGGACACTGCTTCCCCCCCGGTGGCCGCGTCCTCCCCAGGTCCCGCGTCTACCCAGGTTGCTGTGGCTTGCTCGTGTCGGTTGCTCACTCACCCGTCGCTTCTGTGGCACCACCGCCTAGGTCACCCCGCACTCCCGCGTCTGCGTCACATGTCCCAGCACGGTCTCGTCCTAGGCCTCCCTACGTCGCTCCCTGCCCTACCCCCCTCGCCTGCGCCTCCGAACACGCCCTGCGTCGAGGGCCGGCTGCGCCGTGCTCCTCACGCTTCCTCGCTTCGCCCTGCCACTGCACCCCTCCAGACCGTGCACTTGGACGTCTGGGGCCCAGCCCCAGTCCCAGAGCCGCGTCGCAACCGCTACTTTCTCGTGCTCATCGACGACTTCTTGCGCTACACCACGATGTTTCCCCTGCAGCGGAAGGCCGACGTGCCTGACGTTCTTATCCCGTGGGTTGTAGCTGTGCGCCTCCACCGCGGTCTCCCTGTGCTGTGCCTCCACTCCGACCGTGGCGGCGAGTTCGCCTCTGGTCGGCTTGGTCAGTTCTGTCGTGCGGAGGGCATCACCCAGACGTACACCCTACCGGACTCCGTGAAACAAAATGGGATCGCCGAGCAACGCATCGGTTTGGTCATGGAGGTGGCTCGTACCTCCATGATCCATGCTGACGCACCCCATTTTCTGTGGCAGTTCGCCGTTCGCTACGCCGCTCACCAGCTTAACCTCTGGTCGCGCTCCCAGCGGCCGCAAGTTTCGCCGACCCTTCTTTGGACCGGGTTCGTGCCGCGTGTGTGTTCCACGTTTGGGGCTGCCTCGCTCACGTTCATGTCTCACATCACTCCGACGCCGACGCTGCTGCAGCAGCCGCAGCCGTTCATGGACTCTGGGGGTGCAGGCGTTGAGGAGGGTGCTAGACCAGGGGTTCATGTCGTTTTCTTGTCCCGGCGGGCTATGGGGTGGCAACGGTGCTGGAGAGGGTTCTCGCTCTGGGGGTGTTTGTTCCGGGGGTACTGGAGTGGAGTGTTCCGGAGGTGACCGGGGTGCAACTGGTGGTCCAGGTGTCAGCGTCGAGCAGCAGCAGCCGTAGTCGCCGCCGGTGTCTGCCCTTCGCCTGCTCGGCCTTCCCTCCCCCGACCGCTCGCCCATGCCTCCCCCACCGCCTCCTCCTCTTCCTGTTCACGGTCCTGTGTTTCCTCCGCCGGACTCGTCCCCGGCCCGTTTCCCACCTCGTTCCCCTCTTGTCTCTCCTCCTTTGTCTCCTAACCGGACGCCTCCGTGTCACGTCTGGTCTCGCCGTCCCTCTCGTGCTCGTCCAGTCTCTTCTGTTCAGCGTTCGCACCCCATGTTCGTCACGTCCTCCCCTCCTGCCTTCGCCTCCCCCTCTGTCTGACTACCTTCGTGCTGCTCATCATCTTGTTCCTCGAGTCCTTGCCTCCCTCGTTACCGACCCGTCTGTTCCTCTCTCGAGTCTTGACGCTCTTGTCGCTGACTTTGCCTCTACCCGCCGCCTTGACTACGCCATTGCTCTGGTCTCTGTCCCTGCCTATCCTCCGTCCGTCGGGGGTGCTCCTGGCCTTGGCAATGACATCATAGAGGACAGGCAGTACGAGCTTACTTTCCTGTCGGAGGCTGCTCGCCATCTCTGTTCCATGCTGCTAGTCCCTGAGGGTGACCCAGACGCCTTTGACATCCCAGCCCCTCGCACCTACGCTGAGGCTGGGCCTCTCAGTGGATAGCTGCCATGGATCAGGAGATGGCATCTTGGAGATCCACATGCACCTACGTCGACGCAGTTCCCCTACCTGGGGTGAACGTAGTCGATGGCCGGTGGCACTTCAAGGTGAAGCGCCCCCCTGGAGAGCCGCCTGTGTTCAAGGCACCCTACATGGCTAGAGGCTTCAGTCAGCGAGAAGAGGTGGACTTCTTTCAGACCTTCGCCCCGACCCCGAAGATGACTACTCTTCGGGCACCGCTACACGTAGCAGCACACCGTGACTACGAGCTTCACTCCCTCGACTTCCCCACTGCTTTTCTTCAGGGCAGTCTACACGAGCAGGTCTACCTGTGCCATCCTTAGGGCTTCACCGGTAGCTTCCCTCCTGGGACCGAGTGGCTCCTCCGACGCCCGGTCTACAGCCTGCGACAGGCGCCCCGTGAGTGGCACGACACACGGTGTGCTACGCTAGCTGGCCTGCAGTTCTTTCCGTCCGCTGCAGACCCTTCGCTCTGCGTTCGTGCTGGCCAGACTCCGTTCTACATTCTTGTCTACTTAGGTGACCTGGTCTTCGCTACAGCAGATAGAGACGCACTGGCCTGTGTGAAGGCTAAGCTGCTGAGGAGACACACCTGCATTGACATGGGAGAGCTGCGCCGCTACCTTGGCCTACAGATCTCCAAGGACAAAGCAGCGGGCACCATCACTCTTACACATTCACTCTTGGTGTGACAGGTCCTTCAGAGGTTCGGTCTTCAGTTCTCCTCTGCGCAACCTACACCTCTGCCAGTAGACCACAGGCCCTTTGCTCCATTTCTCGAGGAGTCAGTAGAGCCCAGTGGTCCTTACGCACAGCTGGTGGGTTGCCTCATGTACCTGGTGACTTGCACTCGTCCAGATCTCGCATACCCTCTCAGTATCCTGGCTCACTTTGTGGCCACCGGCAGACACCGACCACAAAACTGGTCGGCAGCTAAGAGGGTTTTGCGTTATCTTGCAAGTACATCGGGCATGGGGCTAGTGCTAGGAGGACGCAGGCCAGTGGTCCTTATTGGGCACACAGACGCTTCTTGGGCAGACGACGCTGAGACCCTCAGGTCCTCCCAGGGCTACTGCTTTAGCCTTGGTTCTGGTGCCATCTCGTTGTGGTCCACTCGCTCCTCGTCTGTTGCCCCGTCTATCTGAGAGGCCGAGATCTACGCTGGTGCCACGATGGCACAGGAGCTCCAGTGGCTGACCTTCTTGCTCGCCGACTTAGGTGAGTGGCCTAGCTCTGCCCCGGTCTTGTGCGCTGACAACAGGGCCATGATTTTCCTGTGTCAGGAGCCTCGACTTGAGGGTAGAGCGAAGCAGATCCAGCTATGGTACTTCCTCCTGCACGAGCTTCAACAGCGTCGCCAGGCCCGCGTAGTACACTTGGCCTCCGGTGCCAACACAGCTGATATCTTTACTAAGGCGCTTGCGCCTAAAGATCATCAGCGGCACTGCTTGCAGCTAGGTCTAGTTCATGTAGACTCTCACTTGCTAGGTCCTTGATTTTGTACTCCTCTATATCTATACCTTTCAGACTGGCCTTGTGGCTATTCTCCCAGTGGTCGGACTAGTAGTGCCGCCCTGGTTTGCTCTTGTCTTTTTTGTACCCTTGCTAACTGCTCTTTGGACCCCTTCCTCAGAGGTTGGACTAGTAGTGCCACCCTGAGTTGTGTGTTTCTTGCTCTGCACTACCCCTTATCTAGCCTAGGGGGTGTGTCAACTTATACATATATTACTATGTAGAAGTTATAGGCTAGATAGTTGTATGTTGTTAGAGGGTACAACTAGAACACATATATCTCCCTTGTTCCACTTGTATTCAATCATTCATTCTAGTTAACTGTCGGTTTCTATGGTTTAAGGGGGTTGAGACCGTGATAGAGGAAGAATGGTGTCTGTCCGGTTGCAGTGTGGGTGGCGTTGTTTTAGGCAAACTCCAGGACGGGTAGGTGCAAGTCAAACTTGGAGATGACGTCCTTGCATGCTGCGCGGAGGAGTTGCTCTACAATTCGGTTGAGGCATTCGGTTTGTCCGTCCGTCTGCGGATAGTATGCAGATGACATGGCGACTATGGTCCCGAGCAGAGACATCAGTTCCTTCCAGAACTTGTTGGTGAACTTAGGATTTTAGTCGGAGTTGAGTGTGGTTGGATTGCCATGCTGGAAGATGATGTAGCGAAGGAACAATCGGGCCGTCTCCTTGGTGCGTGCCGTCGTGTGTGTCGGGATGAAATGTCCCATATTGGAAGATTTGTGGATGACGACAAGGAGGGCGTCATGATCGTTGGTGGTAGTTGGTAACCCGGTTATGAAGTCTAGGCTAACCACTTGCCATGGCTGTTCTAGGACAGGAAGAGGCTGTAGTAGTCCTGATTTCTTCTGCTTATTGCTCTTCATCCGTTGACACGTGTCGCATGAGTTGACGAATTTCTGTACGTCGTCTGTCATGTGGGGCCAGTAATAGTGCTTTACAATACCGGTGAGTGTTTTATTGTTACCAAATTGTCTGGCGTACAGGACATCGTGGTATTCTTCGAGTAGTAACTGGCGTAAAGGTGGGTAGTTCGGTACCCAGATTTTCGTTGATCCTTTCCGGTACGCGATGTCACTGTCCCACTGTAGTAGATTTCACTTCTCTGCCAAAGGAATCTCGGGCTCGATGATGTACCCGTGTACCCTTGAGTAGTGGGTTCATCCCTTCCACTTGGATAGCGGCGACGTGTGCAGGTTGACTGAGAGCCTATCGCCTGGAGAGATTTGGCAGTGTCTTCAAATGTTTCCGGCTATAGTGATCGATGTAGACGGCTGTTTTTCTTCGTTCAAGATAACATCTCCATGTTTTAAAGGCAATGATAATAGGAGGGGCATCTTTGTCGTGTATCAGATAATTTATTTCTGCCCTGTATACTTTCTTGCTAAGGTAGGCGATTGGTTGCAGTCCATTCCCCTGGTCTTGCATCAAGACTGCTCTCACTGCCTGGTCACTGACGTCAGCTTCGATAACGTAGTCGTGTTCGGGATCTGGCAAGATGAGTACTGGTGCAGACGTAAGTGCATGTATTAGCTGCTCCACGGCTTCTTGATGGTTTGATTCCCATTGGTAGGGTGTGTTCTTCTTCAACAGATTCGTGAATGGTGCGGCGATTTTCGTGTATTGTGGCACGAACTTGTTGTAAAAGTTGGTGGAGCCTAGGAACTGTTGCAACTCCTTCACATTCTCTGCCGTCTTCCATGTGCATATGGCTTCGATCTTCCTTGGGTCGACGTGAACTTCTTGAGCGCTCACCATGTGTCCTAGGAATTGGACAATCTTGAGGGTGAATTCACTCTTGGATAACTTGACGTAGAAGCGTTCTCGTCGAAGACGAGTCGCAAGCGTTCGACGTGCTGCTTCATATCACGTGAGTATATGAGAATGTTGTCTAGATAAACCACGACGCATTCGTCCAAGAGTGGGCGTAGAATGTGGTTCATATCGGCTTTGAAGGTTGCCGGTGCGTTGGTGAGTCTGAACGGCATGACCAGATACTCGTATGACCCGTAACGAGTACAGAAGGCGGTTTTGTTGATGGAGTTGTTCGCCATTCTTATCTGCCAGTATCCGGACCGCAAATCCAGTTTGGAAAATACCGTGGCTCTCCGAAGCTGGTCAAGCAGGTCATCGGTTCGTGGAATCGGATATATATTCTTAATGGTCTAGTCTCAGTAGCGTTCTGTGCACTCTCGTCAAACTAGGTTTGCCAGCTTGAATTTTGGGCGGAGCCAAGGGATAGAGCAGAAGGTGCAAGTGGAGCAGATGATATAGTAGTGCATGGCACGCTGATTATTGTTTGTTGAAATAAGGATAGAATCACTGGCCGTTCAATGGGTATGTGCAGGGTAAATCAATCAAATGCAGGGTGAGTTGGTGAAGTACCCGTAAGTTGCCCTTCATCATGGCGAATTGCAGCTTGCAAGGAACGGTTTTCTCAGGAAGTGCCTTAGATCGAATTCTGAAGTTGGGCCGACGACGAAGTTTTCCCTTCGGCACCAAGTTTTCCCATGCGACTCGGGAAACTGTGGTGGATACCATCCTTGCTGCGAAACGCTCGCGATAAGGCTTGCGAAAACAAGCCGCGAAAATGCGACCTGCAAAACTTCGCGGCCAACTGGGAAGCGCGCACAACGGGCTGCGACCCATAGGCGACCTGAAAAATGTACCGGATGCGCGTCTGCAACCTGTCGGTCGAAATTTGCAACAACACTGGTACAAAAAAACCCGCCAAGAGCCCAAAACATACCAAACGCGCACAGCGCCGTAAATCGTCGAGTGCCACTTCTCCTACCCAATTCGACAACCTTTCGTACAGACGAACAAGCAATACAAAAAGGCGTTTAGCAGACTACGACTGCAGCATGACTACTTCTAGTTTCTGAAAACAAGCTACAGGTTCCTCCCCGCTGCACTCCTACACCATGGGGCGGAAAAACAAGGGCCAGACAGAGAAACGCAAGGGAATCTCGGAGGTCGAGGCGGCACCGCGCCCGACACCACCCTTTCTCCAGTACCTGACGGATCTCGAGGCAAATGGCATCAAGCGGATCCGCCTAGTCGGCGTCACGGACTTGCCCGCTAGGAGAGGAGGGAAACGGAAGAATGGGCTTGCTGCGTCGACGAATGGCCATGGCAACGACGGCGCGGGCGAATACGGCTGCGGGTCCGAGCTCGATGCGGACACTATCAACCCCGAAGACGAGCGCTATTGTGACTCCGACGGCTACACCGCTGCCGACCAAGTGGACGACGATGGCGACGAGGACACCGAAACACCTGCAGACGGTGCAAACAGGAGGGGCAAGGGGAAGGTGTCCGGCGCGAGACAAGCGAGTCGATATTGGGAGGAGGACGAGCTTGCAGAGCTTGTGGCGGCAATGTGGGCAGCGAAAGAAGACTTCGACACGCTGAGGGGCAAGTAGGGAGGGCAGCCATGGAAGAAGCTACGCCGCGTGCTGCGCGAGGCGAATCCCAACTGGTGCCGTCCTAGTTACGCCATGCAGAAATGTTGGGCGCGCCTCAAGAGTCGACTGGATGAAATCGAGGAGGCAGATTCCAAGTCCGGTAACAACCCGATGCCCAAGCCGGAGTGGTACCAGCATGCATGGAATTACTGGAATTGCGACCGCGCTCCGAACCCCCATGTCGTCGACGAAGGTGGTGCGCGCACTGAGCACGCGACGCCGCGGACGGCGCACGGCACGCGGTCCGCACCTTCTACCGCACCCCCGGAACTACCGCGCCACGTACGGAAACCCCACACAAATTCAATGTACGGGAACCCCGAGTCATTGAACAAACTTTCGATCACGCACTCAAGACACGGGGCCTTATTACAGAACAGGGCACAAACGAACGTTGAGACATAACCTCAACTAACCCACACTACCCCAACTCCCACACTCCCATCAGGCTCGACGGTTTCACCTGGAAACATCGCGCAAAATAGTCACGCCGTAGAGCCGCCGAGAAACGACGTTCATCAGGTCGTAGCCGATACGCTCACCCGTGTGATGGAAGAGCGTACAGCGCGCCAAGAAGTCGTCATGGGGAAGCTCGTTTCTGTTATGGAGCTCCTCACCCAGGCGGCCGGAGCCGCGCCAGCACCTGTCCCACTGCGGGCTCCAACGGCTGGAACCCGCAGTGGGACAGCCTCGCCTGGTGGCCGTCACATCGACGGAAGCACCATGCCATCTGGATTTCAGCATGGTGCGCCACACGGTGCCGGCTTTGCTTCAGTGTACCTTGCATGGTTTCCATCCGGTGGCTCGCCGAAACGTGACGTCAGTGCGGTTCCTTCGCAGAATGCGCCAATTCACGCATCGGTCCTCCCGTTTCCCGCTCCCGATGCTGTACATGTCGCGCACGTCGCGGCGCCAGCACACTCTACGGACGAGGGTGGCGGGCCGGCGCGCCAATCGCACCTTGATTCCGCGCCGGCGGCACGCACGACCGCGACGGTTGTCATGGGGGCAGATGGAAATTGGTATTTCATTGCCCCCCCATTTGATGGCCATCTTCACCATGCCGCATGAGCCATGCGGCGTGGATGTGTGTGCCGAAGTCCCGGCGACGCGCGACCACTGCCTCGCGGTTGGGCACAGGAGTGGGCTGCCATACGTACTCCGCCATACCCCGCCTCTCCCACCACCTGTTCAATTCTCTAGCCGTGCCATCTCTCCACTGTCCGCGTGATTGTCTTTTAGCGGAGGCTTGGTACTCTATCATGTTATGTAGAACCACTGCACATCCAGCTCTCGCGCACACCCGCCAAAGCCGCCCCCCGTGACATCCTCCGAAGATCCGAAATCTGTTTTTGAATAACCCCATGGTCCGCTCCACTGCCATCCCGCGTTGATGATTGCACGTAATTAAAACTCTGCTCCCATCCTAGCAATATTCTAGCCTTGCTTGCGTGTATCGGAACTAAACAGAAATCCTTCAAAGGGTATGCCGCGTCACCCAACACTTGGTATGGCATAATCTCGCCATTTTCCCATGCGTGCATAAAGAGCACTCTTGGTAAAGACCCTTGCATCGTGTGCGGACCCTGGCCATCCGACGACATAGTCCCAAATACGGCACTTGGAGTCCACGGTCAACTGTAATTGCACGGAGTACATTTGTTTCCGACAATAGTACTCCGAGCGCCATTCGTGGATGCCGCGGACTTGTAAGTGCGTGCCGTCTACAGCCCCTATGACGTTGGGTATCCCTCTGCAGGCGCGGAAATCCAGCGCCATCTCGGCCATTTCTTCTCGTGATGGGAATTGAACCCAGGCTTCTTTGTAACGTTTCGGGAAAGAAAGTAGGAAGCGGTCAACGATGCAGTGACAAACTGTCTTCGGCACCCCGAAGTAAAGACTCATATCCAGATAGGTCATCCCCGTCGCTAAATACTTTATCAGTATCAGAATACACAGTGGTAAAGGCACGCCATGAGAGACGATGATGTTGTGGTAATCATTTGCCATGCCCTCCTTCAAGTGTTCTAGTATGTCTCGGTCGATTCGGAAAAGGTCCTCAAACTCAGCATCGTCGAAATCGTCGATGCGGTCCAGCCACCACTGGATCCGCTCACGTCTGTACTCTGCATAGCGCTTATGGCAAGCGCGTCGGGTCTCCGCGCGTTTAAGCGCATATTCCACGCCGATCGCATCGAGGGCTTCCACTACGAGCTGAGCTACAATTATGTCTGTGACATCGTCGTCGAGGCGCTGACATTCCATGAACGCGGCTACTGCTGCTGCGGCAGTTGCTAGAGTGTGAGCCATGGCGGAATAGGACCTTCGAACCTGCACTGCTAAACTGTACCCAACGCGTTGCGATGTTGCTGTTATATGGCTAAAGAGGCGATATTGGGGTCCAGGAAGTTCTGCCCGTTATTCGTTTCGTGCCTCGTTTGTTTGTGTGCTGTTACGGGCAGCTGATGCGGTAACCGTGCCACTGGGCCGTCTGTTTTGCAAACGTGGCTCACGTTCAGTCGAGGCGCATTCACCCACAGTACCAATTTTCGCCGGACGTGTTGATCACGTTGGTCGTGCGCCCACGTCGCAGGGCACGTTGGCGAAACTTTTGGTTTCGGCAAAAGCCGAAGCGCACAGCCCAACATTGCATTCCCAATTTTAGACATTTCGAGCCGCATGGGAAAACTTTGTTCGTCGGCCCAACTTCAGAATATGATCTTATTCGATTCGTTCTATGGCCCTTGTCGCGGGCCGCCGATGGCATTCTCAGGAACGGGCCCCGAGTCCTCTTTTTGGGTGTTACGACAGAATCTGGTTGAACCGACGGAACGCTCCCTGAACTTGACACTTGGATCGATTCCGACGCGACGCAGGTGCAAAGCTCCAAAGCTTTGTAGCAGTCCCACCTACTATTTTCAATTTTGCCGTTACCATTCGCAAAAACGCTTCCGGTTTTTTTACCACGCCAATTTTTGTTTGAAGCTTAGAACCGTTTTTTTAGGATGCCGGAATCTGATCAAGACTAGTAGAACGAATGGCCTTTCAAATGTTATATTCCAGATAATACGAAAGCCGGAAGTTTCGCCGCACGTCAGCTCCATCAATGTCGTCATCATCGTCATCATGGCATCGCGGCCATCAAAACCTCATTCGCAGACCGTTACACGTGCGATCCGCGACGCCGACGTCGCTATCGCCGATGAACTACTTCACGGCGCAGATCAAGCCATGGCACATCCTGTGCGTGCTCGGCCTCGCGACGCAGCTGTACATCTTCCGCCAGTACGAGCTCGGCTGCAAGTGCCGCCAAGCGTACGCAGCAGCCGGGCTTCAGTACAGTAGTTCCGGCGTTACATCTCAGCAGCAGCAGCAGCAGGGCCAGGGCTCGTACGGTTCCGGCGTTGCATCTCAGCAGCAGCGCGGCGGTGATGCGAACGGGGATTCGTACGGGTGGCAGGGTGATGGTCGAGGGGGGGAGATTCCGCACCACGGGCAGCTGGAGACCTCCTGGCAACACGGGCAGGATTCAAAAATTTCACAAGATTACCAGCAGCAGCAGCAGCAACAACAATTGGAGCAGGAGGAGCGAAAGAATAAGCAGGAGCAGGCTGGTCAGCTGGTCAATCAAGGCGAGCCACGTCAGCAGCAACGGAACGAGCACAAGGCATCCAAATGGAGCCTTATCCGCAAGCGTTCGCTGGGTATGCTCCAGCTGAAGCGCCTTGTTTGACCCTAGCAAACCAGTCCTGCTCGTAGGACATTCTTCCAGTGAGCGCCGCGCAGTCGTAGGATTGAATGCTCCCTGTCGTAGGGTTGTACGGCTGCGCGGCGCTCACTGGAAGAATGTCCGAAAGTCCTGCTCCGGTCCAGTGGACTGCATCGCATGGAGTGATGTCTGCTTTTGAGTGGACTCAAAAGCGGTCCGTTGGACCGCATTGCATGGAGTGATGTGCTTCTACCGCGCTGGCCCCTGTTTTGAGGCGCGTCAAAACTGCTGTGTTTCCTCCTCTCTTCCGCGCCCTTTCCTCCCCGCCACCCTTCCCTCCCCATCGCCATCCCCATCCCCATCGCCATCGCCATCGCCATCCCCATCGCCATCCCCATCGCCATCCCCATCGCCATCCCCATCGCCATCCCCATCGCCATCCCCATCCCCATCGCCATCGCCATCCCCATCCCCATCCCCATCGCCATCCCCATCCCCATCGCCATCGCCATCCCCATCGCCATCCCCATCCCCATTGCCATCGCCATCCCCATCCCCATCCCCATCCCCATCCCCATCCCCATCCCCATCCCCATCCCATCCCCATCGCCATCACCATCCCCATCGCCATCCCCATCCCCATTGCCATCGCCATCCCCATCCCCATCCCATCCCCATCGCCATCACCATCCCCATCCCCATCCCCATCGCCATCCCATCCCCATCACCATCGCCATCACTCTGTCCTCACCGGCCTCAACCCTCCTTCATTACCACTCCCCACCTTCTCCCCCCCCCCACCTTCTCCCCTCCCACCTTCTCCCCCCCACCTTCTCCCCCTCCCACCTTCTCCCCCCCACCTTCTCCCCCTCCCACCTCCCCCACCCTTCTCCCCCCCCACCTTCTCCCCTCCCACCTTCTCCCCCTCCCACCTTCTCCCCCCTCCCACCTTCTCCCCTCCCACCTTCTCCCCCTCACCTTCTCCCCCTCCCACCTTCTCCCCCTCCCACCTTCTCCCCCTCCCACCTTCTCCCTCCCTCCCCCACCTTCTCCCCCTCCCACCTTCTCCCCTCACTCTCCCCTCCCACCTTCTCCCCTCCACCTTCTCCCCCCCCACCTTCTCCCCCTCCCCACCTTCTCCCCCTCCCACCTTCTCCCTCCCACTTCTCCCCCTCCCACCTTCTCCCCCTCCCACCTTCTCCCCCTCCCACCTTCTCCCCCTCCACCTTCTCCCCCTCCCCACCTTCTCCCCCTCCCACCTTCTCCCCCTCCCACCTTCTCCCCCTCCCCACCTTCTCCCCTCCCACCTTCTCCCCCTCCCACCTTCTCCCCCCACCTTCTCCCCCTCCCACCTTCTCCCCCTCCCACCTTCTCCCCTCCCACCTTCTCCCCTCCCACCTTCTCCCCCCCCACCTTCTCCCCCTCCCACCTTCTCCCCTCCCACCTTCTCCCCCTCCCACCTTCTCCCCTCCCACCTTCTCCCCCTCCCACCTTCTCCCCCCCCCTCTCCCCCCCCACCTTCTCCCCCTCCCACCTTCTCCCCCTCCCACCTTCTCCCCCTCCCACCTTCTCCCCCCCACCTTCTCCCCCCCCACCTTCTCCCCCCTCCCACCTTCTCCCCCTCCCACCTTCTCCCCCCCCCCACCTTCTCCCCTCCCACCTTCTCCCCCTCCCACCTTCTCCCCTCCCACCTTCTCCCCCTCCCACCTTCTCCCCCCCCACCTTCTCCCCCTCCCACCTTCTCCCCCTCCCACCTTCTCCCCCTCCCACCTTCTCCCCCTCCCACCTTCTCCCCCTCCCACCTTCTCCCCCCCCACCTTCTCCCCCTCCCACCTTCTCCCCTCCCACCTTCTCCCCCCCCACCTTCTCCCCTCCCCCTCTTCTCCTCCCCACCTTCTCCCCCCTCCCACCTTCTCCCCCTCCCACCTTCTCCCCCTTCCCACCTTCTCCCCCCCCCCCCACCTTCTCCCCTCCCACCTTCTCCCCCCCCACCTTCTCCCCCCCCCCCCCCACCTTCTCCCCCCCCCACCTTCTCCCCCCCCCCCCCCCCCCACCTTCTCCCCCTCCCACTTCTCCCCTCCCACCTTCTCCCCCCCCACGTCCCTTCTCTGCAACCAGTTGCGTCTGTCACGTCATCACGCTCAACCCCCCGTGCCTCCTGTCAACGCATGCTGTCGTCCCTTCCCGTCCTCCACCCATCTGCACCCATCTGCACCTTTCTCCTCTGTCCCCGTCAGTAACGCTCTTTTGTATCTGTCCCCCCGAGACGCCCCCTTTTTCTGCCAGGATGGACGAGTCGCAGCTGCACCTGGTGGCGCACGACACCTGCAAGCTGGAGAAGGTGGGGGGCGGGGGGGCGACGACTACGGTGCGTGGAGCCTCTGCACCAATCATGTGCGGCCAGGTGGCGTGGTGTACTCGTTTGGCATCGGCGCTGACGTGTCATTTGACAACGGGATGGTGAACCGTGGCCACAAGGTGCGTACGTCTTTGCAGTGTGTCCGGTGGTCAACTCAACTCATTCTTACATATGAGTCGACTCAAAAGCCACTTCGTTCGAGTGCGTTTGATAGCCACCACATGCAGCTAGTGCAGTTCTCATAGGTTCTGTGCGGTGCAGCTAGGTCAAGAGAGCACCATTTGCTGCATCTTCTTGCATGCAATGTGGGGATATGAGTATACAGAAGGGAGGAGAAGGAGTGGGCATGGTACACGAGAATAGGTTGTGTTTCGGCATCTAGCCTCTACCCTGACTCCCACCCTGCCGTTTTGAACAGGTGCCCTGTTTTTTTTCTGCTGCGCTTTCCCTTCTCCCATCCCTCCTCCGACCCCCACCTCTCCCCCTCCCCCCCTCCCCCTTCTAGTGTGCGCATTTGTGTAGACCACAACGGAGATTTTTTAGTCGACTATAAAATCACCTCAAGTGTGCGCATTGGTGTAGATCACAACGGCGAGTAGTGGTCTGCTTTTGAGTCGACTCAAAAGCAGACTCTTCCAACCCCCCACCTCTCACCCTTCCCCCCCTCAAAAATCACCTCTAGTGTGCGCATTGATGTAGACCACAACGGCGAGTAGTGGTGGCCTGTCACTCACTCATCTCTCCTTCAACCCACACCTGCCTTTTTGTTCCCCTTTCTCCCCTCTGTCGCTCCCTCTCCCTCCAGGTCTTCGGCTTCGACCCAACCGTCCCCCCAGAGCGCGTGCAAGCCATGTTCAAGGACCACCACAACCGCGACCAGCCCTCGGCCTTCCAATTCCGGCAGCTCGGTCTGGCGGGCACGGACGGCATAGTGACGTTCTTCCACTCCAAGAACCCCCGAGTCCAGTCCATGACGGCCGTCAAGCCCGAGAAGCTCTCCGGGCGCTTCGAGGCCCAGGGCATGCCGGCACCCGTGCTGCGACTCCCCACGTTCATGTGCGGCAACGGGCACGGATTCGTGGACGTGCTCAAGATGGACGTGGAGGGCGTGGAGTTCGACGTGTGCGACGCGTGGCTGCGCATGCGGTCGCCGCTGCCGTTTGGGCAGATTCTGATTGAGTTTCATGATCGCATGGTCACGGATGCCAAAGCGAGGAAGGGCGCGTGCTTGAGGGCGCTGGCGAGGAACGGGTTTGTGGAGGTGTATGTGAGCGAGAACTTTCAAGAGGCGACCTATGCACGGATGGCCAAGAAGGGAAGGGATGACACCATGGCATGAGGCTAGGCTACATGTGAGGGATTGTCCCCAAGAAAGGCACAGTATGGGGGACGTTCAGTGCACACAGTGTATAGTGTCTGATCTCTTGGTTTCTTCATTATTGTTCTCCAGCAAGGCTGACGTGACAGGATTACCACAGGCTGTCACCTGGTATTCTTTGGTGGACAGGGACAAGGTGCAACCACCCATCCAGTGCAGGGATTTAATTTCACACCAAGAAAGGATTACATATTTCACAATTGGGCAGGTCACTCACACTAGCAAAACTCAAGACTCACAAGCTAGTCAACGAAATCCAGGAAGAACTACCGAGTCAAGAATGTACACTCATGCACACACGCACCGAGACAGAGAGCCTGGTCTCCACAGGTATGTGCTTGCAATCCTGGCAGTCTTATAGAGAAGCCAAACCACAGGACACACTTGTCGGTGGCGCATCAGAAAACGACATGCAGAAGCAGACCCACAGTGCACTTGAATTGAAACCAGCTGCACCGCTCTTTCTCTTGGACAAAACTACACGTTGCGCATTTTGCGTTGGGCGACGGGCTGCAAGGCGGCTCTCTGCTGTCCTGCAGATGACAGGCTGCACGGCTGTGCTGTCCTTTAGATGGCGAGCTGCACGGCGCGCACCACGAGGTACATCAGCGCGATGAAGAAGGCTGCCTGGTACAGGTCCTTGTTCGGGTCGCCCTGCTGCACGAACTGCGGTATTAATGGGGTGGGGGAGCGGTGGGGTGATAGGGGTTGGTGGGAGTGGTGGGATGGGGTGGGGTGGGGTGGGGTGGGGTGGGGGGGACAATGAGGAAATTCTGGATGAACAAGGCTGCCTGGACCAGCTGCACATCATGCGGTGGATGCGGGAGGGTGGCTTTGAGGCGCCTCAAAACTAGACATGATGTGGTGGATGTGGGAGGGCGGATAGGATGGCGGGAATGGGTGCAACATGAAGGGTCCAACATGAAGGGTGCAACATGAAGGGTGCAACATGAAGGGTGCATGGTAGATGGTCCCCCTGGGGTCGCCCTGCTGGACGAACAGCACTGAGGGCCATGGGTGGGGTGGATGGTGGGGTGGATGGTGGGGTGGATGGTGGGGTGGATGGTGGGGTGGATGGTGGGGTGGATGGTGGGATGGCAAGAGTGGATACAATATGAAGGCTGCCTGGTAACGGCCCCTGTTACGGTCGCCCTGCTAGATGAGCTGCAGTGCAATCATGGAGAGTGGTGAGAAACGGTTGATTGGGATAATAGGGATGATTGGATGGTCAAGATGGTGGGGAGGGAACGACGTGGCTGATGGAATTATCTGGGTGATGGGACGATGTGGGTGGTGGAGATGGTGCGAAGAATACTAGGGGATTGAGGGCGCGAAGCACGGTGGCAGAGAGATGGTAGGACGATGAGCAGGGGAGGCGGGAGGGAGGAGGGGTGACAGACGACGGGGAATTCAGGGTGCTGCTGGCTGGATGCTTGTGCGGTTGTCATTCTCTCAGCTCACTGTCTGGAGAAGTGAGAAGGACTAGAGTGTGTGGTGTTGAAGGTTTCATCCCACTTCCCGCATCCCTCCTCGTCTCACAGCTTCCCCCTCACTCGCGCGCATTTCAACCCTCCGTTCCAAAGCCCCTACAACCCCACCCTTTCCCACCACACGCACACCCCCTCACGCACTTTTCTAGGGTCGCCAGACGGGTGCGGATAAATATACCCGAGTCGCGGCCCCCGCTCTTCCCGCCCTCCTCCGACTTCTCCGTCACGTCTTTAATCGCCTCTGACGTCGCCCACGCGAGCCGCGACGCCCAGAACGCCAGCTGGATGGGCAGCGCTGAGCTGGCGACGTCCCATTGGTCGCGGTGGTCGGTGACCTGGCCGCTGATCTGGTTGAGCGTGAACGTCGACGTCACTCGCGCGTCAAGCAGCCCGCCTGGGACGGTGAGGTAGCCGCGCAGCTGCCAGGTGATCTCGAGGACGCTCGTGGATTCCATCGCCATGCCCAGCATGTGCTGAAATCGAAGGCGTGTGAGTAAAACGGGGGATCACGAAGGAGAGAATAACGAAAATAAAGACGACGACGGAGGGACGAAGGCGAGGGGAGAAGAAGCGGGATGACGGGCAGTACAAAGCTCAGTTGCCGCAACCGCTGCGCGCGCTGTAACCTGTTTAACTTAGCTAACCCGTTACGAACCGACGTTTGAGTCGACTCAAAAGTCATTACGAATCCTAACTAATGCTACCAACCAGAGCTGGACGTCGAATCCCACGACAAGTGTTGCTGACCTGGCTGCTATTCCCGTGCAAATAAACAAGGTAGTGAAAACCGGGTCGCCTCACCACATCGGCAGCGCACCATCAGCGTGAAAGACGCAATAGACTGCTCTACGAAGTTACGAAGCGCGCTGCTACAGAGCCTGCTGCCGCGCACCAGGGGGGGGGATTTCGAGTCGGCTCAGGGCCACTGCTCACCACGGAGGGGTTCTGGAGCGCGCTGCGGATCCACGAAAGGCGGCGATATTTGTCTCGGCCTGTGAAGGAGCGGATCGAATCCTGAGGGAGCAAAGATGGGAACAGACAAGGCGGGCAGGGGTTCAGGAATCGAACACGTGGCCGCGGGGAGGGGGAAGAGGGGCGAGGAAGTAATATTTGACGGAATATCAAAACCAGGAGAAACGGCGTTGCTAACCTACCCCGAAAATGTTGCAATCTTTGACAACATGTTTATCCCGAAATTTTCGTAATCGGTGAACATTGGGTCGTTTAAAAAGTTTTTTCAAGAATTGTATTGATATGCTGGCCGCCCACCCTTCCCCCCACCCCCTCCCCCCCCCCCCTTCATCTCGGCGTGAGACACGTGTACCATTTCTAACGTGCCACCTTGACCCTTGATTGAGACGCCTCGAATCGCCTTACAGAGTATTTCGAGTCGTTGGCGAAACATGACAGCGTCCTCGTGTCTTCGCGCATGTCGTGAATGTCTTTCGCCAACCGTTTCGCCGTTCGCTCGACGGCCGGGCTGCTCACGCACTGGAAGTCGTCGCAGAGCTGCGCGAAAGTCATCCCTCGCACCAACGTCGCCACCTCCTCATCCTCGTCACTCTCCTCCCCGCTCCCGCCGCCGCCGCCGCCGCTGGCGTTGGCGCCTTGCTCCTTGGGCTCTGGTGCGCCTCCCTCCACCGCGTCTTTCGTCGCCACGTGTCGTCTGGTGATTGGTCTTTTCGACGCGTGGCAGATGCTGCGAGGGGGGAGGGGGAGGGAGAGCGGGGACGAGGCATGGTGCTGCGGCAGCGCGGAAGCTTCGTGGAAAGGCGCTCTGCTGCTGTCTGATTGGTGGATGGCGGCAGAGACGCAGCGGCGCGGGGGAAGGCCGGGAACTGTGCCGAGAGTCGCGACACTAGCGAAGGTGCTCTTAGCGGGGTCCGCACTAGGGATGGGAGTGCGTCGCGGTGGAAACGCGCAGCGTGTCCATGGAGCTCAGCCCTTCGACCACCGGCGGCTCTGACGCCGTAAACGCTTATGGACACGACGGACTAGGCTGAGCGGGAGATGGGTGACTTGAGGGAGAATGAAAGAGTAACCGGTCGCTGGAAGGAGTAGATAGGAAGGGATTACTGTAAAGCATAGCCCATCCAACAGAAAGATTCTGGCTGTACCAGCCAAGAGCCAGGCACCACAACCAGTGTAATGGCAGCTTGCGGTCGTGTACGGTGGAGAGGGTGTACCTTTGTTTTAGTACGTTACAGCACGGTGTATCGCTATATGATTATTTTCTGTGGTGGTGACGAAAGCGGGCGAAGCTGCTCCGCCTGCTTCTGCAACACGAGGGCTTCGTCGTGCGTCACCCCTCGTTAGAGTCAAGTCAAGCCATTTGAGCTCTCTGGAGCATCCGAGGTCCACGTGCTCTCTGTGACGTGGCAATTCTTGCTGGCAGCAGCGTCCTGTCAGCGATGAGAGATGCAATGGTTGGTGATCAAAGCAGAGGAGGACGTGGATGGAGTGCGACAAGACGTGGACGGGAGGGCGAATTTACCCGGCTGTGTTCAAGCACATCAATTGCTGAAAGTCTACAGTTGCGCGCGTGAATATTTTGTTGCAATGCAAAAACTTTACGAAATAGTAGGCAAAAATAAGTTTGTCCACTATCGCGTACAATTGCTCCACTAAACCTTCTGTCTCTATAGGCACTTGATTACTTGATTCATCTCCATGGCTTCGGTTTCACTAGCCTCCGCCTTCGCGGCTTCTCCCGTCACTTGCGGCGGGGGATGCGGAGAGCTTTCCGTCCTCCGTCCAGTAATTTCGCCGACGATCGGTTTGTCCCCCGCTAGCCCGTCGTCGCGTTGCCTTGTGGTTACCGCATTCGCCGGTCGTTCGTCTCAGAGTTCGCCAACGTCGCAAGGCGGCAACCCTTTCGCCAATCTAAAGCAGAGCTTTCCGTTGGGCAGCAATGCAGCCGAACCACTGTACGGCCGAGATGATAACGGTTCAGATATCGACGCTGCGCGGAGCAGAGAAAACCCCGAGGATTTTGTGATTATTCGCAGGAGTGATTCTAGCGGGCGAACAGGCGGAGACCCACGAACCGCGGGTGGCGGAGGCGGTAAGAGAGGAAGCGCGCCGAGCAGAAGCGCACCTGCAGGGAAAGACGGGGGCCAACAAGGAGGGAAGGGCGCGGCTTCGGCAAAGGGCGGCGGGGTAACGGTGCAGGCGACGCGGCGCGGACGTGGCGGGAAAACGGTGACGGTGGTGGACGGGCTGCGATTGGCTGGTGGCGATGCTGAGGTGGCAGCGCTGTTGAAGAAGCTGAAAACGGCGCTCGGGAGTGGCGGGGCCGTAAAGGACGGATGCCTGGAACTGCAGGTGAGAAAGGAAGTGAGTGAGGGAGTGGAGGGAGTGGAGGGAGTGGAGGGAGTGGAGGGAGTGGAGGGAGCGGATGAATGCGCGTGGAAACAGTGAGAGAGAGTACGGAAAGAGTGGACGGAGTGGCGAGGCTGTGAAGGATGGGTGTATTGCGTTACAGATGAGTGAGAGGTGAGTGAGGGACTGAGTGGGTGAGTGAGTGCGCGGGAATGACTGAGTGGGGGGTAGAGAGAATGTGAAGAGTGTTGCATGGAGAGGGAACAATGAGGGGTGGAGAGTTGTAGAGGGAAGGATGTTCAAGAGAGCACCAACCTTCCACCCTGACTTATATTTTGTGGACCAACCTTCCACCTCTTCATCTCATGTCTCCGTGGCAGGGTAACGTGGCGTTGGAAGTGTTGGGAGCTGCTGTAATGGAGCGATGCTAAAAGCATGTTACGATGTCACCAAAGCAAGTCCCACTATCTCACAAACCGGTATCCCCCTCTTCATCCCATGGCCCGTGGCTGGCAGGGAGATGCGGAGGAGCGAGTGGTGAGCTGATGCAACACTTAGTTATCTCGTGTGAATTGTTTCCCATTGTTTCCCCCTCTTTGTCGCATGGCCTGTGTGGGTGGCAGGGTGACGTGGCAGACCGAGTGGTGGAGTTGCTGGGGACGATGGGCATCCAGGCCAAGAGGAGTGGGGGGAAGTGAATGGAGAATGAGGAAAAATGAGCACAACTGTGAATGGCTCTGAAATTATTGTTGATGGGCTTTACAAGTTCATTTGGAACTAAACTACATGGGTGGGAACTGAACGCCCAGGCCAGGAAAAGTGTTTGCAGGGAGGAGGTAGCACTATCGCAAGGATGAGAACACAGGGATTGACTAAGAAGTGTTCTAAAGGCTTTGTTGAAGGTGTTGGAGGATGTGATGCGAAAAGCATCTTCAATTAGTACCAAAATCGTCAACCGTTGCCCTCCAAAGTGCGAGTATGTAGAAACATTGCAATTAGGATAGCAACACAAAGCATAGCTCATATTTGTGATTAACATGTTCCGTACCGTATCCGTTGCAGAATTAGTTCATTCTTGTCATCTGAATCGCTGCTGCGTCTTGCCGAGTATGCTGCCCAGAGCTTCGTGCATCACCCGCTGGATCTCATAAATTAGCTGCCACCTCCCCCCCTACAACGGATCTATTTAGCCTCCCGTGAAGTCAGCCGCCCCCGTCTTCCCTCACTGACCGCCCATCTATTTCGCCCAGCTGGCCTTACGACACGAAGAAAGAGATACGTAGCTGCAGCAATCTCTACATTTCATGCCCATCGCACGGGGCGTCAAATCGTGACTGGTTACAATCCACGTAGGGCGGCAAGCTGCACGGGTTACTTTTTACGTCGGGACACGGAAGAGTTCGCAGCTTCAGGGACGAATCAATGCGGGTTCTGCGGATCCTTCGCCGAGGTGATGAGGCACTCAAGAATTGAACGGACATGATTATCTAGAATTTCTCTCCAGCGCACAGGGCACCGTGAAGCACGCCAGTCTCCATGTGGCGATAGGCTTCATGTGCGTCACGTGCGACGAGTACACGTCAGACATGGCCAATCCAAGCATCAGGTGAGTAGATCCACGTCGAATGTGTTGCCTGTGGTCGAAATCATCAAGGCATCGACGTCAGCAAGCTGCACCAGCGTGCGCTGTCATTGTCGGTGCGAAACGTAGCGGTGGATAAGGTTCCAGAACACGTCGCGTGGCTTGAACCGTTCGATTGCTTCCCCTTGCCACCTCATTTCGCGTCGTCCACGTGAATGCGCTGGCAGGGGGAAGCCTCGGTGGGTCAATCGTAACCACTGCTGACGTTCTAGAAGGAGCGTGGAGCTCCGACGACCGTCCGATCTAGCTCTACGTCGGTTCGCTGGCAAAAAGCCTTGCCAGCGGCAATCGCAGCTCTGGTGTGGTCCTAAATCTTGAGCCACGCAATCCTAGACGGCGTTGGCCTGGCTGTGCGGCCTACGAGCGGAGGGGAAGCAACGCTCTACGGTGGTGTTCCCTCTGCCTGACAGTACAAATGGCCAGCTGACAGCCATTTCGTCTTCAATCACATTCGATTATTTCAGCTCTAGTTGAATCACTCCCTCGTCGCCGATCGTCCACTCCTCGTGCTGTAGTGCCTGTGAAACCCCACTAGAACTTCCTCCACGCTCTCTCTGCTGGATCGTTCCAGCTCCTAAACCTCGCATCCGATGGCATTCTTACACCCGGAATCCGCTGTGGCAGTGGCTCTTGCTGCTGCCACATGTTTTGGAGACGCAGCAAGGTACATCTGGGATATTCCCAGCTGGTTACTCTGCTCTCCTGCAAACTCAACCCCATTTGAATGGCTGATGGACTTTACTGCGGCTGATGAAGCCGAGCTCAGAAATGGCTCAGCTAAGAGACGCTCGACTCAGCTGCTGCCGCTGCTGCTGGCAGGATACAGCACGGTGAGCCAAGCCGAGTTCATTTCTGAGTGGACGGAGGAGGATGCGGCATTCTTAAGGAGTGACGCATCCAAAGCTCGTATCTCTGCCGAATCTTCCGAGTGGCTGACGGAAAAGACTCTTGTGAATCCTGCTGAGTTCATTTCCGAGTGGACGGCAGAGGATGACGCTTGTCTAAGAACTGACCAGATCCGAGCTCGTGCATCTGCTGATTCCGACGAGTGGCTTGCCGAAAGCACTCCTGTGAACCCTGATGAGTTCGTCACGGAGTGGACGTCCGCTGATGAGGCGTATTTGACGCAGACGTCTGTCAGGAGCGACAGGCAAAAGCACGGTCTTCGATCTCATCTTGGCTTCTCTCGTCTGAGACCTGCTGCTATGGATGTTGCTGTTGCTGTAATGAGTGCTGCGGCCAACATTGTGAGCGTTGCTGCTGCTGCTGCTGCTGGCGCCGTGAGTGCTGCTGCTGACACCGCTGCTGCTGCTGCCGCAGACGCCATGGGAACAGTTCCTGGTGCTGTTGGCGTTGTGGCTGCTATTGCTACTGCTCCTACTCCTGCTACTGCATCACCAGCAGCATCAGCAACGAAATCCTCGCCGTGCAAGCGGGCAGTCAAGCCTGCAGCTTGCAAGCCAGCAGTCAAGCCTGCAGCGTGCAAGCCAGCAGTCAAGTCTGCAGCTTGCAAGCCAGCAGTCAAGGCTGCAGCGTGCAGGTCAGCGGCCAAGCCTGCAGCGTGCAAGCCAGCGGTCAAGCCTGCAGCGTGCAAGCCAGCGGTCAAGCCTGCAGCTTGCAAGCCAGCGGCTAAGCCTGCAGCTTGCAAGCCAGCGGTCAAGCCTGCAGCTTGCAAGCCAGCGGTCAAGCCTGCAGCGTGCAAGCCAGCGGCTAAGCCTGCAGCGTGCAAGCCAGTGGTCAAGCCTGCAGCTTGCAAGCCAGCGGCCAAGCCTGCAGCTTGCAAGCCAGCGTCAAGCCTGCAGCTTGCAAGCCAGCGGCCAAGCCTGCAGTTGCAAGCCAGCGGTCAAGCCTGCAGTTTGCAAGCCAGCAGCGAAATCCGCTGCTACTCCTGCCACTGCCAGCGTTGGTGCTTCTCCTGCTGTTACATCACCTCTGAGGCGGCATCGCAGAATGGGTTGCAGGGAACAACAGGGGGGAGAAGGGGGAAATAAGCCAGGCAGTAGCCTCGCAGAAACAAGTGTCTCAGAAATCTAGGTGGATGTGAAAGGTACCTAAATAGGTACTTCGATTTGTAGTGAATTCTGTACATAATCCTGTATAGCATATATTTTCCTCGAAATTTTGAATTCAAAACTGGTTGGAACAATGCTGGTTTTGCTGCATCCAGGCGTACAGCCACACTCACTCCCTGAGTTGAATAAAGGCTGTAGAATACAGAAATTGCTGTCTTCATATGCATTTATGATGTGGCGTTCTGAAGCTTGTTTGACAGGTGCGTTAATTCCTTAACCAGCTGTCATTCGAGAGTGCTGAGGACCTTAAGTGATGGGCTGTAATTTCCCATTTCCCACGCATCCGACATTTTCCCATTTCCTATTCATCTGACCTTTCCCCATTTCCCGTGCATCTGACCTTGTCCCATTTCCCATGCTTCTGGCCTTTTCCCATTCTTGTATCTCTGATCTGAACTCCCATCGATGTGTGGTTAGGATGAGATGGGGCGATGTGTGTGTGGTATGAGACGATTCAACGCCGATGCATCACTCACACATCCGGCATTATCCACATCAGACCCGGTTACCTGCCCATCCATCAATAAGCCTTCCTCTATTCGACACCTATCCACTGATGATTGGGATGACATGGGGTGATGAGTGATGGGTGGGATGACATGGGGTGATGGGTGGCATGACATGGGGTGATGGGTGGGATGACATGGGGTCATGGGTGGGATGATGGGTGGCATGAGATGGGGTGATGGGTGATGGGTGAGATGGCACAGAGTGATGGGTGGGATGGCACAGGGTGATGGGTGGGATGCGGCACGCCTTGCATTGAATAAAGGCTGTAGAATACAGCAAGGCTGGCTTCATATGCATTTCTGATGTGGCGTTGTGTTGCTTGTTTGAGAGGTGTGTGGTCCTGAATTCCTGATGCAGCTGTCATTCGAGAGTGCTGAGGACCTTAAGTGATGGGCTCTAATATCCCAGCTCCAACACATCTGACAGTTTCCCATCTTCCATGCTTCTGACCTTTTCCCCATTTCCCGTGCATCAGACATTTTTCAATCCTGTGTACAATTGAACTTTTCCATCTCCCATGCTTCTGACCTTGTCTTATCTCCCATGCTTCTGGCCTCACTCTGACCTGAACTCCCATTGATGGTGGGTGGGTGGGATGAAAGGTGGTGATGTGTGGGATGAGGCGATTCAATATTGATGCATCACTCACACATCCTGCATTATCCACATCAGCACTGTTTACCCGCCCATTCATCAATCAGCCATCATCATCTATTCGTCATCTATCAATTTTGTCTGACCCTTTTCAGTAACCCCTTTCTGATGCATCTGACATTTTCCCATTTCCTATGCATCTTACCTTTTCCCATTTCCCGTGCATCAGACATTTTCCCATTCCACGTGCAACTGAACTTTTCCCTTCTCCCATGCCTTTGATTTTTCTTATTTCCCATTCTTGTATCGCTTATCCGAACTGTCATCGATGGGTGGGATGAGATGTGATGATGGGTGGGATGGCACAGGGTGATGGGTGAGATGGCACAGGGTGATGTGTGGGATGGCACAGGGTGATGGTTGAGATGGCACAGGGTGATGGGTGGGTGGGACGTCGTTTGATTTGTCTGACCCTTGCCAGTACCCCTATGCATCTGACATTTTCCCATTTTCCGTGCATTTGGCATTTTCTATCTATATTCTTATGTAGCCTTTCGTTTCCTAAGCATCTGGCATCTTTCTCAATTCCTATGCATCTTATATTTTCGCATTTCTTGTTCATATTATTTCGCATGCAGCTGACCTTTTCCCATCCCCCATTCAGCTGAGCATTTCCCTTCTCAACTTCATCAGTCCTTTTCCCTTTTCCCTTGAATCTGACATTCTCACAATTTCCAACCGTTTGGCCTCTTCCTATCCCTCATGCGTCTGAAATTTCCTCATATATCATGCAATTTCTGTTGCCATTGCTCGTGGATGCGTTCCCATAGCCATCTGGTGTGTCATCCTGCATATGTTTTTCCAGCTTTTATGCATGCATATGCGTACTCACTGGTCATGCGGCTGATCCCTTCCTTGAGGGCTACGGGCTGCTCCTGTGCAACACACGGTTGGACCATGCCTGTGCAATATCCCGTGCGCATTTGGACAAAGACAATGTTGGACCATCACCCTCTGCAATATCCCATCCTTTCATCACCATGGGTTGTCCGACTTGCAGGCTATGCGTCATCATCCATACAACATCCATGCATCTCTCGTACTTTCTGTAGCATCCACACAAAACCCGTTTACTCATTCATTCATCAGCAGTTCATCGTCGGTTCATCACCCGTTCATCGTCCGTTCGTCCAATCATCATCCATTCATCATCCATTCACCATTCCTTCATAATCCATTCACCATCCATTGATCTTCCATTCATCATTGATTCAAACCATGTGACCGAGACAGTGGAGGAAGATGCTTTAGACTCCCCATGCACCAGTCATCACAACAGAAACATGGTCCTTGTGTATAGCATGGAAACTGAAATACTGCATATTGTCCTAAGGTGTGGATCAATGTACATCGATAATATAATTCATTCCATTATTGACAAGTGTTCAGTTCACAAGTACAGTACCTCTTGTCGGATCCATTTTTGTATAGCACACCTAAGCAGTGTCCTAGTTCCACAAAAGCTGTTCGTTGGTCGTTGCAAGTTGAAACAACGAGAACATAGCAGAAAAGTGAAACTTCAACACACTAAAGATCTTAGGGAAATATCTGTCAGCATGTTTCTTTAGCAGTAAAGGGTGCGTCCTACTGAGTATTCCATTTAGGGTTTCGTTCACCACCAACCTGATCTCATCTCGCCATAATTCTGTTCTAGCAGCCGATCTCAGCTCCCAAGCATTCCCTTCCCTCCCACAACCAGTCTCGCTTCTCTGCAGTAAACCGCCCAGACTTCCCTCACTGGCCGCCTGCAAGCACGCTGCAACCCGCCCTTACTGACTAGATATTAGAGTTGCCACTGGATTATCTAGCGTGTTTTGTCCACCGCACTTTGCACGGTCTCACGTGATCAGCATTCGCGCCTTTTATCCGCCGCCCTAGACCTTGCTTACGGATTTGAGGATAGCCACACAGTTTCAGGCGTGCTCTGTCCACCGCACAGCCTGGTTATCCGTGACGTGGCGAAAATGGATTCACGTGCGAGAACACGTACCAGGTATGGACCCACCACTCATGCCACGTCACGCTGGTTCCGTTCACATGCATGCGCTATTAATGTCGGTGCCAATCGGAACCGTCGATGAAGTCTCGAAGAACACGGAGTGTTTTGAACCGTCCGATTTGTAACTCAGCCATGTATTGTTACATCACCCAACGTGAATGTGCTGGCGGAGGTTCCCTTCGTTGACAAATCGCAGCCACAGATGCACTTCTAGAAGGACCCTAGACAGTTTATAACCGTCCGATCTTCGTCAGCGCGTGCGCTGGCTGGAAACCACGCTGGGTCCCGACATTTGAGCGACACACCGGCCGCTTCGCGTTTGCCTGGCAGCGCGACAAACGAACGGTGGTGAAGCAACGTTCGCGAAGGTCCCTCCCTTCGTGAACTGGAGTTCCCCTCGCTGGCTGTCAGTAGAAATGGCACTCCGACGGCCATTTCTCTTCAGTCACAGCTTTTGAGTTGAGCATCTTCTTAATCACACCCTCTTGCAAGCACACTGCCCTCGATCTTTGCTCCTTGTGCCTGAGCCCCCCCAACTGCTCTAATGGCCTCGGCCAACCCTGAGACCGCTCTCGTGGCTGCTCTGGCTGCTGCCACGTTTCTTGGCAAGGCAGCGAAATACCTCTGGCAAGTACCCTTCTGGTTCGACTGCTCTGCAGTGAACCAGACTCCTTTCGAATGGCTTTGTGATTGGACTGCTGCTGATGAGGCAGAGCTGAGAGCAGCTTCAGCCAACACGCGACGTGCTACGTTGAGTCCCAGTGAGGAGTTGCTGCTCCTGGCTGGAATTACAGTAAGCACGTCAGAGTTTATAACGGAATGGACTGCTGCTGATGAGACAGAGCTGAGAGCAGTTTCAGCCAAGATGCGACGTACTACGCTGAGTCCCAGCGAGGAGTTGCTGCTCCTGGCTGGAATTACAGTGAGCACGTCAGAGTTTATCTCGGAGTGGACAAATGAGGATGAGGAATACTTAACAAGTGGTTCGGTAAAGAGCAGCAATGCCTGGAGTGTAAGCGAGTGGCTGGCAGAACGTGGTGTGGTGAACTCGGCTGAGTTCATCACGGAGTGGACTGAGGAGGATGAGGCGTATTTGAGAGGTGAATCGGTTACGAGTCTGGCAGGACGCAGTGAGGGTGAACAGTCGTGGATAGCGACATGCCAGCCCATGAGCTCGGCTGAAGTGGCGCTTAAGGTCGGTCGTTTCGCTGAGGCTGGGAAGAAGCGCCGGGAACGAGGCGTTGGAGCTCGCCTGGGCTTCTCCCCCTTGAGACCTGCTGCTGTCACCGCTGCTGCTGCTGTCGCTATGAATGCTGTTGCTTCTGCTGTTACGGCTGCTGCTGACGCGATCGGTGCTGCTGCTTCTGCTGCTGCTGAGGCTGTTGGTGCTGCTGCTACTGCTGCTGCTGACGCTGTTGCTGCTGCAGTTACGACTTCTATGCCTGCTGCTGCTGCTGTTTCACGCCAAATGGAGACCAAGACATCAGCAGCGATGAGGTCCACTGCGTGCAAGTCGACTGTACGACCAGTTGTGAAACCTGCAGCAAAGGCAGCAGCGAAGCCAGTGGTCAAGCCAGCAGCGAAACCCGCAGTCAAGGCTGCAGGGAAAGCCGCAGTAAAGGCTGCAGCGAATTCCGCTGTCAAGGCTGCAGGGAAACCCGCAGTCAAGGCTGCAGCGAAATCCGCAGTCAAGGCTGCAGCAAGTCCCGCAGTCAAGGCAGCAGCGAAGCCAGTGGTAAAGCCAGCAGCTTGCAAGCCAGCTGCGAAGCCGGCAGCCTGCAAACCAACAGTGAAGCCTGCGGTTGTCAAGCCAACAGTGAAGTATGCTGCATCATCTGCCACTGCCAGTGTTGGTGCTTCTGCTGCTGTTACATCACCTCTGAGGCGGGAATCGCAGAAGGGGTTGCAGGGAACAACAGGGGGGAGAAGGGGGCAAGTGAGCCAGGCTGCAAAAGCAGCCTCGCAGAAACAAGTGTCTCAGAAATCTAGGTGGAGGTGAATGATAGCTTATGTGTAGTGAACAATGTACATATTCGTGTATAGAACTAATCTATCTAGTTGAAATCGTCCAGGGACATTTGTTTGAGCAGAGGTAGTCCTCTGCTCTCTATCCTGCATAATCCATCCGCCACGCTACCTTGATTGAAGATTGGCCATGGGATACTGATCAGATCGGGTCGTTCTCCTGTGGTTTTATTGAAAAGTAGTGAGTTTTGGCCTTCTCTTGCCATGCTTGAGAATATGGTGGGTCTGATTTTCCATGCAGCTGTCTCTAGAGAGTTCTGTCTTATCTGAAGCTGCTAACTGCATAAGAATTCTCTTACACTTTCCTCCCTCACCTTTAGCCCTCCCCTCCCCTCCCCTCCCCTTCGCCGCCACCATCACTCTCATTCGAAAACTCTCTATTGATTTTACCTGTTCATGAACAAGTAGCCCGGGTGAGTGAGTGTATGAACTGACACTCCTTCCCCCTTCCCTCCTCTCTGTCTTTTGTTTCCTATTAGTCCTTCCATCATCCATCGGTCCGTTCGTCTGTCCGTCTGTCCATCCATCCATCCATCCATCCATCCATCCATCCATCCATCCATCCATCCATCCATCCATCCATCCATCCATCCATCCATCCATCCATCCATCCATCCATCCATCCATCCATCCATCCATCCATCCATCCATCCATCCATCCATCCATCCATCCATCCATCCATCCATCCATCCATCCATCCATCCATCCATCCATCCATCCATCCATCCATCCATCCATCCATCCATCCATCCATCCATCCATCCATCCATCCCTCCATCCGTCCGTCCGTCCGCCTGCCCGCCCGCCCGCCTGCCCGCCCATCCGCCCGCCCGCCAGTCCGCCCGTCCATCCATCCGTCCATCCATCCATCACCCATCCATCCCCACCACACCAGTCCATCCATAGACGCCGATGTGTAAGGGGTATGCAGTTGTCCATGGTTCATCTCTCTCTACCCAGATGTTCTGTGGCTTATTGTTCCACCGATGCTGTATCAAATTTCCGATGGCATAGTATCATCAAGTTTATATGCAGGAAGCATGGAGAGCATGAAGCAGGGAGCGGGGAACAGGTGCAGGGAGCAGGTAGCCGGTGGCAGGTGGTAGGTGGTAGGTGGCAGGTGGCAGGTGGCAGGTGGCAGGTGGCAGGGCGCAGGGAGCAGGGAGCAGGTTGTGCAAACGAAGAGGAGGGGGATAGATGAGGCATTTCAAGGGCCGCCTGGTCAATGGAACAGGAGATAGTCACTGGAGGGTAGAGTCAAGGCCAGCCAACCTGCTGGTCCTACGGGGGCTGAGCCAAGGGCCGCCAACTCTACAGTCACATGGAGTGTGCGGGAGGAATGTTGCAGCTGCGCTGGAGGCTGGTTCTGATCCGTATGAGCCGGATGGGTGGAGTAAGGAGGCTGGCAGAAGCTTGGATGTAAGTTGCCCTGGGATGATTCGTGTCGGGCTGCAGCTGCAAGCACAATGGATGTGGATGTTACTTACCACCCTACTAGCACAGTGCGGTGCTTCACTGTGTTTCTACTTGTGTCCATAGCATGGCAGTGATGGTTTACAGCTGTCATCTGAGTCGACTCCAGTTGTGGGTTGCGGCGGAGATATCGGCCACGTGCCAGGCTGTGCAAGAGAGGGTATGGATGTAGCAGTTGCGGTGCAGACGCAGACACATGCTATGCTAGTGTCTCAATCAGCACATACCAGATACAGGAACTGGTACTCAACCAAACGCGCAGATTCTTATTGTAGCTAGTTTTTGTAGGTGTGGCTGCTGCTCTGACCCTAGTTGTGAGCTTGTGATTGAATTGTGCATGCAGTGCTGCGAATGAGCTGAGCCCTCCGGAACAACCGGAAGATACGGTTGTTCCCAATGGAAGGATGCTAGGATGTGGTGCTTAGTCCCACTACTTGAGCCACAGACGACACAAGCAGCGCTGAAATAAATACACCACCAAACACACCAACAAAACAACTGGAACATAGCAAAGCTCACTAATTGGTTACTTCTGCAACAAACAAACGCATTACATCTGGTATCCTAGCAGAGCGTCCACAGTCCCCTCTGACCTACAGATGGCGGCAAAATCCACCACCAGGGCTTCAAACCTCGGCCGCGGCAGCGACGGCTGTCGCAGCAGCAACTCACAGAACAGCTGCAACTCGCCCTCCCCCACTGCCTCCGGAACTCCCTTCTGGAAGTCCGGCGAGCGTAACGCGGTAACCAGCCAGTTGGGGAGATGCGGGTGCAGGTCAGGGATGAGGATCAAATGGTGGAGAGCGGTGGCGATGGGTCGGAGGAGGTCGCGGGGGGCCTTCCCTGCTGCTGCTAGGAGGAGGGAGGAGACCACGGGTTGCCCTTGGTGCTGCAGACTGGTGATTATCACGGGACGGGCACTGGGGGAGAGAGGAGGAAGGGGGGAAGGGGGAGGGGGGAGGGGGAGGGGGGGGGGAGAGAAGAGAGGGAGGAACAGGTAGGAGGTATAGCTACGGGTGAAAGAAGACCACAGGTTGGCCCTAGTGCTTCAGACTCGTTGCAAGCCCGGGACAGGCACTGCAACTGCAGGGAGGGGAGTGGGATGTGGGGCAGAACGGGGCAAGGGTTGCGAGAGGGCAGTAAAGGCAGAAGCGGCTGCTGCTCGCTCCTCCATCTGCCAGACAGAACCAGCACAATAAAGACCAGATTGTTAATTTTGAGTCGACTCATAAAGACCAGCTCCTCCTGTGTGTGTGTGCGACGTTGCCACGTGCGTCAGCAGAAGTGGTCACACCATCCGTCCGCTGCACCACAAAGGGCAGCACCTGCTGGTCGCTCCTCCCGGAAACAGCAGCACGCAAAGCAGAGGGCTGCTGAGTCACCCCAGAGGGCACCCCAGAGGGCACCCCAGAAGGCACCCCAGAAGGCACCCCAGGCGTGAGAAAGGAGAGCTATCTGGTCCAAGCGTGGGAGAAAAGAGCCTTCCTGGCGACAGCAGCAGGCACAGCAGCGTGAGCGCTGCTGATTTGGACAATTTCTGCTCCCCAGTTGCCACTGTGGGATCCGAGCCGAATCAAGCATCACCTCGGGGATGGGGTCATCCTACCTGATCCAGGCGTGGGAAGAAAGGGCCTTCTTGCCAGGGGACAGCAGCAGGCACAGCAGAGTGAGCGCTGACTTGGACGACTCCCGCTCCCCGTTGGCCACCGTGGCCGCAGCGGCGTCCAGCAGCGCGGCCAGGAAGGGCGACTGCAGCAGCAGGTGCGGGGCGAAGAGCAGGTAGCGGTACGCCATGTCGAACAACGCGGAGAGGACCTCTGGCCGGTGGGGGAGATGGCCCCTCTGGACGGGAGGGGAGGCATCGAGGGATGGAAAAGAGTGGAGAGAATTGAGGGCTGAGATGGTGGACTGCAGCAGCAGGTGTCACATTAAGACCGGGCAATGAAAGGCCACATCCAATCGGGCTGATACGATGTCTGGCCAGTGGGGGAGATGTCCCATCCCCTCTGAATGGGTGCGGAATGCACAACGGGAGCCACAGGGGGGTTTGGGAAGTAGCAGGGGGGGGGGGGGGAAGTGTGCAAAACGAAGAGCGGAAGGAGGTTGAGGGAAGGGCGGGTGGGTGGGGGTGCAGGGTAAGGGGCTGATGAGATAGTGAGATAGTGAGGTTAGGAGAGGGGGAACGAGGTCAAGGGGCAAGAGTAGAGGTGAGAAGCCATCTGTGAGGCATAAGGGAATGATAAATAGAACGAGGAATGAAAGGGGCCACTAGAACGCAGGAGGCTTATTGAAACCAGGCGACTTATTCAAAATGGAGGGGGCTTATTCCAACGAGGGGGCTTACTCGAACGAGTGGGGCCCCTCAGCACAGGGCGAAATAGAGCTTACTCAAACAAGAAAACGAGAACGCCTTATTCAAATCAGTGCTGGCCATTAAGTCGACCCAAACTCTCCTACAATACTGCAGAATCTCACCTGAATGAGGGAAAATGCACTAATGGAGCACGCTTGGAGGGCGGAGTGGCAGAGAGAGAGATCCCCACGGCCGCCAGCAGAGGCAGCGGCAAGAGACGGGTTATGAGCGCTCAGTTCAAGCACCAGTGCCAGCACCTCCAGCACGGCCGGGTGCTGGTGCTCCTCGAATGCCGTGACCAGCGGTGCGATGGACGGCAGGATGGGTGGAGAGGGGTGCTTGAGGCAGAGCAGGGAGTGGCGGAAGAGGTGCGAGAGGGCGGTGATGACAGGTGGTTGGGCGCGCCAGCGAGGCGAGGCCAGGAGGTCTGAGACCAGAGGCGCTGCTGCTTCCATCACTGCTATGCACGGATGCTGCTGCTGCTGTTGCTGGTGTTGAGGTGTTTGTGCCCCTCCGTTCCTCACTTCTTGCTCCTGCTGCTGCTGCTGTTGTTGTTGTTGCGAGGGGGGCATTCGTCGCAAGGCATCGTCAAACTCAAGGAAACGGACAGCAGCAGCCAGCAGCAGCAGCTGTGTCGACAGCGCCTCTCCCACACCCTCACCCCCACCACCGCCACCACTGCTACTCCTATCACTGTTACCCTCACTACTCTGTCCATGCCCTGTGCCCCCTCCTCCTGAGCCACTGGGCTCGTTTGTCTGCATCTGCGCCAGCTGTGCCGCCAGATGTATGTGTGGCGTGGTGAGGCGGAGAGCGAGGGGGGCGGCGGTGGCGGGAGGGAGGGAGGCGATGACCCGCGCTTGCCCCTCCATCAGCGCTTGCCGGATCTCCAGGTCCACCGAGTGAGGGGACGTGGGGTGGGCGGAGTGTGGGTGGGAGTGCGAGGAGGGGAAGGAGGAGGAGGAGGAAAAGGAGCAGGAGGAGAGGGAGGAGGAGGAGGAGGGGAAGGGGGTGGTGCCGCGGGGGCGGGAGGGGATGAGGGAGGTGGCGGGGAGGGAGGAGAGGGCGGCGGACATGAGGCCCTGCAGGAGGGAGGGCGCGTTAAGGCGCGAGGCACAGCGGGCACATACTGCTCTGAAGGCGTCCGCTGCACTGTGCACTGCCTCTGGCACCTGGTGTGGGGGGGAGATGGAAGAGGGGAGGGGGAAGGCGGGGGGAGGGGGGAGGGGAAATGAGGCAGTGGAGTGAGGGAGAGCGGAGGAGTGTGGGACAATGGGCACACACCGCTGTGAAGGCTTCTGATGCAGTGTGCAGTGCCTCTGGTAGCCGATGGGCAGCAGATCGTCAAGCATGTGGAATAAAACGGCAGAGGGGAGTGCCATGGAGAGGAGGGCGGGATTCGATGGAGAAGAGACAGCAACACGAATCGTGTGCACGGGGCGACGGAGAGGGAGTGGGCGAGGAGAGGGAGGGGGGGAGGAGAGGGAGTGGGCGAAGGGGAGGGAGGGAAAGAAAACTAGTCAATGGGGAGAAGTGAGTGAGATGGAGAGGAAGTTGCATGCAGTGATGAGATGGATGCATGCAGTGATGAGATGGATGCATGGAGTGAGGCGCATGGCGCATGGCGCATGGCTCATGGCTCATGGCACATGCATAACGAAAATCCCTCCAGGGCTTTAAGGAGGCACCTGCAGGGCTTTAAGGAGGTAGCCAATGACTCCCAGCAGGCAGTCGGGCTGCAGGTTGAGCCAGTCAGCGAAGGAGCCGATGAGAAGGCAACACGTGTCCACCAGCAGGGGGTGCGAGGCCAGGAACCCCCCAGTCTCCGCGTCCCTGCTCACGCGCGCCATCACTCCCCCAGCACCGCCGCCATGCGCTGCTCCCTCTCGCCGTACGCCTCCAGGTTGAGCAGGCGCTTCTTCACTGGCGGGGGGGGGGTGAGGGGGAGAAAGTGGGGGAGGAGAGGGGGAAGGGGGAGGGGGGTGGGGAATAGTTGGGTGGTTGAGGTTTGGAGTGTGTCAGCCTCACTGCAGGGTGGGTACAAGGAGCACGCGATTTCTCCTGTTGCCACACCGCTGCAGGTCGACATATGTGTGGTGCAAACGGCATCAGTATGAGCATCACTGGGCGGCTAGCAGAATCACCTGAGCGGCAAGCAGCATCACCTGGGCGGCTAGCACCATCACCTGGGCGGCTAGCAGCATTACCTGGGCGGCAAGCAGCATCACCTGGGCGGCTAGCACCATCACCTGGCCGGCTAGCAGCATCACCTGGGCGGCAAGCAGCATCACCTGGGCGGCAAGCACCATCACCTGGGCGGCAAGCACCATCACCTGGGCGGCTAGCAGCATCACCTGGGCGGCTAGCAGCATCACCTGGACGGCAAGCAGCATCACCTGGGCGGCTAGCAGCATCACCTGGCCGGCTAGCAGCATCACCTGGGCGGCTAGCAGCATCACCTGGGCGGCAAGCACCATCACCTGGGCGGCAAGCACCATCACCTGGGCGACTAGCAGCATCACCTGGGCGGCAAGCAGCATCACCTGGGCGGCTAGCACCATCACCTGGCCGGCTAGCAGCATCACCTGGCCGGCTAGCAGCATCACCTGGGCGGCAAGCAGCATCACCTGGGCGGCAAGCACCATCACCTGGGCGGCAAGCACCATCACCTGGGCGGCTAGCAGCATCACCTGGGCGGCTAGCAGCATCACCTGGACGGCAAGCAGCATCACCTGGGCGACTAGCAGCATCACCTGGGCGGCTAGCACCATCACCTGGCCGGATAGCAGCATCACCTGGGCGGCAAGCAGCATCACCTGGGCGGCTAGCAGCATCACCTGGCCGGCTAGCAGCATCACCTGGGCGGCTAGCAGCATCACCTGGGCGGCAAGCACCATCACCTGGGCGGCAAGCAGCATCACCTGGGCGACTAGCAGCATCACCTGGCCGGCAAGCAGCATCACCTGGGCGGCTAGCACCATCACCTGGCCGGCTAGCAGCATCACCTGGCCGGCTAGCAGCATCACCTGGGCGGCAAGCAGCATCACCTGGGCGGCAAGCACCATCACCTGGGCGGCAAGCACCATCACCTGGGCGGCAAGCACCATCACCTGGGCGGCTAGCAGCATCACCTGGGCGGCTAGCACCATCACCTGGGCGGCAAGCACCATCACCTGGGCGGCTAGCAGCATCACCTGGCCGGCTAGCAGCATCACCTGGGCGGCTAGCAGCATCACCTGGGCGGCAAGCACCATCACCTGGGCGGCAAGCACCATCACCTGGGCGGCTAGCAGCATCACCTGGGCGGCTAGCAGCATCACCTGGACGGCAAGCACCATCACCTGGGCGACTAGCAGCATCACCTGGGCGGCTAGCACCATCACCTGGCCGGATAGCAGCATCACCTGGGCGGCAAGCAGCATCACCTGGGCGGCTAGCAGCATCACCTGGCCGGCTAGCAGCATCACCTGGGCGGCTAGCAGCATCACCTGGGCGGCAAGCACCATCACCTGGGCGGCAAGCAGCATCACCTGGGCGACTAGCAGCATCACCTGGCCGGCAAGCAGCATCACCTGGGCGGCTAGCACCATCACCTGGCCGGCTAGCAGCATCACCTGGCCGGCTAGCAGCATCACCTGGGCGGCAAGCAGCATCACCTGGGCGGCAAGCACCATCACCTGGGCGGCAAGCACCATCACCTGGGCGGCAAGCAGCATCACCTGGGCGGCTAGCAGCATCACCTGGGCGGCTAGCACCATCACCTGGGCGGCAAGCACCATCACCTGGGCGGCTAGCAGCATCACCTGGCCGGCTAGCAGCATCACCTGGGCGGCTAGCAGCATCACCTGGGCGGCAAGCACCATCACCTGGGCGGCAAGCAGCATCACCTGGGCGACTAGCAGCATCACCTGGGCGGCAAGCACCATCACCTGGGCGGCAAGCACCATCACCTGGGCGGCAAGCACCATCACCTGGGCGGCTAGCAGCATCACCTGGGCGGCTAGCACCATCACCTGGGCGGCAAGCACCATCACCTGGGCGGCTAGCAGCATCACCTGGCCGGCTAGCAGCATCACCTGGGCGGCTAGCAGCATCACCTGGGCGGCAAGCACCATCACCTGGGCGGCAAGCAGCATCACCTGGGCGACTAGCAGCATCACCTGGGCGGCAAGCAGCATCACCTGGGCGGCTAGCACCATCACCTGGCCGGCTAGCAGCATCACCTGGCCGGCTAGCAGCATCACCTGGGCGGCAAGCAGCATCACCTGGGCGGCAAGCACCATCACCTGGGCGGCAAGCACCATCACCTGGGCGGCTAGCAGCATCACCTGGGCGGCTAGCAGCATCACCTGGACGGCAAGCAGCATCACCTGGGCGACTAGCAGCATCACCTGGGCGGCTAGCACCATCACCTGGCCGGATAGCAGCATCACCTGGGCGGCAAGCAGCATCACCTGGGCGGCAAGCAGCATCACCTGCTTGTGCGGCGGACCGAAGCATGAAGAGAGACGCCTCTGCTGCCTGCCACGTGCCCGCACTCTGAGCGGTGGGGGGCGGGACGACATGGGGTGGCATAGGATGGCATTGGATGGCATTGGATGGCATTGGATGGCATTGGATGGTGTGGCGTGACATGGGAAACTACTGAGAAGCCATACACGTGAGTGACCATGGCATGACCATGGCAGATGTGCACATGCGTCTGTGAGCTTGCTGGTTCGACCTTAGTTTTGAGACGTCTCAGAACACCGATACGCGCCGGCGGCCATAGATGCATGCGACGGAGCGGACAGTGTGAGACGCAACACGCATCCATTGCGCATGTATGCTCGCCATTCCATGCATACATTCCGACTGTAGATGTACTCTCTGCAGCAAGAATGCATGCAGATGCACGGCACTAGGAACTAGCAAACACAGCTATCTGCTAGGAGCTCTTACGCTTCAAGTGTTGCCCACATGCACGCACACGCACACACGAATCTCACAGCAGCTGCAGGCGCAGTGATAGCTGCACACATGCCCACCTGCAGTGATAGCTGCACACATACCCACCTGCAGTGATAGCTGCACACATGCCCACCTGCAGTTATAGCTGCACACATGCCCACCTGCAGTGATAGCTGCACACATGCCCACCTGCAGTTATAGCTGCACACATGCCCACCTGCAGTGATAGCTGCACACATGCCCACCTGCAGGGATGCCCGTTACTGTCCACACATGCCACTCATGCACAACTCGGTACCAGCCACCAACCCAGAAACCTGGACTGCGTTGCTTGCACCCACCCACCTGCAGGGAGCTCCCTACACGGTCCAGATACTCCACTGGCAGCAGCCCAAACGCCATGTGCAGCCCATCTGCTGCTATCTGCCAGGTGAAAACAGCAGAGGCCAGGTGGGATGGCAGGTGAGTTAACATCCACCGGACCAGACAAGAGTGGCGATATTGCAATAGCTCAAGATGAGCTCGAGCCAATCTTTGTTGCAAGCCCGTAATATTGGCCGTATTGCCTGCCCTTGGCTCTTATGAACCAGCCTCTGCTAGTCTCCTCTGGATCTGCTACCATCACCTGACCTCTGTTACCATCACCTGACCTCTGTTACCATCACCTGACCTTTGTTACCATCACCTGACCTCTGTTACCATCACCTGACCTCTGTTACCATCACCTGACCTCTGTTACCATCACCTGACCTCTGTTACCATCACCGGACCTCTGTTGCCATCATCTGGCCTCTGCTGCCATCACCTGGTCTCTGTTGCCATCACCTGGCCTCTGTTGCCATCACCTGGTCTCTGTTGCCATCACCTGGTCCCTAAAGCGGTAGAAGGCATCAGCATCTTCCTGGTTGTCGGCCCATGAGGTGAACGACGGGGGATAGGCCGCCTGCAAGTGAGGGAGAGGGGGAATAGAGGGAGGGAGGCGAGGGAGGGAGGCGAGGGAGGGAGAGGGAGGGAGAGGGAGGGAGAGGGAAGGAGAGGGAGGGAGAGGGAGGGAGAGACGAGCTGTGGTTTGAGTGTGCTCACGCAGACTAAAGCACATGGAGAAGTAGGGGTCAAGTGGCCGGCAAGCAACAAAGTGCCTATCTATGCAGCCCAGCCTAGTACTGTTTGTGCTATCGCATCTAGCCACTGGCTGCCGCCTCACGCCAGCCGTCAATGTCCAACTCCAGACCGTCACCTCACGTTGAGCCAGGCGCGCGCAGACGACAGCGCCCCTCCACTCCACATGGTTAACGGTGTTCCTTCACAGACAGATTTTTGAGGCGCCTCAAAAATCTCCACATGGTTAACCGTGTTCCTTCACAGACAGATTTTTGAGGCGCCTCAAAAATCTCCACATGGTTAACCGTGTTCCTTCACAGACAGATTTTTGAGGCGCCTCAAAAATCTCCACATGGTTAACCGTGTTCCTTCACAGACAGATTTTTGAGGCGCCTCAAAAATCTCCACATGGTTAACCGTGTTCCTTCACAGACAGATTTTTGAGGCGCCTCAAAAATCTCCACATGGTTAACCGTGTTCCTTCACAGACAGATTTTTGAGGCGCCTCAAAAATCTCCACATGGTTAACCGTGTTCCTTCACAGACAGATTTTTTAGGCGCCTCAAAAATCTCCACATGGTTAACTGTGTTCCTTCACAGACAGATTTTTGAGGCGCCTCAAAAATCTCCACATGGTTAACCGTGTTCCTTCACAGACAGATTTTTGAGGCGCCTCAAAAATCTCCACATGGTTAACCGTGTTCCTTCACAGACAGATTTTTGAGGCGCCTAAAAAATCTCCACATGGTTAACCGTGTTCCTTCACAGACAGATTTTTGAGGCGCCTCAAAAATCTCCACATGGTTAACCGTGTTCCTTCACAGACAGATTTTTGAGGCGCCTCAAAAATCTCCACATGGTTAACCGTGTTCCTTCACAGACAGATTTTTGAGGCGCCTAAAAAATCTCCACATGGTTAACCGTGTTCCTTCACAGACAGGCGCCGTGTTGCCCGCAGCAAACGCGCTCCTCGGTACGGCTCAGAGCGTGAGGCACGGACTGACCGGCCGGCCGCAACAAAGAACTCGACCACTGCATCCGCACTCTCCTCCACCTCCTCCCCGTGCTCACCTTGGCTGTGAGGGTTTCTGCGAGGCGCAGGAACAGCGCCCCTCGGTACGCCTCGCTGCGCTCGCTGACCGGCACCGTGTTGACCGCGGCAAAGAACTCAACCACCGCATCCGCACTCGCCTCCACCTCCTCCGCACTCTCACCCGCCTCCCCCCCCCCCTCCCCCCGCCTCCCCACCCGCCCCCAGCCCCTGCAGCGCACGCCAGCACCAGTTCCCCCACGGCAACCCCCTCTGGGCGGCCGGGGTCAGTGAGGGCCTCTGGGTGCTCCTCTGCCACTGCCACGGCCACGGTGCTTAGCCCTTTCTGTACTGCTCGCTTGGCTTCCTGGCCCCATGCGGCTGAGTGCGACTGGGACACGTCCCAGGCGTCCAGGAGGGCTTTGAGAACAGCTGAGATGACTGGCGGTGCTGCGTCCGCTGCTGGGACACAAAGGGGAGAGCAGGGATGGGGAAGGGGAGAAAGAGAGGAGACAGCATAAAGAAGGAATATGCGATTTAGATTTGCCCCAGGCGTCCAGGAGGGCTTTGAGAACGGCTTATATGACTGACGCATGTGCTGCTGAGAGTAAGTGGGGGAGTGAGCCGAGGTAAAGGCGAGGAAAGGCAGAGCCAAGTATGGACAGAAGGGAGCTGTTGGGCGCCCCTCTGCTACTGCCACGGCGCCCAAACCCCTCTGCACCAACCCGCCCCTTTAAGCTCCTGGCCCCACATCCGTGTGTGTGCCTGGGACGCTGTGGAGTGAGATGGCCACAGGTAGGCACCATGGGGTGCGCCTGGGAGGCGTTCCAGGCGCCCAAGAGGGCCGCCAAGACTACGCTACAAGCGGTGGTGATGCGTGCGGTGCTGGGAGCAAAACAAGAGAGTGCAGGGGGGTTAAGGTGCGCTGCAGCAGAGGGGAAAAGGGCGGACGAGGGGATTGGGCAGCAGGCGGTGAACACAAGGGCGGCAGCTGAGAAGTGACGCCATGGAAGGAGGAACCTGAAAACACGGAGCTACTATAGCGAATTATAAATGGAAAGAAATGGAAAGACATGGGCAGAAACGGGCAGAAACATGTGATCCATGCGATGCGTGCAAGCATTGCAGGGGAAGCGCAAGGCCGTCATTTGATTGATGGATGGATGCTGCACCAGCCGCCCATGACGCCCCGTGCATTCCATTCACAACTGCCAACACTAGAAAGCCTACTGCCTGCCACCCGCCCACCACCTGACGACACGAGCAGAGTCTTGGCACTTGAGAAGACATCCACCAACCTTGCGCCTCTGATTGGCTGACTTTTGAGTCGACTCAAAAACCAACCTTGCGCCTCTGATTGGCTGACGAGCGCCACCAGGATATCGGCACTGCTGGCAGCGACAGGCGGGTGGGGGGACGCCAGGGAGCGGAGAACAAAGTGCCAGAGGAACGGGAAGGCGGTGCTGAGCTGGCAGGCTGTGATTGGGTGCAGGCCGACGGAGGGGAAGTCGAGGTGCAGCCAGGTGAGGAGCAGATGCAGGAAGGCGGAGAGGAGGGGTGGATGGTGGGCGGGCAGGGCAGGGGTGGCGAGGGACGGGCAGTGGCGCTGCGTGTAGGTTTGGAGGATCTGCAGGAGGTCGGGGAAGCGGGTCTGGGGGTAGGGCGGGATGGAGGGGGCATGCAGGGAGAAGAGACAGAGAGAAGGCAGTGGAGGAGGTGGGAGGGTGTGGTGCGGTGTGGTGCGGTGTGGAGATGTTGATTGGGAGGGGATTGTGGCAGAGTGGGGTGGGGAGGGCAGCAGAAAGGAATGGTGTGGCGGGGAACAGCAGAAAGAACGAGTCACTAACGGAGGCGCCTCTAGTCCACCAGGGAAGCTTCACCCTTATAGGCAATGCCCTCATGCACAATGCGCCCATAGGAATGCGCCCCTGACCGCACTCCCCCTTATGGCAGCCCTCCCCTGCCTCCCAGCTATGGTCACACTCGCCCAACCCCACTTGGCGTGCTGCATGCCTCCCACCTGCCCGGTCACCACGGTCTCTTCCTCTTCCACCCCCCAAAGGAGGCTCCCTTACACTGGCGTGGCAGCACTCCCAGTGCTGCACCCATCTATCGCTGCACTCTCCGGCCTCCTCACTAAGTTGCGCCTAATAACCCAGCCTGACGAGTCTTAAATGAATCTTAGTATTGCGCCTGGCGAGCTACATTGGCAGGTCTGCCCGTACTATTGCGTGGAGCTCTAATCCCCGCCACCAGCACCCACCCGTATGAGCGCGAGAGTGACCTCCGTGTTGCGCCTGTCCAGCTGCTCCGCCTCTTCCGCCACCCCCTGCAGCACCGCCACCACCACCGCCAACGCCTGATCGCTTGCGCTCCCCCCTCCCCCTCCCCCCAGGCCTTGCGCGCCAACTCCCCCCTCGCTCTTCTCCGCCACGTCAGCGGCGCGCAGCACGACGTCCAATAACGCACTGGCATTCAGCGCGTGCTGATTGGCCGACCGCAGCGCGACCGCCGCCACGACGAGGCAGACGCGGGAGAGGACGACAGGTGACACGCTGCTATTCGTCATATAGGACGCCACCAGGCGCAGCAGATGCGCGCCGAGCTCCGCCCGCGCGTCTGGGGGAAGAGAGGGGAGATCGGATCGCGCTTTGGAAAGGAGCAGATTGGCGCAGAAGTAGCGGACCTCCATCGACTGCGCGGATTCCACGAGGTTCGCCGCAACGCCCCATGCGGCGGGAGTTGCGGCGAAGGAAGTGAGCCACGCGTTGGCCTGGGCCTTGCGATCGGGGGAGGGGTCGGTGTAGAGAATGGAGATGGCCTCGACCACTTGCAGCGATGCTTGCGACGCGTCCATTGCAGGACACTCCTAGCGAAGCTCAGCCTGGCAAGAGGAAATTGTGGTGCAGGGTGTGGCTCTTGTGGGGATGGAGGGGGACAGAGGCCGAGTGGCAGGACAACGTGTACGCTTCGCTAGTTGCAGATTCGTCAGCGGGACATTTGACTCCAATTATCAAACCCTCTTGCATACATTCAGCACATTCTCCTACATTCAGTTCGAGTATACTTCAGAGTTTATAGAATCTCACTTTGGCCCCGCACCCCATCACAGCATGGCCCCTCACCCCATCACACCATGGTATCTCACCCCACCACCACATGGCATTGCACCCCATCACAACATGTAGAACAGTTGGGTTTTCAATCTCAGCTTTTAGAAGGTGAATAAATAGGTTATGGTAATTAAGCTGGGTCTAATTTTAATATTAATCGACGTACAATCAATCATAGAAGGAAACTTAGGTTGCAAAATTGAAACTTATGCAGTAACAATGGTGATACTTTTATTCCATGTAGAGCCTGCTTGAATACAACGAATCTCGTGTGTGGGTTTGAATCGAGAAATTTGATGACTCAGACATCAGCCGATTTTCTCGAGGCTGTCACCATCCAATTCCACGTGGCCCCGTGTGGGAGGGGCCTCCAGTGGGCATTTCCAAGTGTGGTCCCACCATCCCAGCAGGCTGACTCAGGGCGTGCACTTTAGTAAGGATTTCCATGTTCTCAGCAAAACAAACGAACCCGTGGAGTGCGTTTCACAGCAAACCGGCCAGTATAAGCAGTTTATTCGGATGGTTACGAGGAATATAAGGTAACATTAGTTGGACATGCTGATAAGCGAAACTGGGGCACTGCTGCTTTATCAAATGCTCCACGCCCTCACGCGCATCACTTGGGATCTCCCACCAACCGCAGTAACAGGCAGGCTGACCCACCAAACTAGAAGCAAGAAAACGGCTAGAAATGCCTTGGGATCTCCGTCTATCTGAATTCGTTCTGACCAAGCCAACATCAAGCAGGCCTTGCTCTCAGATCGATTTTTGCATCTGCTGCTTTTACTAAGAAAGTGGCTCGTAGACCAGGAGGGTGATATAAACTTAATCACCTCTCGTCCTGCATAGTCGCGTGGAGCCAAAATGGCGACCGGCCAACTGTTCTCGAAGAACACCCAGGCTCTTTTCTACAACTATAAGCAGAACCCCGTTCAACGGATGCTCGATTTCGACTTCTTATGCGGTGCGTAATGTCAGGCGGATTTCGTGCTGTAAACTCCGCTGTTCCTTCTCTGATCGCAAGTTACTATCGGTTTTTTTTTCGCATTCGTGATCCCGACTCCAGTCCGAGCTAAGAAGGATGCATCATACTTAGGATATGCGGGCTCGTCGTAGCTGTACAGCGAATCTGCGCGGCTATTCCCCCACCCTCATGCAACGTTCCTCTCTTCCGCAGGCCGGAATCTGCCTTCGGTTGCCGGCATCATCACACCGGGATCTGATGGCTTTCACAAGCTATTCTTCGGCCAAGAGGAGATCGCTCTACCGGTGCACCCCAGGTAAGAGCCTGTCGTAGTTGTAACATTTCTCGTCAATCGGTAGACACGTCATTCCGAGCCTATTGTATCCAGACCAACGTTTGCCCTAGTATGAGCAGCCATCCTTGTTACCAGTTAGCTTCAAGTGCTTCTTTCTTCCTGCCCGTGTTTGTTCCCCGACGCAGTATCACGGCGGCCTGCAAGGCGCATCCAACGGCTGACGTCTTCGTCAACTTCGCGTCGTTCAGAAGGTGTGGCTCGAAGAGACGAACAGCGTTTTACCGCTAGCCACTGCGCATGATTCGCGCAGCTCTCACTGCACAGCACTTTTCCTGTCCGCCTCATGGCAATCTTTGTTTCCCGTGCCCAGTGTGACAAACTTTCTACCAGATTCTCTCAATGACAGCGTTCGCCGACTTTAGCTCTCCTGCACTCTATCCATGTCTTGCCACAGCGCCTTCGAGTCGTCGTTCGAGGCGTTGAAGCAGCCCACCATCCGCGTGGTGGCGATCATCGCCGAGGGAGTGCCCGAGGCTGACGCCAAAACGCTCATTGCCTATGCGCGCGCCAACAACAAGGTTCGCCAGCACCCGCTCGTCCAAGCGTTAGCACCACGTCTCAACCGTTTCGTGGCGCCACTCGTTATCCTCAACCCCATTGTGGCTGAGCGTCATCCTCCTGTCTTTCTTCTCTGAACCATAAAACGCTCAGCTGACAAGCATTTTGGGTGCCCATGCCAACAGGTGATTATAGGCCCGGCAACAGTGGGCGGCATCCAGGCGGGAGCGTTCAAGATTGGCGACACAGCGGGCACGCTGGACAACATCATCAGCTGCAAGCTCTACCGCCCGGGATCCGTCGGATTCGTCTCCAAGTCGGTGAGTCACAGACAGCTGCAGCACCATGCCAGTCGAATTTCACACTGCCTTTTTACTGGTTTCTAATCCTGCTTTCCGCATTCCATCCTCTTTTCTGACCATTCCCCTGTGTTGTTTCCTGCCTGCTGTTGCTGCAGGGAGGCATGTCCAACGAGATGTACAACGTGCTAGCGCGCACCACAGATGGGCTCTATGAAGGTGAGGAAGGGGTTAGGTAAGGGGTGAATGGAGATTGCCCAGTGCCTGTGACCATGAACAACCATTTTCCAGTCTTTCCTTCGAAACATTCGCCTGCAATTCACGTCCAGCAGCTAACAACTCCCTCTTGTTCCGTCAGTTCATCAATCGTAGTGATTGCCCACTTGCTGCGCTGCTCTCTCCTTCTGGTGTCCCTCCAGGTATCGCCATCGGTGGTGATGGCTTCCCAGGATCCACGCTCTCAGACCACGTCTTGAGATTCAACAACATTCCGCAGGTATGACTGCCCAGAGATTTAATCAACATGATTCCGCAGGCGTGTATGAACACACCTTGTCCTGAACAACGTGCCCCGGGTGTGGGTTACATCACTCTATGTCCGTCTGGGCCAGGTGAGGCAGGTAGGTAATTGCTGCTGCGTACTCAGTTGCATCCGCGCTTTCCTCTGCCTCCTGGTAGTCAGTGGACGAATATCCACAGCCCTCGTGCAAAACCCCTTCCTCCCTTTAAGCGCCTACACCTTGCGTTCTCCTCCCTCATCCCTTATTCATCACGCATGTCAGTGGCGTTGGGAATGCCCACACGAGCCACAGGTCCCCAAGGAGGATGCTCCGGTAAAGTGTGCTTCTCTTGCAAACCCAGCCAGGCCCCATCATCCCCATCATCTCTATCACACGCCCTCCCCTCCCGCGTTCAGATCCGCATGGTCTTGATGCTGGTCAAGCTGCGTGGGGCACATGAGTGCTCGCTAGTGGAGGCACCCAGAGGACGGCGTGTACAAGCCCATGACGACTTTTGAGTCGACTCACAACCTGACCTTTATCACACTCCTCCCCCCACTGCGTTCAGATCCGCATGATCGTTGTGCTGGGCGAGCTGGGCGGCGCGGACGAGTACTCGCTGGTGGAGGCGCTCAAGGAGGGCAAGGTGCACAAGCCCGTGGTGGCATGGGTCAGCGGCACCTGCGCTACGCTCTTCAAGTCCGAAGTGCAGTTCGGCCATGCTGTAAGCCAGTACCCACGATTCAGGACCTTCCCATTGGCATGCTCTGTCAGCTGTTCTTTCTATTTCGGCCCACTTTTCAGCCACTTTGACTCGCTTGTACCTCACTACTTTAGATGTTTGCTTCCACCAGATTCCTGTGTGGGTTTGTGTAACGGATTCCTCTCCAATGCGCCTCTGCCTCCCCCAGGGCGCCAAGAGTGGTGGGGAGAGCGAGTCAGCACAGGCGAAGAACGCGGCGCTCAAGGCAGCAGGCGCCATTGTGCCCACGTCCTTTGAGGATCTGGAGGCAGTAATCCGCGCCACCTATGAGAAGCTCGTGAGTTGGGGAACGCTCGTGTTCAATTAGAACACAGGGATGCACAGATGGGCAGCACAGCCACGCAGAAGCTGCAATTCTAGATTCGCTTTGCCATAACTGCCATCATTATCTTCGGTTGGGGTGGCGCCGTGCCTTCAACTGCATCGGTAGAGTTTCTCTGCTTGAGTCCCACGAAACGCACAGCGCCGCGTAACAGGCCATCTAACGAACTCCCACTGAGCCCACCTGTAGAGAACAAGCCGAACACCTGTGGTGGTGCAATCTGCCCACGATGCCAGAGGACCTCAGATGGAATCGGCTCCACTCTGACAACAGATTTCTGTCTGTCTATGCCCCATTGCTTCCAATCCCACCCCAGTTGCTGGCTGACAAACCTTAGCGCCGTTTCTTTCCTGCTCACTCCCCCCTCTGTGGTCTCAACCTGCCTGTACGTGCTTTGTTCGTGCCGCTATCTCCCAGGTGGCGCGGATACCATTCAGCCTGTGGCAGAGGAGAAGCCGCCCGCAGTGCCTGAGGGCCTTGTAGCAAAGCCTTACGTCTCCCTGTATTGTCCACCGCCTCCCATCACTTGCTGCGGATGCCGCTACCCCCCAGGTGGCAAAGGGCGCCATCCAGCCAGTTGCAGAGGAGAACCCACTGACAGTGCCTGAGGACTAGTAGCACAACCGCTCAGCACATCCCTGTTTCCCCCTCTGTATTCCCACCTCCACTGGTCACTCGCTCTCCATGTTGGTACCCCCCAGGTGGCGGAGGGCGCCATCCAGCCGGTGGCGGAGAAGAAGCCGCCCACCGTGCCGGAGGACCTCACAGCCGCCATCAAGGCGGGCAAAGTGCGCGCGCCCACGCACATTGTGTCGACAATTTGCGATGACAGAGGTGAGCCCACGCCCCCACGCACGTCCACTCACCATGCCACTCGCCGTGCCACTCGCCCCCCCACTCGCCGTGCCACTCACCTTTCATGGTTTTAGCCGTTTCCCTGCCTCTCTTGCTCTCGGGGGTATGTGCCTATCCGCCTTCCCATCCACCCTCTCCCTGCAGGCGAGGAACCCACATACGCGGGTGTGCCCATCTCGACCATAGTGGAGAAGGGCTTTGGCGTGGGGGACGTCATGTGTCTGCTCTGGTTCAAGCGCTCGCTCCCCTCCTACTGCACCAAGTTCATCGAGGTGCGTCTGTCCTGTCCATAGTGGCATGTACTGGCTGGGGCGCATTCCTACCGCATCATGGAACACCTCAAGGAACTTGGGCAATGCGCATGCACTTGGGGCGCGTTCCTTTGTCTCCACAGTGGCGATCAACTCATTTCTCTTTGTGGTGGGCGAACAGCCAGCAGCGGACTCTGACAACCCCACCAGGACTCCCTGGTGGCAAGATTCTCATCTGCCTGCTGTTCAACCCGAATTCCTTCCGCCAGGCCCCTCCCTTGCCGATGCTTTCTTGGCGAAAATCCCTGGCTTGGGATTATTTTCCTGCAGACATGTGGTGCAGTGCAGTGCACTGACCACAGTAGGGTCGTTCACGGTGTCATCACTACGTCCCCATTTTATCTCCCCCAGTGATGTTCCCGCTGATTGGAGTGGTGCACCGCACCGCACCACCCCAATCACGTGACACATGTGTGCGCTGCTATGTGCGTGCTAATCACGGCCCTTGTGCTTGTGCTGGCAGTATCCACTCAGATTACCTCCCATCTCATGGCCGTTTCGTGCCTTCCCGTCCTCCCCTACTCGCGCAATGTGACACGGCAGATGTGCGTGGTGCTGTGTGCGGACCATGGCCCCTGTGTTTCGGGCGCGCACAACTCCATCGTCACATCGCGTGCCGGCAAGGACCTCATCTCCTGCCTCGTCTCTGGTGCGTTGCCCCTCTGCTCCTCCTCCACTGGACAGGGCAACCATGTTGCTTTGCATCTGCGCTACATAACTCGTGTGTGGCAGCTATGGAGGAAAGGTTTCTTTAGCTGTCCATTCAATTGTAATTTCGTTTTGAGTCGACTCAAAACGAAATTACTATCACACGTGCCCCACACTATTGAATGTGGTGCGCACGTTTGTGTCTCTCTGGAGTTCTCCCAGACTTGCTGCCATTGCGACCTCGCTGGGTGCCCAGATACTTACAGCATTGTTGTTGTGTGATGCGTTGTTTCCACACGAATGCTGCTGCTTGCACTGCGCTTGCTTGCTTCTCTGCTCACCTGGTCCGTTCCACCATCACCCCGCTTCTCACTGAATCCGCATTCGTTCCATGTCACCAGGACAGTCTCACAGGTCCTTCGCCCTTCACCACCCTCATTGATCTCCTATTTTCCTCCGCGTTTCCTCTCTCCCTCACAGGTCTGCTTACCATCGGGCCTCGCTTCGGAGGAGCCATTGACGATGCGGCAAGATACTTCAAGGATGCTGTTGAGAGGGTGAGCAAGCGCCTTTCATATCGTGTTTGTTGTTTCTCAAAGCCGTGGCAATTTTTAACAACCAGCTTGTATACAACGTGGCTCTGCATGTAAATTCCGCATATGTTGCATCATTGGTTACGTCACTCTTGTTCACTCATGCTCGCCCGTTTCCTGTGTGGCATGTCATGCTTCACCGTGCATCTTGGATGGCATGGCAGGGCCTGAGCCCGTATGACTTTGTGGAGGGAATGAAGAAGAAGGGCATTCGTGTTCCCGGCATTGGCCACCGGTACGCGACTTACTGCTACCCACTGCCCACTGGACCATGATTTTGTGCACAACTTTTGGCATCTGCCCAACGGCACGTGGCATAGAGTGGTGTTGGTTTCGGCTGCAGATGTGTGACGAGGGCACTGGCTCTTCATTATTTCGTACCCGTCTATGCAAACCCCCACCCTGCCTATTCCCTTCCTCCCGTGTACATCACCCTATCCACATCCCCCACCCCTTCCCTTTCTCTCCCACACATCAGCATCAAGAGCCGCGACAACCGCGACAAGCGAGTGGAGCTGCTACAGGAGTATGCGCGCGCCTCCTTCCCCTCGGTGAAGCACATGGAGTACGCGGTGGCCGTGGAGACGTACACGCTCACCAAGGCCGCCAACCTGGTGCTCAACGTGGACGGGTGCATTGGCGCGCTGTTCCTGGACCTGCTGTCGTCGTGTGCCATGTTCACCAAGGACGAGATCGACGACATCGTGGCTGTGGGGTACCTCAACGGGCTCTTCGTGCTCTCCAGGAGCATTGGGCTCATCGGGTGAGACATTGGCTCAGGGCTTGTGGGGTTCTGGGGCTCGGCAGCATGTTGATGGCGCCACATGCCATGGGCCATGTTCAGCAAGGAAGTGATTGATGGCATCTTGGCTGTGGGGTTTTGAACGGGCACTTGGCGCTCTCCAGGAGCATTGAACACGTCCTGTGAGGCAAGGCTTGTGTTCGGGGCTTCTGATGACGACAGCGCTCACACCATGTACTTGGTTCCTACTTGGTTCCTCGAGGCGTGCCACATTCGCAGCAGATGCCATGCCCACATTTGCGGCATTTTCACAGCATGCACCTCGGCAGTTCTCTTGCCTTTCTATGCTTTTATGATGTGTTTCTATGGTCCGTCCGTCACTCGCTTCTCACACCCTTCCTGTTCCTCTCCGTGCACCCTCCCAGGCACACGTTCGACCAGAAGAGGCTCAAACAGCCGCTGTACCGCCACCCATGGGAGGATGTGCTCTACACCAAGTAAGCAGGCAATAGCAGGATATAAAGCAGATGCACGAGAGAAGCGGTCTCAGCAACCGTACTCATCCCTAAATGGGTTCCGCTCCGTGTTATCACTCTGTCCATACCTTGGGACATGGGATACCTCTAGTGGTACTGTACTTGCGACTCTAGATACAGTAACTCCAGAACAGCCAATCAAAGCAGGCTCAAAATATGTCCACTTTACCGTAAACTCCCCGATAAAGGATCCGCCGGTAAGAGAGTGCATGAGTCTTTCATCCGGATCTGAAAAGTTATTTTGGCAGTCCTCGTGAGCATCTGCTTGTTGGCATTGAAGTTTTTAAAGCCCCTGGCTAAAAACACAAAGCAGGGGGTCACGTGAACCTTGTATAAATTTTGCTGGCAGAAATTTCCTGCTTTTGGCTCTGAACAAAATATGAACACAACCACAGCCGGAAGCGATAAGGATCGAGGACAGTCATTGGCGCGTGGCACTGGCATTTTGTCGGCGACACCCAAAGTTGCCGCACGACTAAACCTCCCTTGTTGCCGAACCTAGCTCAACAACCACGCTGGCGAGCAGCCCCTCCCCCTGCATTTTCAAGAGGACCCCCACTTTGCTTTTGGTGCGGTGTATTCGCTAGTCGTTTTGCTTGAACGTAGCATTTTAGGCGGCAAAGTAACGCGACAGGAGCCGTAACTAACGCCTCTGGGCGACATTCTGCCAAGGGATGCAAGTTAGACGCGCGGCACAGCGTCCTCGTCAAACAAGCATGCGACACAAGGGCCGCGACGACCATAACACAGCAGAAAAAAGCATTAACTCCCGCAAATCGGATACGATGCCCTCCCTACTTCTACCGTCGAGTTACGCTCCCCTCCCCGCCCACTCTCCGATCGCGCTCTCGTTGCTCCCACCTCTACCATCGCGACACGCTTCCCTCCCGATCTTCAGTCGCGTTCCTCGCCGGTACTTGGCCTCGAACCTTCGCGCTCCTCGTCTCTCCCTTCTCTACCTAGGTCGCGAAACGCTTCCCCCCCTCTCTATCCCACCGCGTTTCGTGACGAATCACTCTCCCACGACGCATTGTTTTGACCCCACCACCCTCCCATCGCGCTCCCCTCCTGCCGTTTTCTACCGTCGCGGAAAGCTGCCCCCAAATCCCGCCGCCCGCGTTACGCTTCCTACCCCTCCCTCCCGACGCGTAGCACTTCCCCCACTCTCCCCTCCTTCCTTTCTCCCCTGCCTCCCTACTCCCCGTACCGTCCTTGCTCCCCTTCCTCTTGTCGCCCCCCCCACTCCCTCCTGGATGGGGTTGGGATTGAGATAGCAGAGGGCGGAAAAGGGAAGGAGTGGGAAAGGGAGAGAGTGAGCGGATGGATGGCGTGGGAGATGGCAGAGAGGGGAGGACATATTGCGAGGGAGATGGCGGGGAGGAGAAGGTAGAGAGGGGGATGGGGCTGGGAGGGAGAAGGGAGATAGGTGTAGGGATGCGAGGGAGAAGGCAGAGGGGGATAGGGCGGGAAGGGAGACGGGAGATAGGGGGATGGGGCTGGGAGGGAGAAGGGAGATAGGGATAGGGACACGAGGGAGAAGGCAGAGGGGGATAGGGCGGGAAGGGAGAAAAGAGAGAGGGGGATGGGGCTGGGAAGGAGAAGGGAGAGGGGGATAGGGATGGGAGGGAGAAGGGAGAGAGGGACTGCGATAGGGGATATGTCCTTTCTCCATTGCCCCCCTTCCCCCTTGCCTCCCTTTCCCCCTTCCTCCCTTTCTACCTCGCCTCCCTTTCTACCTTGCCTCCTTTTCTCCCCTGCCTCCCTTTCCCCCCTGTCGTCTTTCTCCCCTGCCTCCCTTTCCCCTCTGCCTTCCATTCCCCCCTGCCTACCTTTCTACCTTGCCTCCCTTTCTACCCTTCCTCCCTTTCTACCTCGCCTCCTTTTCTCCCCTGCCTCTCTTTCCCCCTGTCGTCTTTCCCCCCTGCCTCCCTTTCCCCCCTGCCTTCTTTCCCCCCTGCCTCGCTTTCCCCTCTGCCCTCCGTTCCCCCCTGCCTCTTTTTCTACCTTGCATTCCTTTCTACCTTGTATCCCTTTCTACCTTGCCTCCCTTTCTACCTTGACATCCTTTCCCCCCTGCCTCCCTTTTCCCCCTGCCTCCCTTTCCCCCCTGCCTCCCTTTTGTCAAACATATGTGTGTGTGTTTAGTAGACTACATAGAGTCATGCCATTGAGAATACAACCCACTAGCTATATACCCTTGTATACTCCCATTCTACTCAATATTTTTCTAACTTTAAGATGGTATCATGAGTAGGTTAGGTCCCCCCCGCCCACCCGCGCTTCCGCCTTAGATCCTAGCCGGCCCCGTCGCCTAGCGCCTAGCCGCCCCGCTGGCCCCGCTGCCCCGTTGCGTAGCTGGCCCGTCGGCCCCATCTCCTAGCGCCTGCTGGCCCCGCAGCCCCGTTCCCTAGCGCCTAGCCGCCCGTGGCTCCGTTGCCCCGCCATCTAGCGCCTAGCCGCCCTGCTGATCCCGCGGCCCCGTCACCTAGCGCCTAGCCGCCCGTGGCCCAGTCACCCTGTCACCCAGCGCCTAGCCGCCCCTGTCCCCCGTCGTCTCGTCTCCTGGCGCCTAATGGCCCCTGGCCCCGTCGCCTCATCGCCTTGCGCCTAGCTGTCCTGCTGGCCCCGCGGCCGCGTCGCCCCTAGCGTAGCCGCCCTGCCGCCCCGTCGCCTAGCCACCCCGCGGCCCCGTCGCCCAGCCACCCCGCGGCCTCGTCGTCCAGCCGCCCCGCGGCCCCGTCGTCCAGCCGCCCCGCGGCCTCGTCGCCCCGCTGCTTCGTGGCCCCGTCGCCCAGCCGCCCCGCGGCCCCGTCACCCAGCCGCCCCGCGGCCCCGGCTCCCAGCTGCTCAGCGGCCCCTCCCCCCCCCCACTCCGCCGTGTTTCCCGGTCCCCGCTCGCTAAACCGGCCCTCTCCACCGTCCTGCACCGCGCCCCACCGTGCTGCACCGCTCAGCACCGCACTGCATTGCGCCCCACCGCACTGCACCGCTCTGCACCGCGTGGCACTGCCCTGCACAGCGCCCCACCGCATTGCACCACTCTGCACCGCGCGGCGCTGCACTACACCGCATTCCACCGCACTGCACCGTACAGCACTCCTCCCCACTGCTCTTCGTCGCTCCGTCCCGCCCTTCACCGCCTGTTCGCGGCTGTAGCGGCCTTCATGACGGACTCGGTGCTGCGCTTTGACGCGGAGGGTCAGCCGGTTGAGTTCGACGCATGGCTCGTCAGGACAGCGCAGGAGTTCCTAGAGGCTGTTGTCGAGCGTTATTCCACCCCGTCCTCTTCCTCTGCCGGCCGCCTGATCCTTCCCATGCTCTTCCTTGATCTCGCATCTTTCTCCAGTGTCGCTGACCTTGCCACGCACCTGCGCATGCTCGACGCGAGCTGGCGCGCTGCCTGCACTGAGGCCCAGCTTCGTGTGTTCCAGCCCCCTATCTGCTCTACCCTTTACCTGCTTGCCACCCGCCTCCCTGACCGCCTTGCCACTGCCCGCGACCACTTTCTGGGCCTGCACCCCGCTGACCTCACCCTCCCTGACTTTGTCGACACCCTGTCTGCCATAGAGACCCGTCAGCGCTCTATCGCCCAGTCTAGCGGTATGGCGCCGGTCCCTATCTTTCAGGGTTGTGCTCCTGCTCAGTGCATTTACTACGACGGTTCTGCGGCTGTAGCTGAGACAACCCCTGCTGTTGAGACCGCTGCGGCAGTGGCCGTAGCGCAGTCCCGTTATGGTCTCAGCGACCCCATTCTGCTGCGGGGAGTCCGGCAGGGTGTACGTCTGGGTGATGCCCTCCGCACGACAAAACTGACCAAGCTGACCAGAGGCGAACTCGCCGCCACGGTCGGAGTGGAGACACAACACAGGGAGACCGCGGTGGAGGCGCGCAGCTACAATTCACAGGATAAGAACGTCAGGCACGTTGGCCTTTCGCTCCAGGGGAAACATCGTGGTGTAGAGCGCGAAGTCGTCGACGAGCACGAGAAAGTAGCGCTCGTGACGCGGTCCAGGGATGGGGGCTGGGCCCCAGACGTCCAAGTGCAGGGTCTGGAGGGGTGCAGTGGAAGGGCGAAGGGAGGAAGAGTGAGGAGCACGGCGGAGCTGGCCCTCGACGCAGGGCGTGCATGGCGGCGCAGGCGAGGGAGGGAGGGCAGGGAGCGACGGAGGAAGGCCTAGGACAAGACCGTGCTGAGACATGTGACACAGACGCGGGAGTGCGGGGTGACCTAGGCGGTGGTGCCACAAAAGCAACGAGTGAGTGAGCGACCGACACGAGCAAGCTGCAGCAATCTGGGTAGATGCAGGACTGGGGGAGGACGCGGCCACCGAGGGGGGAGCAGTGTCCAGCGTAAACAGGCCAGACACCAGGTCCTGGGGAAACGTCGGAAGGGGGGCACCTGAGGCGATCTCGGTACAGACAGCGTACCGCTCGTGACCAGGGAACGTAGTGATGACACCGAGGTCCTGAAGACAGCCGACACCAACTAAGTTCCTGGAGAACAAAGGGATGTACAGGCCTGTAAGGGAACCCGAGGGAACCGCCGGACAGGGAAGGGTAATGCAACTATGAGCAACCACAGGACTAGAGGAGGGGTCAGCAAGTGTGACAGCGGCAGGCACGGCAAGTGGCGTGAGGGTGGCGTGGTCGCGGAAGAAGCAGGCTAACGCATCGGAGTCAAGCGTGAAGGACAACGAAGCCGTAGTGGAAGACGAAGGAGGAGCAAGTGTAGAGCCTAGGCTAGATAAGGCAAGCGGTCCTACGCCTGACGCAGTAGGGGAGTCTGGACTACACACAGGAGCTACGCATAATCTAGAGAACACATGTTAATAAGATCCGGAAACACTCGAAGCGTCAGCATATAGAGAATGCAGGGCAGAACTAATCCGATCCATGTCTAAGTCAAACACACGCACACCGTGGCGCAGCAGACTGGACCAGTCAGGGAGGTCCGGGGCTGGACCGATGCGGCGACGGAAGAGGTCGTCGAGGCGGCGGAAGCCGTGAGCGGTCGGGTGCGGGCGCTGCCACACAGTGCCATGAAGGGGCCCGGTCTGGAGCTGGTACTGGTAGCTCACAGAACCGAAGCCGCTGTAGGACACCGAGCTACGAGGGCCACCACCTAAAGGGGCTCCTGGCCACCCCGGCGGGAGGCAAGCCCAGGGCTGCTGCTGCTGCTGCTGCGGCGGCTTTTGCTGCTGCTAGTGTGGCTGCGACTGCTGCTGCTGCGACTATGACGAGTGCTGCTGCTCCTGGACACCAGCTCCAACCCCCTTGTCAGAACCACTGTCCCCGCCACCACCACCAACGCCACCACCACGTCCTCCCTTGGGGCCCCGGCGGCCCCGGCGCTGGCGCTGCTGCGGGTAAACCGCAGCTGCTGTCTCAGTGGCAGGGGCAGTCGTGGCAACTGTGGCCGAGACGTCAGCATACGTGCAATGGGAGGGAGCACAGATCTTAAAAATAGGGACTGCCGCGACACTGCTTGACTGAGCGATAGTGCGCTGGCGAGTCTCTATCTCAGACAGAGCAGTGACAAAGGCAGTTAGGGTGAGGTCAGCAGGGTCTTGACTAAGAAAGTGGTCGCGGGCAGTGGCTAAGCGGTCAGGCAGGCGCATGTCCATGAGGTACGAGGTAGCGCAGAACGGTGGGGGGAAGGCAGTGAGCTGGGCGGCAGTGCTAGCAGCACGGTAGCTAGTCTCTAGCGCACGAAGGTGGGTAGCGAGGTCAGCTATAGTAGGGAAAGCGGAAAGTTCAGGGAAGAGCATGGTTAGGATCAAGCGGCCAGTAGAGGCGGAAGCATGCGTAGAGTAACGCACAACTACTGTAGCGAGGAAGTCCTGGGCGTTCGCGACAGCGGTAAAGCGCGGGCGCTCAGACAGGGGAAGGGCATGGCTAATGGCAAGCTGCGCTACAGCGTCGCGAGAATCCCAGACAGCGCGAGCGAGCGCAGCAGCAGCAAAGGCCTCGCTCTCAGCAATGGTGGGGTCATCAGGGAGGGGATAAGGCGCAGGGGGGCGGGGGAGCAAGCCTCAACATGCATAGCTAGGGAGTGTCCATCCTGGCACTGACCTATCAGGTGCCGGCGGAGGTCGACGAGCCAGGCGGGGAAGTCGATCGCGTGCCCCTCAGCGTCCAAGCGAAGAACGGCGTCCGCCATCGCACAGTGTGACAGCGGCACAGCGGCTCGGCGGCACAGCGACACAGCTACGCAGCAGCTCGGCGGCTCGGCGGCTCAGTGGCTCGGCTGTACGACGGCGCAGCGGCTCGACTGCACGGCGGCACAACGACACGGCGGCTCAGCGGCTCAGCGGAGGGGCGCTCCAACGGGGGAAGCAGGGCAGGCGGCCGAGGAGGGCCGGAGGCGTGCGGGGCCGGTGGGACGAGAAGGGCCGGCGGAGCACTAGGGGCCAGGAGAGCGTGTCAGGAGCCGGGGCGCGAGGAGCCAGGTAGGGCGCGAGGGGCCGACGAGGGCGCTAGGGGCCAGCGTGGGCGCAAGGGGCCAGCGAGAGCGCGAGAGGCCGGCTCGGGCGCAAGGGGCAGGCGAAGGCGCGAGGGGCCAGCGAGGGCGCGAGGGGCTGGCTTGGGCGCCAAGGGGACGGCGAAGGCGCGAGGAGCCAGCTAGGGCGCAAGGGGCCAGCGAGGGCGCGAGGGGCCAGCTCGGGCGCAAGGGGCCGGCAAAGGCGCGAGGGGCCAGCGTGGTTGCGCGGGGCCAGCTAGGGCGCGAGGGGCCGGTAGGGGCGCGAGGGGCCGACTACAGCGCGAGGGGCCGGTTGGGGGCCGACTACGGCTCGAGGGGCCAGCGAGGGCGCAAGGGGCTGGAGGCGGCGCGAGGGGCTGACGAGGGCGCTAGGGGCCCGCTAAGGCGCGAGGAGCCGGCGACGGCGTGAGGGCCCGACTAGGGCACGAGTGGCCCGCTAAGGTGCGAGGGGCCCGCTAAGGCTCGAGGAGCCAGTTAGGGCGCGAGGGGCGGACGAGGGCGTTAGGGGCAGCGAGGGCGCGAGGGGCTAGCGAGGCGCGGTAGGCTAGGGAGCGGGGCGGAAGCGGGTGGGTGGACCTACCTACTCATGATACCATGTCAAATAGAAAAATAAAGATACAAGTGGTACAAGGGGGGATATATGTGTTCTGGTTGTACCCTCTAACAACATACAACTATCTAGCCTATAACTTCTACATAGGAACATATGTATAAGTTGACGCCTATATCATAACATTGTCAACTTATACAAATTAGCTATGTAGAAGTTATAGGCTAGACTGAGGTATGCTTCTAGTGAGTACAACCAACTAGTACTTGTTCTAGGTTTCCACTTCTAGTCAATCATTCAGTTCTTACTTTAACATGGTATCACGCGTAGGTTAGAATCCCCCACCTACCGCTTCCGCCCGTACCCTAGCTAGGCCCCGCCGCGCCCCCCCCCCCCCCGCCTGGGGCCCCGTCGCGCCTCCTAGCCCTGTCGCGCCTCCTAGCCCCGTCGCGCCCCTCTTGGGCCCCGCCGCGCCTCCTGGCCCCGTCGCGCCCCTCCTGGGCCCTGTCGCGCCTCCTAGCCCTGTCGCGCCCCTCCTGGGCCACGTCGCGCCTCCTAGCCCCGTCACGCCCCTCCTGGGCCCCGTCGCGCCCCTCCTGGGCCCCGTCGCGCCTCCTAGCCCCGTCGTGCCCCTCCTGAGCCCCGTCGCGCCTCCTAGCCCCGTCACGCCCCTCCTGGGCCCCATCGCGCCCCTCCTGGGCCCCGTCGCGCCTCCTAGCCCCGTCGCGCCCCTCCTGGGCCCCGTTGTGCCTCCTAGCCCCGTCGCGCCTCCTAGCCCAGTCGCGCCCCTCCTGGGCCCCGTCGCGCCTCCTAGCGCCCCTCCTAGGCCCCGTCGCGCCTCCTAGCCCCGTCGCGCCTCCTAGCCCTGTCGCGCCCCTCCTGGGCCCCGTCGCGCCTCCTAGCCCTGTCGCGCCCCTCCTAGGCCCCGTCGCGCCCTGCCTGGCCCCGTCGCGCCCACCTAGCCCCGTCGCGCCCTGCCTGGCCCCGTCACGCCTGCCTGGCCCCTCCGCGCCTGCCTGGCCCTGCCGCGCCTGCCTGGCCCCGCCGCGCCTGCCTGGCCCCGCCGCGCCTGCCTGGCCCCGCCACGCCTGCCTGGCCCCGCCGCGCCTGCCTGGCCCCGCCGCGCCTGCCTGGCCCCGCCGCGCCTGCCTGGCCCCGCCGCGCCTCCCTGGCCCCGCCGCACCTGCCTGGCCCCACCGCGCCTGCCTGGCCCCGTCGCGCCTGCCTGGCCCCTCTGCGCCTGCCTGGCCCCCCCGCGCCTGCCTGGCCCCGCCGCGCCTCCCTGGCCCCGCCGCGCCTGCCTGGCCCTGCCGCGCCTGCCTGGCCCCGTCGCGCCTGCCTGGCCCCTCCGCGCCTGCCTCGCCTCTCCCACTGCCCGCCCGGCCCATCTTTGTGCCTGCTCGTCCTGCCGTGCCACCTCGGGCTCCGTCTACTCTGCTTGCTAGTGCTGGGGTGCCTCACGACCGCCGAACTGGAGAGTGCTGCCGCCGTGTCCCTGCGTCGGTGTGTTCCTGTGGAGCTGTGCCGCTGACCCTCCACGATGGCTGACTTCGTGCTTCGACTGGACGCCGAGGGCCATGCGGTTGACTTCGCCGCCTGGCTCTCCGATCTCCGCCGCCTCCTTACAGGTCAGCGCCAGGATGGCCACTCTTTGGTTGTCCATATCGATGGCTTGCTCCCCCGCCCCCCTGCCCCTGCTCCCCTCCCTGCTGATCCCTCCTTTGATGACCGTGAGGCCTTCTCTACTGCTGCGCTCGCCTGTGCGGTCTGGGACTCCCGCGATGCAGTAGCTCAGGTTGCTATTAGTCACGCCCTCCCTGTGTCTGAGCGCTCGCGTTTTGCTACTATTGAGACGGCCAAAGCTTACTTAAACGCTGTTATTGCTCGCTATTCCACACCCGCGTCTGCTTCTGCTGGCCACTTGCTCTTCCCGATGCTGTTCCCAGACCTTGCAGCCTTCCCTACCGTCGCAGACTTTGCCACTCACCTGCGTGCCCTGGAGACCCGCTATCGCACTGCCAGCACTGCTGCCCAGCTCACTGCGCTCCCCCCCCCTTTCTGCATGACGCTCTATTTTATCGCCATGCGCCTGCCAGACCGCCTCGCTAGTGCTCGCGATCACTTCCTTAGCCAGCACCCGGTTGACCTCACCCTCACCACATTTGTCGACACCCTCACCGAGATCGAGACTCGTCAGCGCACTATCGCTCAGTCGAGCGGTGCGCCGGCAGTCTCTATCTTTCACGTCTGTGCCCCCTCCCAGTGCACGTTCACTGACGTTTCGGCTGCGGTTGCCACGGCGACCCCTCTCACCGAGACGGCTGCTGCGGTCCACCCGCAGCAGCGCTCGCGCCGCGGTGGCCGTGGTCGCCAGGGAGGTAGGGGTGGTGGCGCAGGTGGTGGTGGTGGTGGTGGTGGTGACGGTAGTCCGCCTGCGGGGACTACCAATGGTGGGCAGGAGCAACAACCCCAGCCGCAGCAGGAGCAGCCCCAGCCGCAGCCACCGCCCCAGCAGCAGCCGCCGTCCCAGCAGCAGTCGCCGCAGCCGTGGGCCCGTCTCCCGCCTGGCTGGCCCGGCACCTCCGGAGGTAGTGGCCGTGGTGGCGGTCCGCGCACCTGCTCGGCGTCTACCGGCGACTCCGGTGCTGTCACCTGCCAGTACCAGCTTCAGACCGGGCCTTTTCGCGGCACTCTGTGCCGCCGCCCGCACCCGACCGCCCGCCTCGACGATCTCTTTTGTCGTCGCTTTGGCCCGGCCCCGGACCTCCCCGACTGGCACAGCCTGCTCCGCCAGGGCGTGCCGATCTTTGAGTTAGACATGGACCAGATAGGTGCTGCTTTGCATGCCTTGTATTCTGACGCTTCTAGTATTGCTGGATCTTATTACCCTGTGTACTCTAGTTTAGGTGTTGCACCATTGTGTAGCTTAGCCTCCCCTGCTGCGTCAGGCGTAGGACTGCCTAGCTTGCCTAGTCTAGTCGCTGCACCGGCTCTGTCCCCGGCCTCCGCCACTGCTTCGCTGTCCTTCACTCTCGACTCCGGTGCTTCTGCCTGCTTCTTCCGCGACCGTTCCACGCTCACGCCGCTTGCTGCGCCTGCTGTTGTCTCTCTCGCTGACCCCTCTACGGGTCCTGTCGTCGCTCGCAGTTCTACGTCCCTTCCCTGTCCAGCAGTTCCCTCGGGCTCCACGTTCCCTCGTTCTCAAGGAACCTGGTTGGTGTCGGCTGTCTCCAGGACCTCGGCGTCACCACTACGTTCCCCGGGCACGAGCGGTTCGCTGTCTGTTCTGAGGCTGTCTCAGGTTCCCCCCTTGCGACGTTCCCCCGGGACCCGGTGTCCGGTCTGTTTACCCTAAACACCGCTTCCCCCCCGGTCGGTGCGTCCTCCCAGGTCGCTGCAGCTTGCTCGTGTCGTTCCCTCACTCACCCGTCCCTTCTCTGGCACCACCGCTTAGGTCACCCAGCTCTCCCGCGTCTGCGTCACATGTCCCAGCACGGTCTTGTCTTAGGTCTCCCCGCGTCGCTCCCTGCCCTTCCTCCCTCGACTGCGCCACCGTGCACGCCTTGCGTCGAGGGTCGGCTCCGCCGTGCTCCTCACTCCTCCTCGCTGCGCCCTGCTACTGCCCTCCTTCAGACCCTGCACCTGGACGTTTGGGGCCCTGCCCCCATCCCCGGACCACGCGGTGAGCGCTACTTCCTTGTGCTCGTCGACGACTACACGCGCTACACCACGGTGTTTCCCCTGGAGCGGAAGGCCGACGTGCCCGACGTTCTTCTCCCGTGGGTTGTGGCTGCGCGTCTCCACCGCGGTCTCCCCGTGTTGTGTCTCCACTCTGACCGTGGCGGCGAGTTCGCCTCTGGTCGGCTTGGACAGTTCTGTCGTGCGGAGGGCATCACCCAGTCGTACACCTTGCTGGACTCTCCACAGCAGAATGGGGTTGTTGAGCGCCGCATCGGCTTGGTCATGGAGGTCGCCCGTACCTCCATGATTCATGCCGATGCCCCCCATTTTCTGTGGCCGTTCGCTGTTCGCTACGCTGCTCACCAGCTTAACTTGTGGCCACGCTCCCAGCGGCCGCAGGTTTCGCCGACCCTCCTTTGGACCGGGTCCCCCGGTGACGCGTCTGCGTTCCACGTCTGGGGCTGCCTTGCTCACGTTCGTGCCTCTGGCACGGACAAGCTCACTGCCCGCACTGTCCCCTGTGTCTTCCTCGGTTTTCCCCTGGACTCGTCTGACTGGCTTTTCTACCACCCGCCGTCTCACCGCTTCCTCCACTCTCGTGACGTCACCTTTGATGAGTCTGTCTCCTTCTACCGCCGCTTCCCTTACCGAGGTCTCCCGGTTGCCCCCCCCCTATTCCTGGCTCCCTCTCCCCCGGTAGCCCTTGCTCCTCTCCCGCCTCGTCCTGCCCCGTCTGGTGTCTCTCACGTCACTCCCCTCCCGTCGGTTGTCCCCGTTGAGGAGTCTGCTGACTCTGGTGGTCCCCCCGGCCCGTCCCTACCGCGTCCCCCTTCTCCGGTGTCTCCGCCTTCCCTGCCGCAGTCGTCGTTGCCGCCCCCGCCGCCGCCGTCGCAGTCGCAGTCACCGCCACCGCCGCAGCCGCCGCAGCTGCCGCCGCCGCCGCTGCCGCCGTTGGCCTCTGGGGGTGCTGGCGTTGAGGAGGGTGTTCGTCCTGCGGCTCCCGGGGGTGCCGCTGGAGTTGGAGGGGGTTCTTGCTCTGGGGGTGTTGGTTCTGGGGGTGCTGCTGTTGAGGGTTCCGCCGACGGTCATCCTGCCTCTGCCGGTCCGAGGGTTCCGGCCCTGCTGTCGCAGCAGCCGTAGCAGCCGTCGCCGCCGGTCTCCGCTCTCCGCCTGCTTGGCCTTCCCTCCCCGGACCGCGCGCCGGTGTCTCCTCCACCGCCTGCTGACCTTCCTGTCTACGGCCCTGTGTTCCCGCCGCCGGACTTGTCTCCGGCCCGTCTTCCTCCTCATTCCCCTCCTGTGTCCCCTCCTTTGTCCCCTGACCCTACACCTCCGTCTCACGTTTGGGCTTACCGTCCCTCCCGTACTCGTCTCGTCTCTCCTGTCTTGCCCACCCACCCTATGTTGCTCCGTTCTCGCTCGTCTCGTCCTCCCCTCCTCCCGTCCCCTCCTCCCTCGTCCCTTGCTGTTGCACCTCCTCCGTTCTCTGACTACCTCCATGCCGCTCGTCCCCTTGTCCCTCGGGTCCTTGCCTCTCTTGTTACCGACCCTACTGTTCCTGTCTCGCGCCTTGACGCGCTTGTCGCTGCTGTCGCTGACTTTGCCTCTACGCGTCGCCTTGACTACGCTACCGCTCTGGTCTCTGACCCTGCCCGTCCTCCGTCCATCGGGGGTGCTCCTGCCCTTGGCAGTGCCGTCCTAGAGGACAGGCAGTACGAGCTTGCTTTCCTTTCTGAGGCTGCTCCCCATCTCTGCTCCATGCTGTTAGTCCCTAAGGGTGACCCAGACGCCTTCGACATCCCGACCCCTCGCACCTACGCTGAGACCACCTCGGGACCTTGGGCCTCTCAGTGGATAGCTGCCATGGAGCACGAGATGGCATCTTGGAGGTCCACTGGCACTTACGTCGACGCAGTTCCCCCGCCTGGGGTGAACGTAGTCGATGGTCGGTGGCTCTTCAAGGTGAAGCGCCCCCCTGGAGAGCCGCATGTCTTCAAGGCGCGCTATGTGGCTAGAGATTTCAGTGAGCGAGAGGGGGTTGACTTCTTCTAGACCTTCGCCACCACCCCGAAGATGACCACTCTTCGGGTGCTGCTACACGTAGCAGCACAGCGCGACTACGAGCTTCACTCCCTCGACTTCTCTACTGCCTTTCTTCAGGGCAGCCTACACGAGCAGGTCTACCTGCGCCGACCACAGGGCTTCACTGGTACCTTCCCTCCTGGGACCCAGTGGCTTCTCAGGCGCTCGGTCTACGGCCTGCGTCAGGCTCCTCGCGAGTGGCACGACACGCTGCGGGCCACGTTAGCAGACCTGCAGTTCTTTCAGTCCTCTGCTGACCCCTCGCTGTTTGTGCGTTCCGGCCAGACTCCGTTCTACATCCTTGTCTACGTAGACGATCTGGTCTTCGCTACTGCTGACCGGGACGCACTGGCCTCTGTGAAGGCCGAGCTTCTGAAGAGACACACCTGCACTGACCTTGGAGAGCTGCGTCGCTATCTTGGCCTGCAGATCTCTAGGGACAGAGCAGCACGCACCATCACTCAGACACAATCACACTTGGTGCGTCAGGTCCTTTAGAGGTTCGGTCTTCAGTTCTCCTCCGCACAGCCCACACCTCTACCTGTAGACCATGGGCTCTTTGCTCCCGTCTTGAGGAGTCAGTAGAGCCCAGTGGCCCCTACGCAGAGCTGGTGGGTTGCCTCATGTACCTGATGACTTGCACTCGCCCAGATCTTACATACCCTCTCAGCATCCTGGCTCGCTTTGTGGCTACAGGCAGACACCGACCTCAGCACTGGTCTGCCGCTAAGAGGGTTTTGCGTTATCTTGCTAGTACATCGGGCATGGGGTTAGTGCTAGGAGGACGCAGGCCAGTGGTCTTTACTGGGCACACAGACGCTTCTTGGGCAGACGACTATGAGACGCTCAGGTCGTCGCAGGGCTACTGTTTTAGCCTTGGTTCGGGTGCTATCACTTGGAGATCCACTCGCTCGTCATCTGTGACTCAGTCTAGCTGTGAGGCTGAGATCTACGCTGGTGCCATAGCGGCACAGGAGCTCCGCTGGCTGACCTTCTTGCTCACAGACTTAGGTGAGCCGCCTAGCTCTGCCCCGGCCCTCTACGCTGACAACAGGGCCATGATACTCCTATGTCAGGAGCCTCGGCTTGAGGGCAGAGCGAAGCATATCCAGCTGCGGTACTTCCTCCTGCGCGAGCTACAGCAGCGCCGCCAGGCCTGCGTAGTTCACTTGGCCTCAGGGTCAAACATGTTTAGTTATCATGCTTGTATAGACTGTATAGGGTCATCTTCTAGAGAGTACAACAGTTAGATATATGTTTGTGTACTCTCTCTCTCTATTCATCAATTTCACTGTTTGATATGGTATCACGCGTAGGTAGGATCCCCCCCCCCCCCCCCCCCCCTCACGCTTCCGCTCGCCCCTCTAGCTGGGCCCCGTCGTGCTCCTAGCCCCGTCGCGACCCTCCCTAGGCCCCGTCGCGCCCCTTTCAGGGCTTCGTAGCGCCCCTCCAGGCCCCGTCGCGCCCCTTCCAGGGCCTGGTAGCGCCCCTCCAGGGCCCCGTCGCGCTCCTCCCAGGCCTCGTAGCGCCCCTCCTGGGCCCCATTGCGCTCCTCCCAGGCCCCGTCGCGCCCCTTCCAGGGCTTCGTAGCGCCCCTCCAGGCCCCGTCGCGCCCCTTCCAGGGCCTGGTAGCGCCCCTCCAGGGCCCCGTCGCGCTCCTCCCAGGCCTCGTAGCGCCCCTCCTGGGCCCCATTGTGCTCCTCCCAGGCCCCGTCGCGCCCCTTCCAGGGCTTCGTAGCGCCCCTCCAGGCCCCGTCGCGCCCCTTTCAGGGCTTCGTAGCGCCCCTCCAGGCCCCGTCGCGCCCCTTCCAGGGCCTGGTAGCTGCCCTCCAGGGCCCCGTCGCGCTCTTCCCAGGCCCCGTAGAGCCCCTCCTGGGCCCCATTGCGCTCCCCCCAGGCCCCGTCGCGCCCCCTACCTGGGCTTGGTAACGCCCCTCCAGGCCCCGTCGCGCCCCTACCCATCCCCGTCGCCCCTGCTCGGCCCCGTCGCCCCTGCTCGGCCAGGTCGCGGCCTATTGGCCGCGTGGCGCCCGCCCGGCCCCTGTCGCGGCTGCCCGGCCCCTGTCGCACCTGCCCGGCCCCTGCTCGCCCGCCCGGCCCCGTCGCCCCTGCCCGGCCCTGCTGTGGCCTGCCCGGGCCCCGTCCCTGCCGCCCGGCCCTGTCGCCGCCGCCCGGCCCCGTCGCAGCCGCCCGGCCCCGTCGCAGCCGCCCGGCCCCGTCGCAGCCGCCCGGCCACGTCGCAGCCGCCCGGCCACGTCGCAGCCGCCCGGCCCCGTCGCCCCTGCCCGGCCCTGCTGTGTCCGGCCCGGCCTCGTCCCTGCCGCCCGGCCCCGTCGCAGCCGCCCGGCCCCGTCGCAGCCGCCCGGCCACGTCGCAGCCGCCCGGCCTTGTCGCTGCCGCCCGGCCCCGTCGCCTCCGCCCGGCCCCGTCGCCGCCGCCCGGCCTTGTCGTGCCTGCCCGGCCCCGACGCACCTGCCCCGGCCCTCCATACTTCCTGGTACTGTCCCCCGTTCCCCGCACCACTTTGCACCCTCCTGCACTTTCCTGCCCCGCCTTGCATCGCATTGCACCTCACTGGATCGCACTGACCGCACTGCACCGCACTGGACCGCACTGCACCGCACTGCATCGCACTGCATCGCACTGGACCGCACTGCACCGCACTGCATCGCACTGCACCGCACTGCACTGTCCTCCACTGCCCCTCATGGCTGCTGAGCTTCGTTTTGATGTTGAGGGTCAGCCTCTGGAGTTCGAGGCGTGGTTGGCTGACCTTCGCCGCCACCTCACTGGCCAGCGGCAGGACGGCCACCCGCTTTCTGCACACCTAGACGGTATGCTCCCCTGCCCTGACCCCCCTGCTGTGCTGCCCGCTGATCCCACGCCCGCTGAGCGCGAGTCCACTGCCGCTGCTGCCCTTGCCCGCTCTGTCTGGCTTTCCCGCGATGCCCTTGCTCAGCTCGCCATTAGCAATGCCCTCCCCCCCACTGAGCGCCCTCGCTTTAGAACCATTCCTACCGCCCAGGCCTACCTCGATGCTGTCATCAAGCGCTATTCTACCCCTCCTGCTGCCTCAGTGGGTCGCCTGATCCTTCCCCTGCTCTTTCCTGACCTGGCGTCTTTCCCCACTGTCTCTGACCTCGCTGCCCACCTGCGCTCGATAGATGAGGCCTGGCGCGCTGCCTGCACTGATGCTCAGCTTAGAGTCCACCAGCCTCCCATGACCTCTACCCTCTACCTCCTTGCCACCCGCCTACCTGACCGCCTTGCCGCCGCCCGCGACCAGTTCCTTAGCATCCACCCTGCTGCTCTCACCCTCACCGACTTTGTTGACACCCTGACTGCCATAGAGACTCGTCACCGCTCCATAGCCCTGGCGAGCGGTACAGTACCGGTCCCTATCTTTCAGGGTTGTGCCCCCGCTCAGTGTACCTTCTCCGACGGCTCTGTCGCTGTGGCTGAGACTGCTGCTGCAGTGCAGTCCCGCTCGGCGAAGGGCCGCCGCCCCAAGGTTGGGAGCGGCGGAGGCGGCGGGGGTGCGGGTGGGGGTAGTGGTGGAGGCGGGTCGTCCGGTGCCGGTGCGGACGTGGGGACCCTGCCCGGTCCAGCTGCCCCGCTGCCTCCACAGTTGCAGCAGCCGCAGCAGCAGCAGTCGCCGCAGCCGCAGCCTTCGCAGCAGCCGCAGCCGCCGCCGCAGACGAGGCAGGCGAGTACTCTCCCACCTGGGTGGCCTGGAGCTGGTGGTGGTCGTGCGCGTGGTGGTGCACCGGGCGGTGGTTCTGGAGGCGGGCCCTGTCAGTACCAGATCCAGACCGGTCCTCGCCGCGGCTTCGTTTGCGGTAAGATCGGTCATTCTACTCCTCGCTGTTTTCGTCGCCTGGACGACCTGTTCCGCCAGCGCTTTGGCCCGGCGCCCGACCTCCCGGACTGGCACAGCTTGCTTAGGCGTAGCATTAGGATTTTTGACTTGGACATGGATGCCATTGTAGCGGCCTTGCATGTGATGTATGCTGATGACTCTAGTGTGCTTCCCTCTTATTATCCCGTGTTGCCTAGTGTAGCGGTGTCTAGCGTAGACTCCCCTGCTGCGTCAGGCGTAGGATCTCCTGCTTTGCTTAGCCTTGGTGCTTCCACCGCTTCACTGCTGCCTCGCGCGACTGCTGCGCTTTCCTTCACCTTGGACTCTGGCGCCTCCCGGTGTTTCTTCCGCGACTCCACGACGCTGACGCCGCTGCCTGTTCCCGCTGCAGTTACTCTTGCTGACCCCTCCGGTGGTCCCGTCGTTGCCCGCAGTTCCACCTCCCTTCCCTGTCCGGCGGTTCCTTCGGGCACTCTCACAGGTCTGCATATCCCCTCGTTCTCCAGGAACCTAGTTGGTGTCGGCTGCCTCCAGGACCTTGGCGTCACCACTACGTTCCCTGGTCACGAGCGGTATGCTGTCTGTACCGAGGCCGCCACTGGTGCCCCCCTTACCACTTTCCCCCGGGACCCGGTGTCCGGCCTGTTCACACTTGACACCGCGCCGTCCCCGTCTGGGTCTTCCCCCCCGGTAGTTGCGTCCACCCAGGTTGCAGCCGCGTGCTCCTGTCGGTCCCTCACTCACCCGACTCTCCTTTGGCACCACCGCCTTGGTCACCCTGCACTCCCACGTCTGCGTCACATGTCCCAGCACGGTCTCGTCCTTGGTCTCCCCGGTTCGTTCCCCGAGTTTCCCTCCTCCCCCGCCCCACCGTGCACGCCTTGTGTCGAGGGCCGGCTCCGCCGTGCCCCTCACTCCTCCTCTTTTCCCCCTACCACCGCACCCCTGCAGACTCTGCACATGGACGTCTGGGGCCCAGCCCCGGTCCATGGGCCGCGTCGCGAGCGCTTCTTCCTAGTGCTTGTCGACGACTTCACGCGCTACACCACCGTCTTCCCCCTGGAGCGGAAGGCCGACGTGCCTGACGTTCTCATCCCCTGGCTTGTCTCTGCTCGTGTCCACCGCGGTCTCCCTGCCTTGCGCCTTCACTCCGACCGGGGTGGCGAGTTTGCCTCAGGTGTCCTTGGTCGCTTCTGTCGTGCGGAGGGCATCACCCAGACGTTTACCCTGCCGGACTCCCCGCAGCAGAATGGGGTCGCTGAGCGACGCATCGGTTTGGTCATGGAGGTGGCTCGCACCTCCATGATCCACGCCGGTGCACCCCATTTTCTGTGGCCGTTCGCCGTGCGCTACGCCGCTCACCAGCTTAACCTGTGGCCGCACCCCCAGCGGCCGCAGGTTTCGCCGACCCTTCTGTGGACCGGGTCCCCTGGTGACGCGTCTGCGTTCCGCGTCTGGGGCTGCCTTGCTCACGTTCGTGCCTCTGGCACGGACAAGCTCACTGCCCGCACCCTCCCCTGCGTCTTCCTCGGTTTCCCCCTTGACGCGTCCGACTGGCACTTCTACCACCCGCCGTCTCACCGCTTCTTTCACTCTCGCGACGTCACCTTTGACGAGTCCGTCTCCTTCTACCGCCGCTTTCCCCACCGTGGTCCCCCGGTTACTCCCCCCCTTTTCCTGGTTCCTCCCTCCCTGGTGGTCCCTGCCCCTCCCCCCCCCCCGCCCCCCCGTCCGGCCCCCTCTGGTGTGTCTCACGTCACCCCCCTCCCGTCGGTCGTCCCGGTCGACGAGTCTTCTGACTCTGGTAGTCCTCCGGCGCAGTCCTCGCCGTCTGTCCCTCCCCCGGTGTCTCCTCCTCCACCGCCTCCGCAGCCGCCGTCGCCGCAGCTGCTGCCGCCGTCGTCTCCACCGCCGCCGCCGTTGCAGCCGTCGTCTCCGCCGCCGCCGCCGTCGCAGCCGTCGCTGCAGCCGCCGTCGCCGCCGCCGCTGTCGTCGCTGCCGCCGTTTGTGGACTCTGGGGGTGTCCCTTCTGGGGGTGCAGGTGTGGAGGGTTCGGGAGGTAGCCGTCGCGCAGCTTGTGGCCCTGGTGTTGGTGTTGTGTCACCGCAGCAGCAGTCCCCGCCTGTGTCCGCCCTCCGTCTGCTCGGCCTTCCGTCTCCTGACCCTGCGCCTGTTCCTCTCCGGCCGTCTCCCCCTCTTCCCGTCTACGGCCCCGTGTTCCCTCCGCCGGACTCGTCCCCGGCTCGTTTTCCCCCTCGTTCCCCACCCGTGTCCCCTCCTCTGTCTCCCGACCCGACGCCGCCCTCTCACGTCTGGTCTCGCCGCCCCTCCCGTGCTCGTCCTGTCTCCCCCGTCCCGCGCACTCACCCTATGTTGCTCCGCTCCCACGCGTCTCGTCCTCCCCTCCTCCCGTCTCCTCCTCCGTCCTCTCTTGTCGTTGCGTCTCCTCCTCTGTCTGACTACTTTCGTGCCGCTCGTCCTCTTGTTCCTCGGGTCCTTGCCTCTCTCGTTACCGACCCGTCTGTTCCAGTGTCGAGTCTTGACGCCCTTGTCGCTGCGGTCGCTGACTTCGCCTCTACCCGCCGCCTTGACTACGCTACCGCTCTGGTCTCCGACCCTGCCTGTCCTCCGTCTGTCGGGGGTGCTCCTGCCCTCGGCAGTGACGTCCTGGAGGACCGCCAGTTTGAGCTTGCTTTCCTGTCCGAGGCTGCTCCCCATCTCTGTTCCATGCTGCTAGTCCCTGAGGGTGACCCAGACGCTTTCGACATCCCGACCCCTCGTACTTACGCTGAGGCGGTTTCGGGACCCTGGGCCTCTCAGTGGATAGCTGCCATGGAGCAGGAGATGGCATCTTGGAGATCCACCGGCACCTTCGTCGACGCAGTTCCCCCACCTGGGGTGAACGTGGTCGATGGCCGCTGGCTCTTCAAGGTGAAGCGCCCTCCTGGAGAGCCGCCTGTGTTCAAGGCGCGCTACGTGGCTAGAGGCTTCAGTCAGCGCGAGGGGGTGGACTTCTTTCAGACTTTCGCTCCTACCCCGAAGATGACTACTCTTCGGGTGCTGCTACACGTAGCGGCTCAGCGTGACTACGAGCTTCACTCCCTCGACTTCTCCACTGCCTTTCTTCAGGGCAGCCTTCACGAGCAGGTCTACCTGCGTCGCCCTCAGGGCTTTACTGGTACCTTCCCCCCTGGTACCCAGTGGCTTCTGCGGCGGCCAGTCTACGGCCTGCGCCAGGCGCCTCGTGAGTGGCACGACACTTTGCGTGCTACCCTTGCTGACCTGCAGTTCTTTCCGTCCTCTGCAGACCCCTCGCTCTTCATTCGTGCTGGCTCGACTCCGTTCTACATCCTCGTCTACGTAGACGACCTGGTCTTTGCCACTGCTGACAGGGACGCACTGGCCTCCGTGAAGGCAGAGCTGCTGAAGAGACACACCTGCACTGACCTTGGAGAGCTGCGCCGTTACCTTGGCTTGCAGATCTCCAGGGACAGAGCCGCGCGCACCATCACCCTGACTCAGTCACACTTGGTGCGCCAGGTCCTTCAGAGGTTCGGCCTTCAGTTCTCCTCCGCACAGCCCACCCCTCTTCCTCTGGACCACAGACTCTCCGCTCCAGTTCCTGAGGAGTCGGTAGATCCCAGTGGTCCTTACGCTGAGCTAGTGGGTTGCCTCATGTACCTGATGACTTGCACTCGCCCAGATCTCGCATACCCTCTCAGCATCCTGGCTCGTTTCGTGGCCACAGGCAGGCACCGACCTCAGCACTGGTCTGCCGCTAAGAGGGTTTTGCGTTATCTTGCAAGTACATCGGGCATGGGGTTAGTGCTAGGCGGACGCAGGCCAGTGGTCCTTACTGGACACACAGACGCTTCTTGGGCAGACGACGCCGAGACGCTCAGGTCTTCCCAGGGCTACTGCTTTAGCCTTGGTTCAGGTGCTGTCTCGTGGAGAGCTACCCGCTCTTCGTCTGTTGCCCAGTCCAGCTGTGAGGCCGAGATCTACGCCGGTGCCATGGCGGCACAGGAGCTCCGCTGGCTGACCTTCTTGCTCACTGACTTAGGTGAGCGGCCTAGCTCTGCCCCGGTCCTGTACGCTGACAACAGGGCCATGATTCTCCTGTGTCAGGAGCCTCGACTCGAGGGCAGAGCGAAGCACATCCAGCTGCGGTACTTCCTCCTGCGTGAGCTACAGCAGCGTCGCCAGGCTCGCGTAGTACACTTAGCCCCCGGTGCCAACACAGCTGATATCTTTACGAAGGCGCTTGCGCCTAAAGATCATCAGCGGCACTGTGTGCAGCTTGGTCTGGTTCCTGTAGTCTCTCACTTACTCGGGCCTTGACTCTGTACTGTCCTATATATCTGTGTGTACACTCAGACTGGACTTGTGTCCTCTTACAGTGGTTGGACTAGTAGTGCCGCCCTGTACTAGTTCTTGCCTTGCCTGTACTCCTTCTGACTGGTCTTTTAGACCCTTGTCTCAGAGGCTGGACTAGTAGTGCCACCCTGAGCTGCTTGTCTAGAACATTCCCCTATGCAGTCCAGGGGGTGTGTCAAACATGTTTAGTTATCATGCTTGTATAGACTGTATAGGGTCATCTTCTAGAGAGTACAACAGTTAGATATATGTTTGTGTACTCTCTCTCTCTATTCATCAATTTCACTGTTTGATACTCAGGTGCCAACACATGTGATATCTTTACTAAGGCGCTTGCGCCTAAAGATCATCAGCGGCACTGTGTACCGCTTGGTCTTGTTCCTGTAGCTACTCACCTGTTAGGATCCTGATTGTGTACTCTCTATTATATATGCCTGTCAGACTGGCCTTGTGGCCTTACCTCCAGTGGCTGGACTAGTAGTGCCGCCCTGGCTTGCTTTAGTTTTGTTTGTATTCTTGCTGACTGGTCTCCAGACCTCTGCCTTAGTGGTTGGACTAGTAGTGCCACCCTGAGCTGTTTGCTTCTTGCTTAGCTTCACCCCTTGTCTAGCCTAAGGGGTGTGTCAACTTATACATATTAGCTATGTAGAAGTTATAGGCTAGACCGAGGTATGCTTCTAGTGAGTACAACCAACTAGTACTTGTTCTAGGTTTCCACTTCTAGTCAATCATTCAGTTCTTACTTTAACAAACATGAAGTAAGATTCGCAAGGTTGTTACGCAGGTTTCACTTCACCCCCATGGCCTAGATTTACAACAATATCTGGCCATAATTTTTTAGGTTTACTGCAGCGGTCATTCTGGGTCTTTATTTAGATTTTCTGTGCAAGGCATGTTTGTTCAAGGCAGGTTTTCATGTTTATTTAGATTTTCTGTGCAAGGCATGGAAATCAGAGAATGATCGCATCATTTTGCTCAGAAATGATGCATCCTTGCTGGAAAGTGCATTCTTACTAAAGGGGCACAGAAGGATGTTGCGAAAACAAGAGCTAAGCAAAGCTAACACCTGGCAGCCTCGGCGCCTGGGTAGGAACTAACAGATGATCCAATCTACAGAGTGAGGGTACAATAGGCAGTCATCTAACTGTACAGCTTGATGCGCATGGTCACGGGTGCACGGCAGATGGGGCAGTTGCTCATCTGACGGCTGCACTCCTCACAGGTCTGCAGAGGGAAAATGGGCACATTGGGGTGGGAGGAGTGGTGGGAAACGGGGTTGAAAGCTATGCAGACCAATACAATAATCGAGAAAGAATGCCAGACATTCACACGACAGCATGTGTTCGAGGAAGGCAACAAGAAGTAGAGAAAACGTGGCTCTTAGACAAGTCTTAGGAATATGATTGTGTAGTCCTCACCTGGTGGCACTAAAGTAGAAGGCAGTGTTGTTGGTCGACAAGAAGCACACCGTACGACCTCATGAGCTCACGTTCAGGGTGGATGGCTGAGCCTCACCTGGTGGCCGCACTGGAAGGCCGTGTTCTTGGGGTACAGGAGGCATACTGGACACTCCGACCCCCCTGCACCCGCACCACCAGAGGCAGGTGCAGCGTCAGCAGCAGCAGCAGTGCTGCCAGCACCATAGGTGTACGCAGAAGGGGTGCCCAAGGGGTCTCCGAAGGGGTTAGGAGCGGAGTCAGGGTTGAGGTGGGGGGGCATGGTGGCAGCAGCTAGGGAAGCAGCTCTAGCAGCTGCAGCGTCTGCTGCGCGCACGCGGGGGGGCGGCTCCTTGGGCACTGACGGAGGCATACGGCCCATGGTGCGGCTGGAGAGAGGGATGGGGGGGGGTGGTACAAGGAGGCAAATCAGTGGAAGACAGGGAAGCAGCTTTGGCGGCTTTTTCACCGATCCACAAGCTGGACAGAATGGAAGCTTAGAAACACGGAGCTTGCAAGAGAAGTGGAAGGAGTGCTGGTGGTGTGAAGAACAAACTGATTGTTTTGATTACAAAGAACGTGGTTCCATGGTGTAGTGGTCATCACGTTTGCTTTACACGCAAAAGGTCACGAGTTCAAACCTCGTTGGGACCATAATTTTGACAACCCCCCCCCTTCTTTTAGCCCGGCAACATAACCTTCTCTCGTAGGACAGCTGTCCAGCATTATCCTGACACTGGCAGGGCATCCCACATTTACTGGTAGCCCAACAGCTGTGCTGCACAGCACTGCAAGGGCAGCATCATGAGTGCTGAGCAGGCTGGCATGGTGGCAGCACCCAGCAGCCATTACTGGCAAGCAACCCCATTTCACCCTATGCATTCCACACAGGCCCTAAGATTGGTTTTCAGGCACGCTGATTCATCATCCTAGCCCCGCGGACATAGGCTGATTTGTCAGTCCCCCCCAGTGCAGAAAGGCTGATTCTGTCAGCCTTAGTACAATTTTTTTGTCTGAAAATTACAGCCTCGGTGAGAAATGTAACGCTGAAGCGAGAGTCTTGCATAAATGTTTACACACCTCTACATCGGTCTCTACCTCCTCCCCCCCATCCATCGGGCCGAAACGGGGGGGAGGGGGGAAGCGAAACGGAGGGGAGGGGGGAATCCGAAACGGAGGGGAGGGGGGGATCGAAACGGAGGGGAGGGGAAAAGCGAAACGGGTGGAGGGGGGATCGAACGGAAAGGAGGGGGGAATCGAAACGGAGGGGAGGGGAGAATCGAAATGGAGGGGAGAGGGGGATCGAAACGGAGGGGAGGGGGAGTTCGAACAGAGGGGAGGGGGGATCAAAACGGGGGGGGGGGGGAGTTCGAAACGGAGGAGAGGGGGGAATCGAAATCGAGGGGAAGGAGGGGATGTAAGTGAGGGGAGGGGGCTTTCCGAAATTGGCCAATGAGTGCCCTCGCACACGCAGCCCACAGCACAATTCTCGGGAATTTTTTGTGAAGGGCCAATCAGCGCCCTCACACTACCCCCAGCACAAACTGGGAGCCGAATTTGGTGAAGGGTTGACGCGTTCCCTCACACAGCCTCCAGCACACACTGGCCGATGATTTTGGTAAAGGGCCAGTTCACCCTCACAGAGCGTCCAGCATGCAACGGGCACCGATTTTGGCTAAGGGCCAATCAGCGCCCTCATACGCCCTCAGGGCGTGATTGACGGGGGGTTGCGTGTCAATGTGTGGCAATTACAGGAGGGACCCCCGAAACACAGTATATTCGGTTTCAGACTCCCCCCCAGAAAACTCGCTGAAACCTCAGCCGACACCAGTCTGATTTTGTCAGCCTCACCTTTCACAGAAAGGCTTACAGTTCAGCGTGGGTACAAAAAAAAAGGCTGAAAAAAGGCTGAATCAGGGTAAAAGGGCTGATATCTAGGGGCCTTCCACAGCCTCGCCCCAGAAGCTCCAGGTCGGTGCATGCCCGGTACGGCAGAGCAGGGCACAGAGAGGCCAAAGCGAGCGCCTACAACAGACAGCTTTGTTCACCTCACAGCCCCTTGGCCTCACAGCCCCTTGGCCTCACAGCCCCTTGGCCTCACAGCCCCCTGGCCTGACAGCACGCAGAATTGAGCCAACTCACCCCAGCAGCCCCATCTCGGTGCACGCGCGGTACTGCAGAGGCACCTCCATCAGCGCCGACAGCGCAAACAGTGCCGCCCGCTGCTCCGGTGCGCGCGATGATGCCATGACTCGCGTGAAGTTGACAAACTGGCGCACGTGCGGAGGGGGAGGTGGGGAGGGGGGGGCGGAAGGGGGTTGTGAGGGGGAAACAGCATGAGAAGGGAGACAAACGAAACGGTTCAGGTGGGACAGGAAGGCGGGGAACGAGCGAGGGAGGCCATGCTCAGAATGAGAGGAGCAAACATGAGAAACAGCATAAGGGTTGAACGGACTGGCAAGCAGCACAGGGCTGTGCAGAGAAATAAGTGCAAGGCAATGTGAGTACCAAGGGCACAGCAATATGCCAGCCCCACCTGCCCCACCCGCCCCACGAGCCCCACCTGTTGCGGAAGAGCATAGTCAAACTCCATCATGTGGCGCCCTCACACCATGCCCTCCATCACACCATGCCATGCCCATGCCACACCTTTCTGGCAGCACATGGCGCGCTGCCCCCACCTGGAAGTTGTCGAAGTTGCGCTGCGGCAGCGCGTCGTCAAACTCCTCCATCATGTCCCACGGCCCGTCGCCCACGCCTACCATCACGATCGACAGCGCGTAGTTGCTGCGCGGTGGGGGGAGAGGAGGAGGGGGGGGGGGGGAGATTGGATATTAAAGGGAAGGAGCAAACAGGTGCATTTGTTTAGAGTGGGATAAGCAGTGCCACCATCTCTGTTGTCGGAACAAGGCTGCTGAGAGTGGTAGGGGTAAGGGAAATTAGGGCCACGGGGAAAATAAGGGTGATGGGGGAAGTAATGGCGACAAAGGAAAAAGGGCGGGGGGGGGGGGAAGGGGAGAGAGGGGATTTACAGCGAGGGGGGATAATACGGTGAGGGGGAACATTAGGGCGAGGGGGCATTAGGGCGTGAGGGCATTAGGGCGAGGGGGGGTTAAAGAGGGGCGAAATCAGGGTGAGCGGTGGGTGAGGGGGAATCAGGGCGAGGGGAATAAAAGGGCGAGGGGGCATTAGGACGAGGGGGAATGTGAGGGCGAGGGGGGATGAGGGCGAGGGGGATGAGGGCGAGGGGGAATGTGAGGGCGAGGGGGAATGTGAGGGCGAGGGGGAATGAGGGCGAGGGGGGATGAGGGCGAGGGGAATCAGGGTAAGAAGGGGGGACCAGGGTAAGGGGGGACCAGGGTAAGGGGGGATCAGGGTAAGGGGGGATCAGGGTAAGGGGGGATCAGGGTAAGGGGGGATCAGGGTAAAATGGGATCACGGCGAATAGGAATAAGGGCGAAGGGGAATAAGGGCGAAGGGGAATAAGGGTGAGGGGACAGCGACACACAGAGAGGGGTGAAGAATTGAAGAGAACAAGACACACCTGGCAGCAGCAGAGACACACCTGGCAGCAGCAGAGACACACCTGGCAGCAGCAGAGACACACCTGGCAGCAGCAGAGACACACCTGGCAGCAGCAGAGACACACCTGGCAGCGACAATGGCATCAACGGTGTCTTGCTCCTGTTTGCTGAACACGCCTGGCGGTGTGTCCACACTGCGAGTGACCTGCGGGGCGGGGGAGGGCACGGGGGGAGAGGGAGAGCGGGGCAGGCAAGAGCGGGCAGTGAGAGGCGGGGCAGGAGGGCTGTGCTGGTGTCGCAAGCTGTCGTGCTGAAGACTCCTGGTGCAGTGCACACAGTGCGAGTGGGTGGTGGGAGAGAGGGAGGGAGAGCAGTGAAGGGAGAGAAGGTGGTGAGCAGAGGGAGACGAAGGCTCATGGATGAATGAAGTGGCCAGGCAGGCACACAACACAGCCATGGGCGCCATTGCTGCAGTGCTTGCTGCTGGAGTTGGGGTGAGCACCCACTGCATTTATCTACAATCAGCAATAACCGAATCAGCTACCATCAACTTGTAAGCAACCAAAGACCATCACTGCACGTCACTGCACGTCACAGCACGTCACCTCACATTGCCTGGTCATAAGCCATCAGCAGCATGCGGCACGCACTCACACTCTCACTGCAAACTGGCGCAACCCACTCACATCACATCACATCACATCACATCACACTCTACATGCAAAGCATCTCCTTGGCACTATGCCTTGATTCCTGGGTCACGGAGTTTGCCTTGACTTGCTTCTGATGGAGAATCAGGATGAGCATCTCGCCCATCACGATGGTGACACACAAAGAATTCATTGGCCGTCTCAGCACACCACCACACAGCACCACACAGCACCTGGCTATCGGAGATGATGAGCAGCATGTGTACTGCCCCCCACTCCTCGCTGCATGTCACCTCACACATCATCACATGCCACCACATGCCACCACATGCCACCACATGCCACCCCATACCACCCCCTTCTTCCACATGCCACCCCATGCCACCCCATGCCACCCCATGCCCCCCATGCCACCCCATGCCCCCCATCCCCCCGCACCTGGCCATCAGCGATGATGAGCAGCACGTGGTACTGCCCCCCGCTCTCCTCCACCGCCCGCACCGCCGCCTCTATCGCCGGGGCGAACGACGTGGGACCTGGCGGACAGGCGGGGACAGACGAAGGACAGACGAGGGACTAGGGTCAGGCGAGGCAGGCAGATGGGCACATGCTACACAGTAGAGCGGAGCAGATCGGCAGTACCCTCACAGCTGCCTCTATTGCCGGGGCGAAGGACGCTGCGCCTGGGAGAGCGCAGGGGAAGAGGTGGGTGAGCAGCACAGAGAGCAAAAAGAGAATGGACACGCGCCCTCGCTGGAGCCTCCATTGCTGGGCAATGGTGCGGTGCCTGGCTGGGCAAGCACACACTTGGGGGGAGAATACGCATCCTTACTGCTGCTGCAGGGGAAGGAGAGGAGCGAAACAACAACAGAGGCAGGAAAAAACAGAGAGGCAGGAAAAAACAGAGAGGCAGGAAAAAACAGAGAGGCATGAAAAAACAGAGAGGCAGGAAAAAACAGAGAGGCAGGAAAAAACAGAGAGGCAGGAAAAAACAGAGAGGCAGGAAATTACGAGTGCACCTGTAAAAAAAAGAGCAGCACACCTGACATCAACAGCAGCACACCTGACATCAGCAGCAGCGCACCTGACATCAGCAGCAGCACACCTGACATCAACAGCAGCGCACCTGAGAGCTGGCGTACGAGCAGCGCACCTGAGAGCTGCACGTGCGGGGCGATGGCGCGGTAGCGCTGCAGCGCCTCCTCAAAGCCGTTGCACGGCCGCTGGCCCTCATTGAACGCAAACACCCCGCTGTCGTGCGTCGTCACTGTGGTGTGGACAGGGGGGGAGGGGAGGAGGGAGGGGGCGAGACGGATAGGGGGAGTGTGTGCATGCAGCGGCGTTGAGGAGGCGCGGTCCCTCCCCCAAGGAGAAGACGGCGCTGCTGCGAGCGTGCCTCTGAGGGGAAGGGAGGGGGGAGAGAGAGTATGGTGGCAAGGGGGCAGGTGGCAGCAGGGCAGGTGGCAGCAGGGCAGGCGGCAGCAGGGCAGATGGCAGCAGGGCAGGTGACAGCAGGGCAGGTGACAGCAGGGCTGGCGGCAGCACGGCAGGTGGCAGCAAGGGCGGTTGCAGAGAGTGACGGACCATCGCCGAAGCCGTAGCAGGGGATGAGGTTGTCCTCGTCGAAGGCGGAGAGCGTCTGCCCGATGATGTCGATGGCCTGCTCGTATGGGTTCGCCACTCCTGGAGCTATGGCATGCAGGGAGCGGCCTCCAAAGCTCTGCTTGCCTGCAGGGCAGCGGGAAGAGAAGGGGGGGGGGGGGCAGGGGTTGTGGCGAAGCGAAGAGGGAGCGTCCATGGCCTGCTCGTGCGCGTTCACTGCGCCCCGCGCTACGGCATGCAGGGACCGGCTTCCAAAGCTCTGCTTGCCTGATGATGCCGGGCGGTGGATGGCGCGGGGAAGGGACGAAATGCAGAGAGAGACCTGGTGCGACTGAGCAAGCAGGACGGAGGCAGCAGCAACGCAAGTCGTTTCTTTCCACAAGATCCAGAGCCACAATCGAGTGAGCGCAACCCAGCAGCACGACACGGAGCCTGGCAAACCCAACCCGTACTCCTTGCTCCTCGTGCAGCCCGCAGCCAGCCAGCCACTGTGAGCTGACTCTTGCAGCAGCAGCGCGCCCACTAAGAAGCGAACCCGCAGCGCATGCTTGGTCCACTCGGTGCTCTTGGTGACGACCACGGGCAGTATGGTGACCCATGACGTGACTCATACCACGACATGCAATGTAGGCAACGACTGACGAGGCAGCACCCAGCCTGCCAGGCAGGCACCCACCGGTCCACTCGTTGCTCTTGGTGAAGTCGACGGCCACTATGAGGTTGCTCGACTCCAGCCCCACCTCGCGCAGCTTCTCCTGCACCTGCCGCCGCCACCCACACGCACACACACACGCACGGAAGGAGGGAAGAGTCGTACAAGATTGAGAGGCAACGCGCAGTGGGTGGGACATCTTTCAGGTGCTCCACTCGCCCCCCTCCTCCTGCGGTAATCTGCACGTCGCGTTCCGGACAGCAAGTCCCACTGACTCCGCGGTCTGTCTGTCGCATGGGTTGGGGAGTGCAAGCGACGCCCAACTGACATTGCGCGCGCCTGCCCGCCGGGCAGCAACGAGTCCAGATACGGCCTGTCTCACGCACCACCTGTCCAGCTGATCGCAGTGTGTCTCAACGCGCGCGCCTGCCCAACGGAGCACAAACAACGTGTCCAGATACGACCTGCACGACGTGGCACCTGAGCGATGGAGCGGAAGGTGTCGGGGATGATGCCGTACTTGTGCTGCAGCGCGCGCGAGTACCCGAACGAGCTGCTGCGGCTCACTGACCCGCCGCCGCCGCCGATGCCCCCCTCGCTGCGCGCAGTCGCGGGGGGTTCGCTGTGGCGCTGGCACGCGGCGCCGGGGCTGGCGGGGCCGGAATACGCGGGGCTGGCGGGGCCGGAGTAGGAGGCGTAGCGGCTGTCGGGGCGGCGGTGGTCGTGGTGCTTACCGTGGCTGCTGGAGCCGTTGCCCATGCCACGGCGGACGGCGCTGCGCACGCCACGAGCACAGCAGGATGGGCATCACGCCATCGCCCATGGCGTATGTGCGTTGGGTGCGCGGGAGTTAGAAAGGCGGGGAAGGATGAAGCGGGAAATTGGAAAGTGAACGACGGGACACGCGGGCGAGAGGAGGGAGAGAGGGAGAGAGGGAGTGAGGGATGGAGGATGGGGAGATCGAGAGGACACGGCCGGGTAGGGACCCGGTAACAGGGGAGCAGGGCGAACGGCACCAAGAGACGGACCTTAAGTTGAGGTGCTTGAATGGCAAGCTGGATTCGACGAGACTAACGACTGCAACGTAACCCACTACTAAAAAGTGCTCCACTACTAATAGAGGACTCCTAGTTCGAAGATAGACTTTACGCCGCTAAAATGGCGCCGACAGAGAGAGTAGAGGCTTTACGCAACAACGACACGATGAATGGCGACAAGATAACACAGGTCGCGAGTGAAGCGCAAACTAATCGTGGAGGGTGGACAGCAACACACCAAGCGAAGAAGGTGGGGAGGAGAGGGGGGCGGGGAAGGGAGGTTAGTGGGTTGCTTCACTTCGCTTGCCCTTGTGTTGGTGCGCGCGACGCGGGATTTGGACAGGTGGCGTATGGAGGGGAAAATGCCGAGGGGAGGGGCCGAGGAGAGGTGCGAGGAAGGTGAGGAGCTGGAGTGAGGACGCCACTACGGACCCCCTAGAGGGTGCTCGCTTGACGATTGAGATCTTGAAGTCGATATATTTTGTAACATCGTTCAATGCTTCTCACGGAAAATGATGAGCACGCCTGTGGGGTTACCATGTGCAAAATTGCATACACTAACGAGTTCGCATCTAATGGTCCGGGCCAGCGCGGCTGACAAATCTGACTTGGCTTGTTACCCGAATCGCATGAGCTGAAGGCGACTCGGCAGGGTGGCAGATTTCTGTTTCGGGGGTTCAGATCAGAGATTCGAGTCACTAGTGCGCTGACGATTACTTTTAGTCCTCGTCACTTTTCGGGAATAAAATTTGGTTTTGTACGGTACTGAGAGTGGGGAAGCCAAGGAACTGAGGCGAAAAGACCATCCTCATGCTTAAAAAGCAAACCGTCGTCCTCATGCAAGCTTGGGGAGGGTTGACCATTGTCCTACATAAGCAGTACAATATATCAGGGAGAACTGCCTTGGATTCAGCAAAGAGGGGGGAAACGAAAATCAAGTACAGTATGGTTTCCAGCAACAGCACCGTCTGTTTCCTTTGCCTTGGCAACAGCACCCAAGAAATCATGGGTGGACGTTCTTGGTTTGACCCACTCAGGCGGCATGTCGACTGAGCGTTCTGGATCCTGCTGAGCTGCGTCTTGCTACTTGGTCGTGCTTGTACTCTCCGTCTTTTACGGTCGGGTTTCAGGGCATCTAGTTGCGGATCCAATAGTCGTTAGAGAGCACATGGCGGCGTGAATCAGATCGTGCTTCCCCATGATGGACCCCTTCCCTCCCATCCACGCGGTCCAAGCGGACCAGGGCAGCAGCGCGCCGTACGGCGGCAGCAGCGCCGTCTCGCGATCGCGGCTGCACCGATCACACTCCTTTACGGGCGCCAACCCGCACATGCACTACCTGCCGCACAGACTAGAGCACCCGTTACTGTCACCCTCTGCCGCCAGCAATCCCCCGCTAGCCTTCGTCCTCTGCTCGGTTTCTCTCTTCCCAGTCGCCTCGCTCAAGGGTCGCCAGTCCCTGTTCGCGTGGCTGCTGCTCGCGTCCTCTCTCACGTGCCTCTTCTTCTTCTCCGGCTTTAATCGCCTTCACCTGCGCGTTCGCTCCGCCGCCTCCGCCTCCTCCCGCGCCACTCCCGCGCCGCTGCCTCCGCTCAGCCGCGAGGATTTTTGCGCATCCACGCCCGCCGGGCGGGGCACGTCGGGCGCAGACGCCCCGGAGTCGGTGCTTCTGCGGTGGTCGGGGGGGAGCGGCTCCGACGGGTCCGCTCGGCTGCGGGGGAATTCCGCTGGGGGCGCGGCAGTGGGCGGAGCGAGGGACATGGCTGGAGGAATTGGAGCGGGGGATGGGGAGAAAGCGGCGACGTGCTCCAAGTGCAGGTGAGGCGGGCACGGAAGGACGCACGACGAGGATGACACGAGAGTGCGCTTTTCACAGACGGAGAAAAATCAAGTACAGGTGCATCGTAGAGGAACAACAAAAAACACTTGCCAAGGCGGCATGTGCTCCACGTGATGCTGATCGTACCGCATCCACGTGTGTTGAAAGCCTCCGTCCTTTCGCCTCCCCCATCCATGCCTTCGCCCGCCCGCCACCCCGCCACCCCATCAGAACACTCCAGTCGGTCCTCGAAGCGGCCGTGAAGTCTGCTGCCGGCGCTACTGGTAGCGCAACGGTAGGCGGTGTAGGTGGCGAAAGCGACACGGCGGCGGCGAGCGAGGAGGACGTGGGGTCGGCGTCGCCCGCGGACCTGCTGGCGCGCGCGGCGCGGCGGTCCGTGATCGTAGTGTCGTTCAGCGAGGCGTGGGCGCCCATGATGCGCTTCTTCCTGGAGCGGTTGAGAGCGGTGGAGGCGCAGGAGAGGAGGGCGCGCGAGGAGACGAGGCGGAGGGGGGAGGGGAGGGTTCAGGCTGGGGTTGAGAGGGAGGAGAGAGAGGGGGCGCGGAGAGCAGTGGAGGGTGAGGCGACGGGCAGAGGGCGAGACGACGGTGCAGGGGCGGGTGAGGACGCGAGCGGTGGTGCTGGCGAGCTGGGCGGGCTAGTGGCGCGGCTGGTGGTGGTGGCGTACGACGACGAGAGCTTTGCGACGTGCTGCGGCATGGGGCTCAACTGCTACATGGACTGGCAGGAGGACGCGGAGGAGAAAGACGACTTCAGCGGCGGGCAGAAACACTTCATGACGCGCGCTTATATACACCTGGTATGATGCGATCATGCACACCTGCATTGATTGGTATGATGCGATCATGCACACCTGCATTGATTGGTATGATGCGATCATGCACACCTGCATTGATTGGTATGAGATCATGTGCACTTGGTATGATGTGATTACGCGTAACCGGTATCGCGCATGCATGTATGGCGCAGCGTGCACAGTGGCTGAAGCAGAGCTGACGGTGACGATGTGATGTGTGCCCGTTGCCAACCGTCTAAGTCCCCCTCTCTTCCTTGCCTGCCGTGCACCCGCGTCGCTGCCCCCAGGTGTGGCGCAAGGTGCACGTGGTGCACAGCATGCTGCGCCTGGGCTACGACGTGCTCTTCACCGACACCGACATCCTCTGGCTGCACAACCCCCTGCCGCTGCTCTGGCGCCACCCGCACGACCTGCAGATGTCGGCTGACTGGTGGGCGCCCAATGCACGCTCCGTGGTGGCGAACGGGGGGTTCTACGCGGCGCGGGCCAACGGCCGCACGCTGCGGTTCTTCCAGGACTGGCTGGCGTGGCACAGGCGGTGAGCAGTGGGGGGGTGGGGTGAAGAGTAGAGATGCGAAAAGCCTTGTGTTTGGTATGTGTGTCTTTATCACAGTTTATTGGATGATGTGCATCACATGCACCACATGCACCATGTGCTTAACGTGCACCACGTGCATCATGTGCATCACATTCACCACATGCACCACATGCATCATGTGCACCACATGCATCATGTGCATCATGTACACCACGTGCATCATGCCCGTCCCGTGCATCGCATCACCCCCCCTGCGGCCCCTGCAGGTGCCCGCAGTTCCGCATACAGCAGGTGTTCAACTGGATTCGCCCCGAGGCCAACCCCTTCACGCGCGTGGCGTCGCCCCTGCTGCTGCGCTACCTGCCCACGGACCTCTTCGGGGGCTTCTGTGAGATGGGCCACTCGCTCTCCCGCCTGCTCACCGTGCACGCCAACTGCTGCCCGGGCCTCGGCAACAAGCTGCCTGTGCTCAAGCAGCTGGCTGCGGACTGGGATTTTTTTTCATCGCTGCCCGTGGCTGCCCGGGAGAGCATGGAGGAGAGAGGGTTTGAGTGGAGGGGGCGCAACTGCTCGAGCAACTGGAATAAGCTGCCCCGAGACACCCCCGTGGAATCGTCGTAGGAGACGCAGGTGGTTATTTAGGCCACTTAGTAACAGTGATTTGTAATGGTACGTTTAGATACGTACATGTGCAGTGCAGTGTAGGTGTAGAGGCTGATTGAGGCCATAGGACTTACCTGATGAAGGTTCCTTCGGCCACCATGTAGCAGAGACCCCTTGGGCTAGGTCCTATCAGGCATGTAGTGAGAGCCTCATGGCTTTCCATTCCACAGTTTCCACTCGCATGCCGTAAACCCACCAATGCACCAAATTGAGGAGCACTCTTCTTGTGGCTCTTCCAAGCTTGCTTCACATTCCCGGAGAGCGTAAGCAACCTCAACTGTAAGTATTGTGCTCCTTAAGTACGGTACTTATGTCATTTGACCGTTCCATGCTGCACAATGCAACAGCTTGCTTGTTGGCATACGACCTGTAATGGACAGCGATTGACATTGGTCTGCCTGCACTGCCATGTTGCGGGTTTTACAGAATCTGAGAGTTCCCCAACTCCAATCCCACCAAAGGCAACCACCCGTATGGTATGGTATGGTACAGTACCATACAGCAAACAGCTTTTCCTGTACAACAGGAAAAAGCATGACGGCTAGGCTAGCACACCATCCCTACTCGCACATGAGCCATGATTTGCCATGGCCGCGTGGGTAAGGTGCTTGCGAGGCACTCACTCCTCGTCACTCTCCTCCTCCTCCTCCGCCTCCTTCAGCCACTGTGCAGAGCACGGCCAGCACCGCGGGCAGTAGAGCGGGCAGCGGAGCGGGCAGAAGGGAAGGGAGAAAGTTGGCATATGCAGGACGAGGGACGGGGGAGAAGTAGTGTAAAAAAGGGTAGAAAGGGGGAAGGGTGACAGAGGAGAGAGAAAGGGTGACAGAGGAGAGAGAAAGGGTGACAGAGGAGAGAGAAAGGGTGACAGAGGAGAGAGAAACAAGGGGAGGGGCAGGGGAGCAAGGAAGGGAGCACCAGCAGCTAGATGTGGGAAGAGAGGAGAGTGTGGCCGTGCTGTGACGCATGAAGTGATCATCGTCGCATGGTGCCAGAGCAAGCAGCCCCACACACACACCGCAGACCCACACAAACAGAGCTGTGTCCAGTCCACACCACAGCAGGAATTTATCTAAACCGTTCATCCCACCTTGATGAACGCTGCGGATCGTTCGACGAACACCTTGTCCGCGGCGTCAGCGAACTGCTTCTCCTCGGCCCACGCCATGACGGCCTCCTCGCTCACTATGTCCTTGTCATACAGGGTCTCCAGCACCTGCCGGGAAGAGGGAAGGGGTGGGCCGGGGGTGTGCCACATGCGAAGAGCTGGCTGTCATCACACCACGCCACACCCGCCTCCTCCTCGCCCACAATGTCTCCAGCACCTGGCATGCAGGTGAGCAGCACGGTCGTACAGCGTCTGTAACACCTGGCGGGGAGGAGAGGATGTTATCAGTCCACACCATGATGGCCTCCTCGCTCGCCACGTCCTTGTCTTTCCTCCAGCACCTGCCGGGGAGGAGCGGGTGAGTGGGGGCAGAGTGCATGTGAGTTGCGGCGGGTTGGTGGTTGGCCGATGCAAAGACCGCCGCCTCGCTCACCATGCCACATGCCCCGGTCATCCAGCAGCTCCAGCACCTGGCGGGGGCGAGGCGACATGGGGGGCGAGCGCTGTGAGGGAGTGCCTCCTCCACGCTTATTGCTTACTATGTGAGCGTCGGCGATCGCAGAGTGCCTGCAGCAGGTGGCGGGGGGAATAGAATGAAACCGCGGGCAAGAACCAGCCTGCCCGCCCATGCATGGACTGCCTCCTCATGCACTCGTGCAAGGTGGAGGCGGAGGGTGCGAGTGATGAAACGAACTACTCACTCACTCACTCACGAACTCGTGCACCGTGCACCGTGCCACATCCACTCTCTCCCGAACCCCCACCATCTGACGGCTGGAGAGGCAATGGTACCGTGCACCCAAGGCAATGGTACCGTGCACCCAAGGCAATGGTACTGCGCACCCAAGGCAATGGAATCGCGCACCCAAGGCAATGGTATCGTGCACCCAAGGCAATGGTACCGTGCACCCAAGGCAATGGTACCGTGCACCCAAGGCAATGGTACCGTGCACCCAAGGCAATGGTACCGTGCACCCAAGGCAATGGTACCGTGCACCCAAGGCAATGGTACCGCGCACCCAAGGCAATGGTATCGCGCACCCAAGGCCATGGTGTCGCGCACCCAAGGCAATGGTACCGTGCACCCAAGGCAATGGTACCGTGCACCCAAGGCAATGGTACCGTGCACCCAAGGCAATGGTACCGTGCACCCAAGGCAATGGTACCGTGCACCCAAGGCAATGGTACCGCGCACCCAAGGCAATGGTACCGCGCACCCAAGGCAATGGAATCGCGCACCCAAGGCAATGGTATCGTGCACCCAAGGCAATGGTACCGTGCACCCAAGGCAATGGTACCGTGCACCCAAGGCAATGGTACCGTGCACCCAAGGCAATGGTACCGTGCACCCAAGGCAATGGTACCGTGCACCCAAGGCAATGGTACCGCGCACCCAAGGCAATGGTATCGCGCACCCAAGGCCATGGTATCGCGCACCCAAGGCAATGGTACCGTGCACCCAAGGCAATGGTACCGTGCACCCAAGGCAATGGTACCGTGCACCCAAGGCAATGGCACCGTGCACCCAAGGCAATGGTACCGCGCACCCAAGGCAATGGTACCGTGCACCCAAGGCAATGGTACCGTGCACCCAAGGCAATGGTACCGTGCACCCAAGGCAATGGTACCGTGCACCCAAGGCAATGGTACCGCGCACCCAAGGCAATGGTACCGTGCACCCAAGGCAATGGTACCGTGCACCCAAGGCAATGGTACTGTGCACCCAAGGCAATGGTACCGTGCACCCAAGGCAATGGTACCGCGCACCCAAGGCAATGGTACCGTGCACCCAAGGCAATGGTACCGTGCACCCAAGGCAATGGTACCGCGCACCCAAGGCAATGGTATCGCGCACCCAAGGCCATGGTAGCGCGCACCCAAGGCAATGGTACCGTGCACCCAAGGCAATGGTACCGTGCACCCAAGGCAATGGTACCGTGCAGCCAAGGCAATGGTACCGTGCACCCAAGGCAATGGTACCGTGCACCCAAGGCAATGGTACCGTGCACCCAAGGCAATGGTACCGTGCACCCAAGGCAAAAGTACCGCGCACCCAAGGCAATGGTACCGCGCACCCAAGGCCATGGTATCGCTCACCCAAGGCAATGGTACGTGACCGGTGGACGTGCACCCAAGGCAATGGTACCGTGCACCCAAGGCAATGGTACCGTGCACCCAAGGCAATGGTACCGTGCACCCAAGGCAATGGTACCGTGCACCCAAGGCAATGGTACCGTGCACCCAAGGCAATGGTACCGTGCACCCAAGGCAATGGTACCGTGCACCCAAGGCAATGGTACCGTGCACCCAAGGCAATGGTACCGTGCACCCAAGGCAATGGTACCGTGCACCCAAGGCAATGGTAATGGTACCGTGCACCCAAGGCAATGGTACCGTGCACCCAAGGCAATGGTACCGTGCACCCAAGGCAATGGTACCGTGCACCCAAGGCAATGGTACCGTGCACCCAAGGCAATGGTACCGTGCACCCAAGGCAATGGTACCGTGCACCCAAGGCAATGGTACCGTGCACCCAAGGCAATGGTACCGTGCACCCAAGGCAATGGTACCGTGCACCCAAGGCAATGGTACCGTGCACCCAAGGCAATGGTACCGCGCACCCAAGGCAATGGTACCGTGCACCCAAGGCAATGGTACCGTGCACCCAAGGCAATGGTACCGTGCACCCAAGGCAATGGTACCGTGCACCCAAGGCAATGGTACCGCGCACCCAAGGCAATGGTACCGTGCACCCAAGGCAATGGTACCGTGCACCCAAGGCAATGGTACCGTGCACCCAAGGCAATGGTACCGTGCACCCAAGGCAATGGTACCGTGCACCCAAGGCAATGGTACCGTGCACCCAAGGCAATGGTACCGTGCACCCAAGGCAATGGTACCGCGCACCCAAGGCAATGGTATCGCGCACCCAAGGCCATGGTAGCGCGCACCCAAGGCAATGGTACCGTGCACCCAAGGCAATGGTACCGTGCACCCAAGGAAATGGTACCGTGCACCAAGGCATGGTACCGTGCACCCAAGGCAATGGTACCGTGCACCCAAGGCAATGGTACCGTGCACCCAAGGCAATGGTACCGTGCACCCAAGGCAAAAGTACCGCGCACCCAAGGCAATGGTACCGCGCACCCAAGGCCATGGTATCGCTCACCCAAGGCAATGGTACCGTGCACCCAAGGCAATGGTACCGTGCACCCAAGGCAATGGTACCGTGCACCCAAGGCAATGGTACCGTGCACCCAAGGCAATGGTACCGTGCACCCAAGGCAATGGTACCGTGCACCCAAGGCAATGGTACCGTGCACCCAAGGCAATGGTACCGTGCACCCAAGGCAATGGTACCGTGCACCCAAGGCAATGGTACCGTGCACCCAAGGCAATGGTACTGCGCACCCAAGGCAATGGTACCGTGCACCCAAGGCAATGGTACCGTGCACCCAAGGCAATGGTACCGTGCACCCAAGGCAATGGTACCGCGCACCCAAGGCAATGGTATCGTGCACCCAAGGCAATGGTATCGCGCACCCAAGGCAATGGTACCCGCACCCAAGGCAATGGTACCGTGCACCCAAGGCAATGGTACCGTGCACCCAAGGCAATGGTACCGTGCACCCAAGGCAATGGTACCGTGCACGAGTAAGTGGCGCACACAGCTCATGTGGTGCGCGCCTCGGCTCATGTGGTGCGCGCCTCGTCACAGCAGCCAAGACTGCATCGTTGAATGCAAAGTACCCACACCAAGAAGCAGCTCACACGGATGTCTACGAGAAGGCACTCACGTCGACAAACGGGAGCAACTCACGTTGACAAAGACGGGGGCGAACTCGGGGCGAGTCTCGTTGCACACCTCCTCGAACGTCAGCAGCACCTCCACCTGCGGGGGTGGGGGGGGGGAGGGAAGGCATGGCAGAACGTCCAGTTCACCTCATCGACAGTGCCACTCCAGCACTGAGTCCCCTTCTCCCCAATCATTCCCTGCTGCTAAACCCCAAAACCCCCCTGTCCCCACGCCCCTGCCTGTGCTTGTGTTGGAACCCCCTAGTCCCATGGCACTGGCCCACCTCATCGTCCGTGCCCTTGAGGAACCTTCTCAGCAGCGACGTCCAGCGGGTTACCACAGCGCGGGTGGAAGCAAGCAGTTCCTCTAATGGGGGCAAAAAGGGGAAGGAGGGGCAGGGAAGGCAGGTCAGTGGAAAGTGGCAAACTGGCGGCTCGCCTCGTGGGCTTGGCTTGTGTGTGGGTGGAACCGAGCCGGCTGAGCGAGTTGCAGGTGGGCAGGCAAACGCAGAGAGAAGGAAGGGCGGCAAGGGGAAGACGGGTGGAAAGGGATGGAAGGGTGAAAAGGGGTGGAAGGGTGAAAAGGGGTGGAAGGGTGAAAAGGGGTGGAAGGGTGAAAAGGGGTGGAAGGGTGAAAAGGGGTGGAAGGGTGAAAAGGGGTGGAAGGGTGAAAAGGGGTGGAAGGGTGAAAAGGGGTGGATGAGAGCGCCCCTTAGAGAGGACAGATAAGGCAAGAGGAGGAACATCACAGGGGCGAATGGGGGGCGGGGGTGGCTTGGGTTGGGCGGAAGGGAGTATGGAAAGCATAGGGAAGAATGGGAAGCAGAGGCGAATGTGCTAGGAGGCTGCTGTGAAAGCGAAGTGCAGCCGGAGAAGAGCTCACTGGTGTGAGAAGAGCTCACTGGTGTGAGAAGAGCTCACTGGTGTGAGAAGAGCTCACTGGTGTGAGAAGAGCTCACTGGTGGGCGCCCCTGGCGGCGTGTGCGAGGCGGCGAGGTTGAGCATGCCCGTGAACATGGCGCCCGCACAGTCTGCGAAGGAGCGGTTGTACGCCAGCCTGGAGGGGGGGATGGGGGGGCAGGACGGTACGGGATAGGAGAGAAGGGCAACATGCGTGAGACGGGGACATGCGTGAGACGGGGACATGCGTGAGACGGGGACATGCGTGAGACGGAGACATGCGTGAGACGGGGACATGCGTGAGACGGAGACATGCGTGAGACGGAGACATGCGTGAGACGGAGACATGCGTGAGACCGGGACATGCCCGTGAATACAGCACCTGCACCGCCGGCAAGGAGAGGCAGACGGGGGGGTTTGATAAAGGGGAAGGAGAGATGCGTGCGGAGAGAATGACCAGCGCAAAACAAGCAAGGAAGCCAGACACGACTGGTGCTTGACTCGTTGACTCACTTGAGTGCGTTGACTCACTTGAGTGCGTTGACTCACTTGAGTGCGTTGACTCACTTGAGTGCGTTGACTTACTTGAGTGCGTTGACTCACTTGAGTGCGTTGACTCACTTGAGTGCGTTGACTCACTTGAGTGCGTTCACTTCCAGCACCACGTTGTCTTGAGCCACCCCCTCCGCCACGGCTCGCTTGAACATCTCCTCCACCTGCCATGCCAGGCCATGCCATGCCATGCCAGGCCATGTGATGCACAAATACATTATGCAAGATCGTCATAACCATTATAGCATAAGCAAATTTGCAAAGATGCCTTGTAATAGCCCAATGCTCATGCATACAGCACCACATCCCCCCATCCACAAGAGCCTACCACCAAACCGAAAACACATCCCTTCATCTTCCCCTGTCTCCCTCTTTCCCCTTCCCCTTCCATTCCCATTCACCTATCACTTTCTCGCACCGTTCTTCCTTCCTTTCCCCCACTCTCCTCCCGCGTCATCCTCCTGACTTCCCTCTCCATCAACCCCCTCTCTCCCATCTACCGCCGCCGCTGCTCTCCGCCTCCCTCTCCCCACCCCGCCTCCTGGCGCTGCTCACCTCTTTACTGAACTCGTCCTCCCCATCCTCCTCCTCATCCTCGTCCTCATCCTCCCCTCCCACCAGCGCCGCCCCTCCCTCTCCCCCTTTCTCCTCCTCCTCCTCCCCCTCCTCTCCCTCCTCCCTTTCAATGGCCAGTCTTGCCAGCTCAGCGATTTCCTGCGCTGTGATTGGTGCAAGCGACTGCCGCCTCACCATTGCGGCTGCTGGTGGCGTTCTGGGAGGCCAGGCGAAGCCCCTGCCACCCTGCCCCACCTGCAGAGAGGAGTTGAGGAAAGGGAGGGGCAGAGGTGAGGCGTCCACAAAAAGCCCCAGCCTCCCTTAGAGGCTTAGACCCTTCTTGGACGGCAATGGGGGTGACGCGTTGCGGCAAAGGCGCTTCCTTTCTCTGATTCCGTGGTGACGGGAGCCAGGGCCGCTGCGAGGGGCACGTCTCAAGTGAGAGGTGGGACAGAGCGCACAGCACAGCTGCAGAGGGCAGATAACGAAAAGATGGCGCGATGAAGCACTGCAAGCAACAAGCCGTGCGATCAGTGACAGGCACCATTGTGGATAGCCACCCGTACTTACTCCTCTCTAAAGCACCCATATCACATCACAGGCCATGGCGTATCCACAAGAGTAGGATCATACAATATCCATTGCATCACAACAGGTCCGGCGCCATGCCACCCCACCCCATGCCGTGCCATGCCAAGCCATGCCACCCCACCCCATGCCGTGCCATGCCATGCCACCCCACCCCATGCCATGCCGCGCCATGCCACCCCACCCCATGCCGTGCCATGCCATCCACGCCACCCCACCCCATGCCGTGCCATGCCATGCCATGCCAACCCACCCCATGCCATGCCGTGCCATGCCGTGCCATGCCAAGCCATGCCACCCCACCCACCCCATGCCATGCCAAGCCATGCCACCCCAACCCATGCCATGTCATGCCATGCCACCCCACCCCATGCCATGCCGTGCCATGCCACCCCACCCCATGCCATGCCATGCCACCCCACCGCATGCCATGCCGTGCCATGACATGCCATGCCACCCCACCCCATGCTGTGCCATGTCATCACATCCCATCTCAGCATTGTAGACGCCTGTCAGAACAGCACAGATGCAGGCATGTGGACACATCGACTTATGGAATCATGGGCATTTGGCCATGCCAGCATGCCACAACAACTGCAATGTCTGTCAGCACATCATTCACAACATGCACATCATTCACATCATGCACATCATGCACATCATGCACATCATGCACATCATGGACATCATGCACATCATTCACATCATTCACATCATGCACATCATGCACATCATTCACATCATGCACATCATGCACATCATGCACATCATGCACATCATGCACATCATGCACATCATGAACATCATGCACATCATGCACACCATTCACATCATGCACATCATTCACATCACGCACATCATGCACATCATTCACATCATGCACATCGTGCACATCATGCACATCACTCACATCATGCACATCATGCACATAATGCACATCATGCACATCATTCACATCATGCACATCATTCACATCATGCACATCATGAACATCATTAACATCGTGCACATCATGCACATCATTCACATCATGCACATCATTCACAACATTCATAGCATTCACATCGTGCACAGCATGCACATCATTCACATCATTCACATCGTGCACATCATGCACATCATTCACATCATTAACATCGTGCACATCATGCACATCATTCACATCATGCACATCATGCACATCATGCACATCATTCACATCATGCACATCATGCACATCATGCACATCATTCACATCATGCACATCATGCACATCATGCACATCATTCACATCATGCACATCATTCACATCACCTGCCACTCACATCACATGCCACTCACATCGCATGCCACTCACAGCATCCACATCACATGGACCCTCATCCTCATCCTCATCCGACAGACGCTCCTTCTCCTCCTCCCCCTCCTCTTCTTCCTCCTCATCTTCCTCCTCGTCCTCCTCCCCATCCTCCTCCTCGTCATCGCCTGCCTTGCCCTTGTGCCTGCGGGCAGACGCTGCACGGAGGACGGGTGCGACCAAAAGGGGCCCAAGGAAACACGGGCGAAAGAAACGTGTGGCAAAGGAAACAATGGAGCAAAATGCAAAAGAAGAACCGGAGCAAAAGAATATATGTGGTAAAAGAGAAAATGGGGCAAAAGAAGAGACAGGCAATACACGGGACCAGTTGCGAAAACATCAGTCCTAAGATTCGTCAACCAATGCATGTACATCGTCCATCACATACCATTACTACAACCACAAGCCATTACAATCACATGCCATTACTACAACCACATGCCATTACAATCACATGCCATTACTACAACCACATGCCATTACAATCACATGCCATTACTACAACCACATGGCATTACAATCACATGCCATTACTACAACCACATGCCATAACAACCACATGCCATTACAATCACATGCCATTACAATCACATGCCATTACAACCACATGCCATTACAACCACATGCCATTACAACCACATGCCATTACAACCACATGCCATTACAACCACATGCAATCGTACAGGAAAGTGAATCCCACTCATGACATGCCCTCGCCATCCCTCCACACTCATCACACGCCCTCGCCATCCCTCCACACTCATCACACGCCGCACCGATCCGTGTTGTCATCGTCGCACCATGACATGGCATGCCACCTGCACCCATCCCACCCCTCTCCCTGTCTCTCCCATGCCGCCTCGTTGTATCATGCCACCCCGCCCATCCTCTCCATGCCTTCAATCGCCTCACCCATGCCATGCAATACACCCTAGACCTTAGCACTGAACTCACCCATGCCATGCAATACACCCTAGACCTTAGCACTGAACTCACCCATGCCATGCAATACACCCTAGACCTTAGCACTGAACTCACCCATGCCATGCAAGCAATACACCCTAGACCTTAGCACTGAACTCACCCATGCCATACCCAAAACCCTAAACCCTAGACCCTGGCACCTTAACTCACCCACGCCATGCCCCTCCCATCAACTCACCCATGCCATGCCCCTCCGTGTTCTCATCATCGCTGTCCTCCTCCTCTGGCTGCTGCTCCCTCGCTATGCGCGTGCCAGCTGGCACCACGTGATCGGATGCCACCACCACCTACTATGGGAGAAGGGCGCAGGAGGGAGCACCGGGTAAGAGAACCGTGTGCGTGGATGCGTGCGGGCAGGAGGGAAGGGGGAGACACCCACGAACTGGTGGTAGAAATATGTGAGGGAGATGCGTGGAGCATGAACCAGAGGGGCAGCAGCGCCGCCATCCCACATGCGGGCATCAGTGCCGCCATCACACAGCAACGCATGCGGCGGCACCATTGAGCCCCCACCCACCATCACAGATACACATGTGCACGCGCAGATGACAGGCAGCGCCACTCACATCGAAGGAGAGCACGCATCCCTCGTTGACTCGCCCCCCCGCCATGACCTGCACGCCGTCGCAAAGCACCGCGTGCCGCACCACCGCACCCGCACCCACTGTGACGCCGCCCCACAAGAAGCTGCCCTCCACCACCGCCCCCTCGCCTACGAGGCAGTGAGCGCCCAGCACCGAGCCCTTCACCTGCGCCCGCTCCGCCACCACCGTGCCCTCGCCCAGCAACGTGTCTGGCCCAATGACCGCTGAGCGCGCCACCGACACGGCTGGAGGGTGATGAGGCCAGTAGGGTATATGGAGGGGGGAGGGAGAGGGGACCGGGTAAGGTGAAGCAGAGCAGCAAGTAAACACATAGGGTCACTCAGCAAGTAAAAAGAACCCACCTTTGGCTCACCTTCCGCTCACCTTCCGTTCATCTTGCGCTCACCTTGCGCTCACCTCCACTCACCTTCCTCGCGGTACCGGTTGCCTCTGTTGACGGCGGTGCGGCCGCTGTGCCCGCCAAAGGCGCAGTCGGGCGCGAGGGGGAACGCCCAGCGGTGCAGCACGTCGCAAGACACAGCCGCGTAGGCGCGCAGCGTGTCGATGCGTGCGGCGTACTGCGCTGAGACCTCGTGCGTGAAGATCTTGTTGCCCATGATCTGACGGGTGCGGAGGGGTTGGGACCGGTGGGAAGGTGCAGTTAACTCAACAGGCAAGCATAGCCAGCTACACGCGTGATGCTCCTGCTGGTGCCTGTCACACCAACGCAGCATCTGACTCATCAGCATCCGAGTTTGAAGCCTCCAAAGCAGTGTGGGTGGGAGTCTGGCATCAGCAGGCACGGGCGCATTGAGTGTGGATCAACGCTGCTGCCAATGAATTCAGCCCAGCCTGGGGCGCACTGCAGCTGTCCTAAGGATCGCCAGAGCAGTCCATACTATCACCGCAGCCCCATTGATGTCGGCACAGCTCACCACGTCACCACATGTGATGACGTCATCATGAGGGAAAGGGAAGGCGGCTCCTAACCTCTTTGATACTGTGCCATTGCCAGTGCTCATACCATGTGTGCGTGCTGATGCTCATACCATGTGTGCATGCTGATGCTCATACCATGTGTGCGTGCTGATGCTCATACCATGTGTGCGTGCTGATGCTCATACCATGTGTGCGTGCTGATGCTCATACCATGTGTGCGTGCTGATGCTCATACCATGTGTGCGTGCTGATGCTCATACCATGTGTGCATGCTGATGCTCATACCATGTGTGCGTGCTGATGCTCATACCATGTGTGCGTGCTGATGCTCATACCATGTGTGCGTGCTGATGCTCATACCATGTGTGCGTGCTGATGCTCATACCATGTGTGCGTGCTGATGCTCATACCATGTGTGCGTGCTGATGCTCATACCATGTGTGCGTGCTGATGCTCATACCATGTGTGCGTGCTGATGCTCATACCATGCACGCATTTCTCCCCCGCCTGATCCTGCGTGTCAGTTCCACCAGGCGGCCCCAATAAAAAGCCATCTCGAGGCGCCTGGAACCTTTCCAACAGGGGAACTGGGGGGTGCTGTACACTGAGGCGGTTGCTGCCACCTCACTACCCCCACTGCCCCAGCACGCACCTGACAGCACGGGAGCAGTTGCCAGAGCCGAGCACCTCGCTAAACGCGGGAACTTACGCAAGGCAGTCCAGGCGCTGGAGGCTACCCCGGTCAGCCCAACAAATGCCGAAACACTCCAAGCTTTACACTCAAGGCACCCAGCTGCTGAAACACCCTTGCCTGTGTGGCTCCCCTCCTCCGAGCCGACGGAAATCCCTTCCATCTCCCTCAAGGATTTCCACCGCTCCATCTCCCAGCTCCCTAATGGAGTTGGAGCGGGGCCCTCAGGCACTACATTCGAGCATCTACGCACCGCCGCCCTAGCCAACTCCGACATATGCTCCCACCTCCACCGCCTCTGCCAACTCGCCCTAACTGGCCGCCTATGCCAAGCTGCCGCCGACTTGCTCACTGCGTCGCGGCTGCTGGCGTTCACCAAGCCGGGGGGAGGCACTCGACCAATCGCGGTGGGGGAATGCCTCCACCGCATCTTCGCGAAGGCCACACTATTCCTCGCGGCGTTGGATGGTGTGTTGCCTTGCCTTAAATGTATGCCCCTGATATAGTCAAGGACCGTTCAGGGAGACAAGTGAAGAGGCAGTGATGCTCACGTCATCACTGAGAATGCTCACGTCATCCCTGAGAATGCTCACGTCATCACTGAGAATGCCGCGCAGGAAGTCCCTGCGGGGGTGCTGGTAGTCGAAGTTGTCGGTGTACAGGTACAGCACCTCCGGCGCACAGATGTCGATGCCGCAGTCCTGGGGGAGAGAGGCACGACGGGACAAAGGGAGCATGGCTCTTACCAAATTGTTTGGAAAGCAAAGCACTTCAATTGTACCCCTAGCATGGACTCAAAGGCGCTCGAAGTGAGCGGATGGGCAGCACGACGGTGCCATGGAGCGTGCACGGGTGGGGGTGCAACTGAGAAAGGCGTGGCGGATGGGCCGAGGAGCAACGCCTGGAAGCGAGAGCAGGAGTGTGAGAGAGGAGCTTCCGTCACTGAAACAAATCATTGGAGCAGGAACGGGGGCGAGAGAGACCATGGAGGGAGTGCAGGGCGTGCGTGCGTGTGTGCGGGGGTGAGCGTCACCTCCAGGTCCGTCCGCAGAGCCAGCCGTCGGTGCCCCTGCCACACCGCCCGCTCCACAGACACTGCCAAGCTACGCCGCCCACCCGCTACAGAGGCGAGCTTGCCGGTGGCCGTGGCAGTGAGGGGGTCGGGCGGCGGCTCGTAGAAGAGCAGCTGGCTCGAATCCGGGCAGACACCAAATACCTGCGACTCGCTGCCCGTGCGCGTCTGGGCCCCGAGAGCAGCACAGGGTTTGACAAAAAGGTTGCGGGCCGGAAGGGGGGAAAAGGGGGATGGGTGGGAGGGAGGGACGAGCATGTGAGGAGCACATGTGCGTGGGAGAGAGTAACCGGGCAAGAGGATCAGCGGCGTCCTATGTATCGTCATGCTATGCTCAGGGCGTAAGAGCAACGAACGACGTGGGTGAGGGCGTACGAGGTGGGTGAGGGCGTACGAGGTGGGTGAGGGCGTACGAGGTGGGTGAGGGCGTACGAGGTGGGTGAGGGCGTACGAGGTGGGTGAGGGCGTACGAGGTGGGTGAGGGCGTACGAGGTGGGTGAGGGCGTACGAGGTGGGTGAGGGCGTACGAGGTGGGTGAGGGCGTACGAGGTGGGTGAGGGCGTACGAGGTGGGTGAGGGCGTACGAGGTGGGTGAGGGCGTACGAGGTGGGTGAGGGCGTACGAGGTGGGTGAGGGCGTACGAGGTGGGTGAGGGCGTACGAGGTGGGTGAGGGCGTACGAGGTGGGTGAGGGCGTACGAGGTGGGTGAGGGCGTACGAGGTGGGTGAGGGCGTACGAGGTGGGTGAGGGCGTACGAGGTGGGTGAGGGCGGTGGAGGGGCAGCGTCTGAGCAGCGCGGTCATCACCGCCTGCTTGTCCTTGCGCCGCCGCTCCCTGGGCAGGTGAGGGCAGGTGAGGGCAGGCACGCATGCACGCATGTGCGCATGTGCGTGCAGGGCAGGGGGGAAATAGACAGCAGGTGGAAGGAATTGAGTTGAGGGCAGGCTGCAGGTGGAATATGACTGCAAAGGATTAAGCCAGACGATATGACGGCATGATGTGGGCAATGCGTTTGACGGAATTGCAAGCGATCTGCTTGGCAGCGATCTGCTCGGCAGCAATCTGCTTGGCAGCAATCTGCTTGGCAGCAATCTGCTTGGCAGCAATCTGCTTGGCAGCAATCTGCTTGGCAGCGATCTGCTTGGCAGCAATCTGCTTGGCAGCAATCTGCTTGGCAGCAATCTGCTTGGCAGCGATCTGCCTGACAGCGATCTGCCTGACAGCGATCTGCTGGCTTGCATTGCATGCAGCGGGTGGGTGGCAGCCGGATAGGAATCCCCTGGTCAGCAGTGTGGGTAGCACCGTGGGAGTCTGGCATCAGCAGTGTGGGTGGGAGTCTGGCATCAGCAGGCACGGGCGCATTGAGTGGATCAACGCTGCTGCCAATGAATTCAGCCCAGCCTGGGGCGCACTGCAGCAGTCCAAAGGACCGCGGAAGCTGCCCCAATCCATGTAGGCACAGCGCTTGGCGTGAGCACAGGGAAGACACGCCTGCGAGGGAAAGGGGGAAACAAGCTCCCACTCCCTCTGCTGTGCCACTGCTGATGACGTCAGCTCACTCAACTGCATTGCTGGTAACGACAGCACCTCACCTGTGCTGGTGAAGCACCTCACCTGTGCTGGTGAAGCCCCTCACCTGTGCTGGTGAAGCCCCTCACCTGTGCTGGTGAAGCCCCTCACCTGTGCTGGTGAAGCCCCTCACCTGTGCTGGTGAAGCCCCTCACCTGTGCTGGTGAAGCGCCTCACCTGTGCTGGTGAAGCACCTCACCTGTGCTGGTGAAGCCCCTCACCTGTGCTGGTGAAGCACCTCACCTGTGCTGGTGAAGCCCCTCACCTGTGCTGGTGGAGCCCCTCACCTGTGCTGGTGAAGCACCTCACCTGTGCTGGTGAAGCCCCTCACCTGTGCTGGTGAAGCCCCTCACCTGTGCTGGTGAAGCACCTCACCTGTGCTGGTGAAGCCCCTCACCTGTGCTGGTGAAGCCCCTCACCTGTGCTGGTGAAGCACCTCACCTGTGCTGGTGAAGCCCCTCACCTGTGCTGGTGAAGCCCCTCACCTGTGCTGGTGAAGCCCCTCACCTGTGCTGGTGAAGCCCCTCACCTGTGCTGGTGAAGCCCCTCACCTGTGCTGGTGAAGCACCTCACCTGTGCTGGTGAAGCCCCTCACCTGTGCTGGTGAAGCCCCTCACCTGTGCTGGTGAAGCACCTCACCTGTGCTGGTGAAGCCCCTCACCTGTGCTGGTGAAGCCCCTCACCTGTGCTGGTGAAGCCCCTCACCTGTGCTGGTGAAGGCCCTCACCTGTGCTGGTGAAGCACCTCACCTGTGCTGGTGAAGCCCCTCACCTGTGCTGGTGAAGCACCTCACCTGTGCTGGTGAAGCCCCTCACCTGTGCTGGTGGAGCCCCTCACCTGTGCTGGTGAAGCACCTCACCTGTGCTGGTGAAGCCCCTCACCTGTGCTGGTGAAGCCCCTCACCTGTGCTGGTGAAGCCCCTCACCTGTGCTGGTGAAGCCCCTCACCTGTGCTGGTGGAGCCCCTCACCTGTGCTGGTGAAGCCCCTCACCTGTGCTGGTGAAGCCCCTCACCTGTGCTGGTGGAGCGCGTGTGTGAGCGAGACATTGGCGATGACATCCCCGCTCACCAGAATGAAATCCCCGCGGATCTGACTCAAGGGGCAGCGGACAGGCAGTGGGGCCGCAGGGCACAGGGTGCGGAGAGGCAGTGGGGCGGCAGGGCAGAGGGTGTGGAGAGGCGAGGAAAAGAGGGAAAAGGAGAAGCCAGGACGGATGGTTTCTGCACAGGGGAGAGTGCCACAAGGGTGGCACACACTCTGCTTCAATGCCTCACCACTGCCTTGTGCTCACCACGCCCTTGTGGTCCATGTGCCTGAGCGCGTCGCCCACACTGACGCAGTCATGCGCCACCACCGTCGACACGCGCATGCCGCGCCGAACGCCACCCCCCTGCTGCTGGCCCTGCTGGTGCTGCGACGAGGCGGATGGGCGCATCCAGCCCGCATCCTCCAGGTGCGCTCGGATCTGGTGGGATGGGCACGGGCATGGTGAGGTGAGGGGCACGGGCGCAGTCAGAGCAGTCCAGGTCAGCGCTAGCCACTGGTATGGCCAACGTGGGCGGCTGTGAGAGCCAGGACCCTCAATGCAGGCTCGGGTCTGAATGATGGGATAGCGGGTCGCCGTCAGTGGAGTCAATGCAAGTCAACACAAGCTCTGCGACTGACGACAATCAGTGCGGTTTCACGAGGTCAATGGGGGTCACTGGAGCCAACGCAGGTCAATGGGGTCATTGGAGCCAACGCAGGTCAATGGGGTCATTGGAGCCAACACAGGTCACGAAATGCCGGGGGTCAGGAGAACTCAATGCGCTGGCGGGAGCAGCCGCTGCAGCAGCTGCTGCCAACGCGTGGGCGGTTGGCATGGGACGGAGCGCACACAGAATCGGCACTTGAGGCTGACTTGAGTGGCATGCAGCGCACTGCACCTGCGTGGAGTGCGCGCAGCAGAAGACGAAGACCTCCTCCACGCCCGCCATGGCCAGCCACTCCAGCGTGTAGTCCATCATGGGCACGCCCGCCACCGGCAGCAGCACCTGGGGGGGGGGGAGGGGGGAAGGGAGGGAAGGGGGGGGAAGGGGGGGAGAGGGTGAGGGCGGCAAGCCATGTGACCGGCAGTGGATCATGGGCCCGCCCGCCAGCGGTAGCAGCACGTGGCGTATCAAAGGGCGGAGGGAGGAGGAAGCACGGGAGGCAGGGAGAGGAGCAGATGGCAGCGCATTGGGCTGTGAGGGAAGGGGCACGACGAGAGGAGCGAGGCGGCACGCAGGAGAGAGGCGGCCATGGGGATGCGCACTGGTACAGCCCCGGGGTACTGAGGGGGATGAAAGGCGCTTCATTCACGGACGAACCACTCCTTCCCTGCATCAACGCCCTCCACGGCTCCCACAGCTAGATAGACCGGCTGCGCCACAAGGTGCTTCGATACAACGCACATTGCCTAGAGATCGACGCATTCGCGGCAGGGGTTTAACAGCGTTGAAGTTCCCCCGAGCGCCCACCTTGGGTTTGCGCAGCGTGATTGGTCGGAACGTCTGCGCGAAGCTGTCAGCCAATAGGATGGCTTGCAGCGGCACGTGCGCCTCCTCCGCCACTCCCCCCGCGCCATCCTTGCCGCCCGCCCCCCGCCGCTGCACCATCGTGCCGTCTGGAGCAGACGGCAAATCTGAAGGGGACGACGCTGGGCGAAGAATAACAGGCGCAACCGACTGCCGCACCCTATATACAGGAAAGTACTTCCCTACTGTGGTAAAGCCTCCTGTTGCCGCAAGCTAAACTGCTCGTGTGGGACTAGCGCAACAACAGAACATAATAGTGCGTCCCCTATAAGAGAATATAAGCTTACAACATCTCATGTATAAGGCGTTTCCTATAAACACTCACTAAAAGAGGATATAAGCTTACCACATGTTACCGATAAGGCAAATGTCCTCTTGATGAACCCGCTTAGTTATGCGCAGTAGCTGAACACTGTGGACATCGGCGGCCATTTTTCCAATGGGGCAGGAGATGAAATGGACTTTCCCTTTATCAATTTCGTCATTGGGGAAAATAGGCACATGTGGTGACTTCGGGTGTAGCAAACATGATTGATTGGGGGATCATACATAAATTAAAGGTAGTTGAATCGTGAAAGATGTCAAACATAACTCAGTATCTTAGCGTAGACTATATAGGTTTGCGCCTTACATGGTACAACACACTTGCCTATATTCCCGTGTACTCCCTCATTCTCGTCATTCTAACATTCTAACATGGTATCATGGGTAGGTTAGGTCCCGTTCGCCTACCAGCGCTTCCGCCCTAGGTCCTAGCAGCCCGTTCCCCCTAAGCCGGCCCCCGCGCCCGTCCGATAGCCGGACCCGCGCCCGTCCGTTCCCCGGCCCGCGTCCGTCCCTAAGCTGGCCCCGCGCCCGTCTGTTAGCCGGCCCCGCGCCCGTCCGTAGCCAGCCTCCGCGCCCGTCCGTAGCCGGCCTCCGCGCCCGTCCGTAGCCAGCACCGAACTGCACTACACTGCACTGCACTGCACCTAACTGCACTGCAACTGCATGCATCGCTCATGATGGCGGACTCTGTGCTGCGGTTTGACGCGGAGGGTCAGCTGATCGAGTTCGACATGTGGCTCGTCGACCTCCGCCGTCACCTCACTGGGCAGCGGCAGGACGGCAACTCCTTGGCTGTCCACCTTGACGGTACGCTCCCCTGTCCTAACCCCCCTGCTGCGCTGCCCGCTGACCCCACGTCCGCTGATTGTGAGTCCGCTGCCGCTGCTGCCCTTGCCCATTCGGTCTGGTTGTCGCGTGACGCTGTTGCACAGCTCGTCATCAGCCATGCCCTTCCCCTGTCTGAGCGTCCACGCTTTAGGTCGGTCAGGACCGGACAGGAGTTTCTAGATGCAGTTATTGAGCGTTATTCCACCCCGTCCTCTGCCTCTGCCGTCGCCTGATCCTGCCTCTGCTTTTTCCTGACCTCGCGTCTTTCCTCACTGTCGCTGACCTAGCCGCCCACTTGCGCACGCTAGACTCGACCTGGCGCTTGGCCTGCACTGAGGCCCAGCTCCGCGTGTTCCAGCCCCCCCTCTGCGCTACCCTCTACCTGCTCGCGATTCGCCTCCCTGGCCGCCTTGCTACTGCCCGCGATCACTTTCGTAGTACCCACCCCGCAGAACTCACCCTTAATGACTTTGTCGACACCCTGTGTGCCATAGAGACCCGCTAGCGCTCTATCACCCAGTCCAGCGGTACTGTGCCCGTCTCTATCTTTCAGGGCTGTGCGCCCGCTCAGTGCACTTTCTCTGACGGCTCTGCTGTAGTGGCTGAGACTGCCGTTGCAGTGCACGTTCGTCTGGGAAAGGGCCGCCGCCCCAAGGCTGGGCGCGGCGGTGGTGGGAGTGGAGCAGGTGGGGGTGGAGGAGGTGGTGGAGGCGGGTCGCCCACTGGGGGTGCAAACGAGGGCGCTGGGCCTAGCACCGCCGAGCAGCAGTCTCAGCAGTAGCAACAAGTCCCCCCGCTCGACCAGCAGCCGTCGCAGCAGCAGCCACTGCAGCAGCAGCAGCAGCCGTCGTAGCAGCAGCACCACCAGCAGTGGCGGGTTTGTCGTCTCCCGCCCGGTTGGCCCGGCGCTGGTGGTGGCGGTGGTCGCGGTGGTCGTGCGCGCGGCGTGACGTCGGGTGGTGGTTCGGGCGACAGGCACTGCCAGTACTAGCACCAGATCGGTCCTCGCTGTGCCCTCGTGTGCGGTAAGATCGATCACACCCCCACTAGCTGTTTCATTCGCCTAGAAGACCTGTTTCATCTTCGCTTCGGCCCGTCGCCTGACCTCCCCGACTGGCTCAGCTTGCTCCGTAGGGATGTTCAGATCTTTGATATGGACATGGATGACATTAGCTCTGCGTTGTATGTTCTGTATGTCGATGACTCTAGTGTGATTGGTGCCGCTTACCCCGTTTTGCCTTGTGTAGGTGTGCCTAGCTCAGACTCCCCTGCTGCATCAGATGTAGGATCCCCTGCTTTGTTTAGCCTAGGCTCCTCCCTCGCTTCCTCGGCCCCGGTCGTGACTGCCGCGCTCTCCTTCACCCTTGACTCCGGTGCTTCCCGGTGCTTCTTCCGGGACTCCACGACTCTCACGCCGCTTGCCGCTCCCACCGCAGTTTCCCAAGCTGACCCTTCCTCCGGCCCTATCGTAGCTCATAGCTCCACTACCCTTCCCTATCCGGCGGCTCCTTCGGGCTCACTTTCAGGCCTGCACATCCCTTCGTTCTCTAGGAACCTAGTTGGTGTCGGCTGCCTTCAGGGCCTTTTCGTCACCACTACGTTCCCTGATCACGAGCGGTACACTGTCTGTACCGAGGCCGCTACCGGTGCTCCCCTCACCACGTTCCCCCGGGACCCGGTGTCCGGCTTGTTCACGCTGGACACCGCCCCCCCCCCCCCCGGCTGGGACGTCTCCCCAGGTGTCTGTGTCTCCTTAGGTAGCTGCGGCTTGCTCCTGTCGGTCGCTTACTCACCCGACGATCCTGTGGCACCACCGTCTAGGTCACCCTGCCCTCCCTCGTCTTCATTATATGTCTCAGCACGGTCTTGTTTTAGGTCTCCCTGAGTCATTCCCTGAGCCCCCCTCCTCACCCGCACCGCCATGCACCCCTTGCGTCGAGGGCCGGCTCCGCCGTGCCCCTCACTCCTCCTCGTTCCCCCCCACCACCACACCCTTGCAGACCTTGCACATGGACGTTTGGGGCCCTGCCCTCGTCCATGGGCCGCGTTGTGAGCGTTACTTCCTCGTCCTTGTTGACGACTACACTCGTTACACCACCATTTTTCCCTTGGAGCGGAAGGCCGACGTGCCTGACGTTCTTATCCCGTGGCTTGTCTCTGCGCGTGTGCAGCGCGGTCTCTTTGTGTTGCGTCTCCACTTTGACCGTGGTGGCGAGTTTGCCTCTGGTTGCCTTGGACGTTTCAGTCGTGCGGAGGGCATCACCCAGACGTTCACCTTGCCAGACTCTCCGTAGCAGAATGGGGTCGCTGAGCGACGCATCGGTTTGGTCATAGAGGTGGCTCGTACCTCCATGATCCATATCGGTGCACCCTATTTTCTGTGGCCGTTCGCCATTCGCTACGCCGCTCACCAGCTTAACCTGTGGCCGCAGGTTTCGCCGACCCTTCTCTGGACCGGGTCCCCTGGTAACGCATCTGCGTTCCACATCTGGGGCTGCCTTGCTCACGTTCGTGCCTCTGGCACGGACAAGCTCATAGCCGGCACACTCCCCTATGTCTTCCAAGGTTTCCCCCTCGACTCGTCTGACTGGCACTTCTACCACACCCAGTCTCACCGTTTCCTTCACTCTCGCGACGTCACCTTTGACGAGTCCGTTTCCTTCTACCACCGTTTTCCCCACCGTGGTCCCCCGTTAACTCCCCCCTGTTCCTGGTTCCCCATCCCCCAGTCGCCCCTGCACCCCCCCTCCCTGCCCTGCCCCATCTGGTGTGTCTCACGTCACCCCGCTTCCGTTGGTTGTCCCGGTTGAGGAGTCCACTGACTCTAGTGGCGCCTTCCCTCCCCTGACTGTGCGTCTGCGCCTCTCCTATCGTCTCCTCCTCATCCTGTCTACGGCCCCCTGTTCCCTCCTCCGGACTCGTCTCCGGCTCGTTTTCCACCTCGTTCCCTACTGCGTCCCCTCTCTGTCTCCTGACCGGACGCCCCCGTCTCACATCTGGTCCCGCCGTCCCTCTCGTGCTCGTCCTTTCTCTCTTGTTCGGCGGTCTCACCCTATGTTGCTTCGTTCCCACGTATCCTGTCCTCCCTTCCTGCCGTTGCCTCCTCCGTCCTTACTTGTTGTCGCGCCTCCCCCTCTTTCTGACTACCTTCGTGCCGCTCGTCCTCTTGTTCCTCAGGTCCTTGCCTCCCTCGTTACCGACACGTTTGTTCCTGTTTCACGTCTTGACGCGCTTGTCGCTGCTGTCGCTGACTTCACCTCTACCCGCCGCCTTGACTACGCCACCTCTTTGGTCTCTGACCCTGCCTGTCCTACGTCCGTCGGGGGTGCACCTGCCCTCGGCAGTGACGTCTTGGAGGACCGACAGTACGAGCTTGCTTTCCTGTCCGAGGCTGCTCCCCATCTCTGCTCCATGCTGCTAGTCCCTGAGGGTGACCCAGACGCCTTCGACATCCCGACCCCTCGCACCTACGCTGAGGCCACCTCGGGACCCTGGGCCTCTTAGTGGATAGCTACCATGGAGCAGGAGATGGCATCTTGGAGATCCACCGGCACCTACGTCGACGCAGTTCCCCCACCCGAGGCGAACGTAGTTGATGGCCGCTGGCTCTTCAAGGTGAAGCGCCCCCCTGGAGAGCCGCCTGTGTTCAAGGCACACTACGTGACTAGAGGCTTCAGACAGCGTGAAGGGGTGGACTTCTTTCAGACCTTCGCGCCGACCCCGAAGATGACTACTCTTCGAGTGCTGCTATACGTAGCGGCACAGCGCGACTACGAGCCACACTCCCTCGACTTCTTCGTAGCTTTTCTTCAGGGAAGCCTACACGAGCAAGTCTACCTGCGCCACCCTCAGGGCTTTACTGGTACCTTCCCACCTGGGACCCAGTGGCTCCTGCGGCGCCCAGTCTACGGCCTGCGACAGGCGCCCCGTGAGTGGCACGACACGCTGCATGCTACCCTAGCTGACCTACAGTTCTTCCCGTCCTCTGCCGACCCCTCGCTCCTCGTTCGTGCTGGCCAGACCCGTTCTACATCCTTGTTTACGTAGACGACCTGGTCTTTGCTACTGCAGACAGGGACGCGCTGGCCTTCGTGAAGGCAGAGCTGCTGAAAAGACACACCTGCACTGACCTAGGAGAACTGCGCCACTACCTTGGCCTGCACATCTCCAAGGACAGAGCAGCGCGCACTATCACTCTCTCACAGTCACACTTGATGCGCCAGGTCCTTCAGCGGTTCGGTCTTCAGTTCTCCTCTGCACAGCCGACACATCTGCCAGTGGACCATAGGCTCTCAGCTCTTGTTCCTGAGGAGTCAGTAGAGCCTTGTGGTCCGTACGCAGAGTTGGTGGGTTGCCTCATGTACCTGATGACTTGCACTCGCCCAGATCTCGCATGCCCTCTCAGCATCTTGCTCGCTTTGTGGCCACAGGCAGACACTGACCACAGCACTGGTCTGCCGCTAAGAGGGTTTTGCGTTTTCTTACAAGTACATCGGGCATGGGCTAGTACTGGGAGGACGCAGGCAAGTCGTCATTACTGGACACACAGACGCTTCTTGGGCAAACGACGCTGTTACTCTCAGGTCCTCTCAGGGCTAGTGCTTTAGCCTTTGTTCAGGTGCTGTTTCGTGGAGAGCTACCCGCTCCTCGTCTGTTGCCCAGTCCAACTGCGAGGCTGAGATCTGCGCCGGTGCCATGGCGGCACAGGAGCTCCGCTGGCTGACCTTCTTGCTCACAGACTTAGGTGAGCGGCCTAGCTCTGCCCCAGTCCTGTACACTGACAACAGGGCCATGATCCTCCTGGGTCAGGAGCCTCGACTTGAGGGCAGAGCTAAGCACATCCAGCTGCGGCACTTCCTCCTGCGTGAGCTACAGCAGCGTCGCCAGGCCCGCGTAGTACACTTGGCCTCCGGTGCCAACACAGCTGATATCTTTACGAAGGCGCTTGCGCCTAAAGAGCATCAGCGGCACTGTGTACAGCTTAGTCTTGTTCCTGTAGCCTCTCATCTGCTAGGGCCTTGATTGTGTACAGACCTTTACATATATTATATTACCCTGGCTGGCCTTGTGGCCTCTCCCATTGGCTGGACTAGTAGTGCCGCCCTGATATTGCCCTTGTCTTGTTTGTACTCCTTTTGACTGGTCTTCAGACCCTTGCCTCAAAGGCTGGACTAGTAGGCTGGTCAGCAAGGGTACAAACAAGACAAGAGCAAACTTGGGCGGCACTACTAGTCCGGCCACTGGAACAGGAACCACAAGGCCAGTCACGAGAATATATATAAAAGAGTAGTACACAATCAAGGCCCTAGCAAGTGAGGAGCTACAGGAACTAAACCAAGCTATACACAGTGCCGCTGATGATCTTTAGGCGCAAGCGCCTTAATAAAGATATCAATTGTGTTGGCCCTGGAAGCCAAGTGTACTACACGGGCCTGGCGGCGCTGCTGTAGCTCATGCATGAGGAAGTACCGAAGCTGGATGTGCTTCGCTCTACCCTCCAATCGAGGCTCCTGACACAGGAGGATCATGGCCCTGTTGTCAGCGTACAGGACCGAGGTAGAGTTAGGCCGCTCACCTAAGTCAGTGAGCAAGAAGGTCAGCCAGCGGAGCTCCTGTGCCGCCATGGCACCAGCGTAGATCTCACCCTTACAGCTAGACTGTGCAACAGACGACGAGCGGGTGGACCTGCACGAGATGGCGCCTGCACCAAGGCTAAAGCAGTAGCCATGGGAGGACCTGAGTGTCTCAGCGTCGTCTGCCCCAAAGCGTTTGTGTGTCTTGTAAGAACCACTAGCCTGCGCCCTCCTAGCACTAGCCCCATGCCCGATGTACTTGCTAGATAATGCAAAACCCTCTTAGTGCGTCTATGTATAGCAGCGCCTAAAGAGTAGTCATCTTTGGGGTCGGAGCGAAGGTCTGGAAGAAGTCAACACCCTCGCGCTGACTGAAGCCTCTAGCAACATAGCGCGCCTTGAACACCGGCGGTTCTCTAGGAGGGCGCTTCACCTTGAAGAGCCACCGGCCATCGACTACATTCTCCCCAGGTGGGGGAACTGCGTCGACATAGGTGCCGGTGGATCTTCAAGATGTGCTGTCAGAATGGGTGGTAAAAGTGCCAGTCAGATGCGTCGAGGGGGAGCAAAGGAAGATAGAGGGGACAGTGCGGTCCATGCTAGAGGCACGAACGTGAGCAAGGCAGCCCCAGATGTGGAACGCGACGCGTCACCAGGGAACCTGGTCCAGAGAAGGGTCGGCGAGACCTGCGGCCGCAGGGAGTGCGGCCACCGGTTAAGCTGGTGAGCGGCGTTGCGAACAGCTAACGGCCATAGAAAATGGGGTGTACTGGCATGGATCATAGGGGTACGAGCCACCTCCATGACCAAACCGATGCGTCGCTCTGTGACCCCATTTATGCTGCGGGGAGTCCAGCAAGGTGTACAATTAGGTGATGCCCTCCGCACGACAGATTGGGCCAAGCCAACTGGAGGCAACTTGTCTGAGGAGCACGGCGCAGACAGCCCTCGCTCGGGAGTGAGGAGCACGGCGTAGACCGCCCTCGACGTAAGGCGTGCACGGCGGCGTAGGCGAGGGAGGGAGGGTAGGGAGCGACGCGGGAAGACCTAGGACAAGATAGTGCTGGGACATGTGACACAGGCGTGGGAGGGCAGGGTGACCTAGGCGGTGGTGCCTCAGAAGCGACAGGTGAGTGAGCAACCGACACGAGCATGCCGCAGCGACCTGGGTAGATGCAGGCACTTGGGTAGGTGCCCTTACCAAGGGGGACGCGGTGTCAAGCGTAAACAAGCCAGACAGCGGGTCTTTGGGGAACGTGGTGAGGGGAGAACCTGTGGTGGCCTTGGTACAGACCGCGTACTGCTCTTGTCCGAGGAACGTAGTGGTGACGCCGATGTCCTGAAGACAGCCGACACCAACTAGGTTCCTGGAGAACGAGGGGATTTGTAGGCCTTTAAGAGAGCCCGAGGGGTTCGCGGGACACGGAAGGGTAGTGGAGCTACGGGCAGCTACCGAACCTAAGGAGGGGTCAGCTAGCACGACAGCGGCAAGGGCGGCAAGTGGCGTGAGCGCAGTGTGGTCACGAAAGAAGCAAGGAGATGCACCAGAGTCGAGCGTGAAGAGAGCAAAGCGGTGGCGGCAACCGACGGAGGGGCTAGCGTGGAGCCTAGGCTAAACAAGGCAGATGGTCCTATGCCTGACGCAGCAGGGGAGCCTACACTACACTCAAGTGGCACACCTACACGAGGCAACACAGGGTAATAAGATTCGGGTACACTAGAGTCATCAGCATACATGGCATGCAAGGCTTTCAAATCTGATCCATATCCTTCTCAAAGACTGGAACATGACGGCGCACCAGAATGGGCCATTCAGGGAGGTCCGGCGCAGGGCCGAAGCGGAGACGGAAGAGGTCGTCGAGGCGGCGGAAGCAGTGGGCAGCAGTGTGGCTGCGACGGCCATACACAGTGTCGTGGAGGGGGCCGGTCTGGAGCTGGTACTGGCAACCTACAGAGCCGAAGCTACCACTCGACGCCAAGCTGTGAGGGCCGACACCACGACCACCATTACTAAAGGCACAACGCCACCCCGGCAGGAAGCGGCCCCACTGCTACGGCTGCTGCTGCGAGTGCTGCTGCTGCTGCTGCTGTTGCTGCTCCGGGGCACCAGCCCCGGTCCCCTTGTCTGAACCCCCATTCCCGCCCCCACCTCCACCACCTCCACCACCCCCACCACCCTTCCCTCCGCCACGCCCCCCCTTGGGCGGTGACCCCTACCCTGATGCGACTTCGCTGAGGCTGCAGCGGCGGTCACAGCGTCAAGGGCTAACTCAGCAATAGCAGCAGAAACGACAGAGTAAGTGCACTTGGAGGGAGCACAACCCCGAAAGATAGGGACCGCCGTAGTACCGCTAGACTGAGCGATAGTGCACTGGCGGGTCTCTATCTCGGACAGGGCAGTGACAAAGGCAGTAAGGGTGAGGTCACCTGGGTGCTGACTAAGGAAGTGGTCGCGGGTAGTGGCAAGGCGGTCCGAGAGGCGTGTGGCAATGATGTACAAGGTAGCACAAAGCGGCAGCAGGAATGCAGTCAGCTGGGCCTCAGTGCTAGCGGCGCGATAGCTAGTCTCAAGGGCGCGGAGGTGAGTGGCAAGGTCAGCGACAGTGGGGAAGGACGCAAGATCAGGGAATAGCATGGGGAGGATTGAAGGAATGGTAAAGCGAGAGCGCATGTAAAGTGTGGAGCGATTCCGACAGAGTAACGCTAGACGAATAGCGTGCTATGCGCTGGTGGTATTTGGGCAGAGTTCGCCTTCAAGTACTTGGTCGAAATTCGAGTAGAGTAGAAGTTCACTAGAAAAATATATTTATCTTCAAAGTACAAATAAGCATGCAAATATACAATATAGGCAAGTGCAAACCCAACCAAAGTTGCGTGGCACTGCGGGTGTAACCAACCACCCCGAATTTGCCGAAGGGTTGGGCGAACGCGCCTCGCCCAATTCTCCAACCCAATTCAGCAAGGTTGGGTTTGCCGTGTACGCAACTCCAACCAGCAAGGCAAACGCTGCCTTGCTCCTCACGAAAATCCATCGCGATAGCCATGACTACTCATGACTCGTCAGAGTCACTGGCCGTCGTGGGCATCTCCGGACCAGTCCACACAAACTAGACTTAGTCTTCGGATGCAACGATTAGTCCTTGCACCTTGGTCATGCCAACCTGCAGCTGCCAGGCAATCGGTGCACCGACATAAGTCGGTCAATGCCTGGCTGCCTGCAGCTGCAGTAGGGCTTCCAACACTTCCCTGCACTACTACAGCAAGGCCTTTTATAATCATAGGGCAAACACATACAAGCATACAAGCCAAAAAGGAACACACAGCACACACACAAGGGTCCTATGCATCAACAGTACGCTTGCAATGTTTCTTCATCTGAAACACACACCGCACCAGCCATGGATAGACAATGGCACCATCACAAGCAGAAACCTACAAAGAGCCAGAAGCGTATGCACAGGTACACTCATAGTCACGGAATGGTGCCAATGCGCGTTCGTCGTACTCGCCCCAGCCTTTCTCCTTCCTTCCATGCCTCATGCTCTTCATCCGCTTCCTTGGACTAGCACCACAGTGCGGAATACGGAAAGGGCTTGAAGAGAAAGCCATAGCATGTGTCCTCACTTGTCCCATTGTATCAAAGCAACGGGAAAAGGCTCGGAAATGTAACGCTTTAGTGAGATAGTCAGCAGGTTGCTCGCTGGTAGGGATGTACTGCAGATCCAGCTTCCTGTGCGTGACCATGTGCTGCAGCCACATGTTACGCCGCTCCATGTGCTTGAGGCTCCCCTTGAGCCCCATGCCACATGCCACAGCAATCGCAGACGAATTATCGACAAAGAGTGTCGTCGGCTCCTCACACTTGAGAAGCTGAAACTCTGCCAGAAGGAAGTGCAGTCTGCGAGCCTCCTTCCCTGCTTCAACTGCCACAATATACTCTGGCTCAGTAGAGGAGAGAGTGACACAACGAATCCTCTGACTCGCTCAAGCAACTGCAGCACCGCCAAACACAAAGACGTAACGTCCTGTGCTGCTTCGGTTTTGCTTGTCTCCTGCATCATCGGTGTCTGCGTACCCTATCAGCTCCAAGGACGCTGGACCCCCACTGAATTCCAAGGCTGCATCCTTGGTCCCCACCAAGTATGTCAGGCACCGCTCCAGCTCCTTCCAGTGCTGATCACTGCACACTGATTGTCCTGACCCCAACTTACTGCATGCGAAGGCAATGTCAGGGCGTGTGGTACAGGCAGCAAACTGCAAAGATCCCACTTTCTGTCTGTACTCCTCCTCCTGCCTTGAATGCCACCCTTCATCCTCAAATGTCAGCTCACTGAATGGATCGGAGGAGAGAGGGGTTTGTGGCATATGCTGAGGCAGCTCCCCCTGCCAAAAAGCGCCGTTGCACTTTCTCCACGTAGGCTGACTGGTGCAGCCACAGCTTCCGGGAGGGCCTATCGCGTATCAGCTGCAACCCCTAGTATTTCTCGATGGGGTTAATCTCTCTCAGTTGAAATGCGCCCAGCAGCAGCTCACGCAGCTCCCCCCAGCAGGTCCGTACCACAGCTAGCTGCCAGCAGGTCATCCACATAGACAAGCAGCCAGCACATCTCACCCCTATCATTGCTCTCGACGTAAAGAGCCTCATCCACTTAGCTTTTGCACCATCCAGCCCCAAGCAGCACCCCATCCAAGGCCTCATACCAGAGCATCAGGCTCTGCTTGAGTCCGTACAGGCTCTTTAGCAGCTTGCAGATACGAGGAGTCCCATCCTCGTAATACTTGGGTTGTTCCATGTAGAGATCTCTGTCCAGCACACCGTGAAGAAATGCGTTCTTCACATCCAACTGCATCAGCTCCATATCCAACGCAGCTGCCACTGCCAGCAGTATGCGTGCTGTCACGTAACTCCCCACAGGTGCATAGGTCCACTCCTGCCACTTGAGTGAACCCCTTGACCACCAGCCTCGCCTTCTCTCGCTCCACTCACCCATCCGGCCGGTACTTGGTGTTCAGGATCCAGGAGGACCTGAGCGTCTCAGCGTCGTCCGCCCACGAAGCGTCTATGTGCCCTGTAAGGACCACCGGTCAGCGTCTTCCAAGCACTAGCCCCATGCCCGATGTACTTGCTAGGATACCGTAAAAACCTCTTAGCGGCCGACCACTGATGTGTTCGATGTCTGTCAGTCACCACAAAGCGAGCCCAGGATGTTGAGGGGGTATGCAAGATCTGGACGAGTGCAAAGCCCATCAGGTACATGAGGGTTTAGCCCACCAGCTCTGCGCATGGACCACTAGGCTCTACCGACTCATCATGGGCTGGAGCCGAGAGCCTGCGATCTAATGGCAGAGGTATAGGCAATGCGGGAGGAGAACTGAAGACTGAGCCTCCGAAGGACCTGGCGCACCAAGTGTGACTGTGTGAGAGTGATAGTGTGCGCTGCTCTGTCCCTGGAGATCTGCAGGCCAAGGTAGCGGCGCAACTCTCCTAGTGCAAGTGTGTCTCCTGACCAGGCCTTCACAGAGGCCAGTGCATCTCTGTCTACAGTAGCAAAGACCAGGTCATCTTACAGCGACGGAAAGTTATTGCCCGGATAAAGTCCAATTTTAGGTTCAACACATGATTTGAATGCTTCACCCGATGTATCGTTGAATGTTCATTGCTGACTAATAAGTTACGCGTGCCAGTTACAATAGGGTAACACGTTTGCAACCTGAATGGGTCGCACTAATAGCGTGGCCAAGATTTCAGTCGCGTGAGTGCATCCGGACAGTTTTGGCCAAGCAGCGGACTAGATCCGTTTTCGACTAGAGCATTCTCTCCATAGTTCCTAACGCAATCGTCGAGTAGTCAGAATAAAGTTTATACCCGAGGCGTAGACTACGCCAAGATGAGACCGATAGATGAGGCTCGTCGCGCCCGGATCGTGGCCCTGTTGCGTAGGGGGTTCAGCACGAGGCAAATCGCGAAACAGGGTTGGCGTTGGGAAAAGTACAGTGCATGATGTTGGGCTCAAGGCGATTTCAGAGACTAGTCCCGAGGACGTACGTCCTACAATGCTCACTGCTGGTCGTCCACGCGTACTGTCGAGTAGAATTCGTCGTGGGATCGTCCGGGCGATCACTAGCGGCGAGGCGGAAAACCTCGAGGCATGCGGCCCAAATCGTTGAATCCCAGCACGGCATCACGGTGCATCCCTAGGGACGGTGCGTAATGCGCTCAAATCCAGCGGCCTTATCGCAGTTCAGCAGCCTAAGAAGCCCGCGACTCACCAAGAAAAATATCCGCGATAGGCTGGCGTTCGCACGGGGCCCACGCGGATTGGACCATAGATGAATTGGCGACGGGTCATATGGTCGGATGAGACGAGGATTAGTAGGTTCGGCTCTGACGGCCGCGCGTACGCCTGGGTTCGTGAAGGTACGACTCTCCAACACCACCATATCAAGCAAACCGTCAAACACGGGGGCGGCGGCTTGATGATCTGGGGATGTATGACGTTTGAGGGGGCGGGTTTCATGTGCAAAATCGATGGGTCGGATGGACGGGCCGCTGTATCTGAGCATTTTGCAAGACGAGCTGAAAAAAACCATCGACTTTTACAAGCTAACCCCCCTCGGCTGTGATCTTCCAGCATGATAACGACCCCAAGCATAAGTCCCGTGTGGTGCAGCAGTGGCTTCAGGAGCAGGAGTATGGGGTCCTGGAGTGGCCGGCAGGAAGTCCTGATCTGAACCCCATTGGAGCATCTGTGGGCTCATCTTAAAAGGGAGCTGGGAAAGCATGAGACACCTCCCACTGGTATGGTGGACCTGTGGGAGCGTGTACAAGAGGAGTGGGAGAAGATCCCATCAGAGGTGTGCTCCAATTTGATCGACAGCATGCCCAGGGAGGGTGAAAGCAGTGATTAGGGCTAAAGGGCGGTGGACCAGGTACTAGTTTAAGGGTTTTTCAAGTTGCTGCTTCCGCCTGGAAATAAATTGTCCACATGCACCGTGTTTGGTTATGTTTGCTGTTTACTGTTAACGATAGTAGTTTCATCAAATGTGTAGCATTTTAAATGTCTCCCTAGATTGGCCTGCATATAGTGGGTAATGCCTCCAATTAAGGCTTAATGTTCAAATGCCCCTTTAACGGTGGAAATTAAAAAAATTGCCAAACATGTGGACAATTCTTTCCCGTCAGTGTACGTAGGACTAGGATGTAGAACGGAGACGGGCAGGGTCGGAGACCAGAGCAGTGCGTAGTCAAGGCAGCGGGTAGAGGCAAAGTCAGCGACGGCAGCGATAAGAGCGTCAAGTCTGGAGATAGGAACGGACAGGTCCGGGAACAAGAGAGGTGAGGACCCGAGGAATAAGGGAACTAGAAGCCACGGAGATAGTTAGAGAGAGGAGGCGGAGAGACAACAAGGGGAAGACTGAGGAGGCAACGAGAAGAAGAGGTGTACGAGACGCGTGAGAACGGAGCAACATAGGGTGAGAAACGCTAAACTGGGGAGACAGGACGAGCACAAGAGGGACGGCGAGACCAGAAGTGGGAGGGAGGCATTGGGTCAGGAGACACAGGAGGAGAACGAGTGGGGAAACGAGCTGAGGACGAGTCCGGTGGAGGAAACACAGGGCCGTAGACAAGCAAAAGGAGGCGACGCGGGAGGGGGGCGCGGGGCGGGCGGTCGGGGGGAGGGAAAGGACCGAGGAGGCAAAAGAGCGGGACACCGGCGGCGACTACTGCTGCTGCTCCACGCCAATACCAGAGTGTCCAGCCACACCACAGCTACCCCCAAGACCCTCCACGACAGCACCCCCAGACAAGCACCTTCAGAACGAGAACCCTCTCCAGCACCAGAGCCACCCTTAGGACCACTGGGACAAGCCACGAGAGTACGCCCAGGACTAGCACCCCCAGAAGCAGCACCCCCAGGACTAGCACCCTCCTCAGTGCCCTCACCCCCAGAGCTCGCGGACCCCTGCGGCTGCAGCGGCGGCGACGGCGGCTGCTGCTGTGGCATCTGCGGCAGTGACTGCTGCTGCTACGGCTGCGACAGCAGCTGCTGCTGCGGCAGCGCTGGCGGAGGAGACATCGGGGCGGAGACAGGCGGCGGATCCTGAGCCGCTGGGTGCCCAGTGTCGGCTGACTCCTCTGCCAGGGCAACCGAAGGAAGGGGTGACGTGAGACACACCAGACAGGGCTGGACGGGGAGGGAGGGGAGCAGGAGCAACCCGGGGAGTGGGGATAAGGAACAGGGGCGGGGTAACCGGGAGACCTTGGTGGGGAAAGCGGGCGTAGAAAGAGAGAGACTTGTCAAGGGTGACGTCACGAGAGTGAAAGAAGCGATGAGACGGCGGGTGGTAAAAGTGCCAGTCATACCCGTCGAGGGGGAGCCAAGGAAGACACAAGGGACGGTGCGGGTAGTGAGCTTGTCCGTGCCGGAGTCACGAATGTGAGAGAGGTAGCCCCAGACGTGGAACACAGATACGTCACTAGGGGACCCGGTCTAGAGAAGGGTCGGCGAAACTTACGGCCGCTAGGAGTGTGGCCACAGGTTAAGCTGGTGAGCGG